>OY992876.1:506063284-506580027 GCA_963921405.1 Cepaea hortensis | reverse complement strand
CCCCCTACACATGTCCCAACACACCCACCTATACACGCACATCCCCTACATGCCAACACCCACACACGCACACCCCCACCCATCAACACCCAAACAAACACATCAACCCAAACACACATTACCCTCCCATGCCCACATATTCCCCACCAACACACGCTCCTTCCATACACACACCCCTCCATCCATACACACATCCCTCCACCCACTCACTCATCTCTGCACCCACCCACACATCCCCACCCAACCACTCACACATCCCCAACCCACACAACCTCCCCCATCCATATACACATTAACCACACCCATCCCCCAACTCATACACACATCCTCACACACCCATCCACATACCCCCACTCACCAATAACTACACACTCATACACACATCCCCACACACACACATATCCCCCACCAACCCATACACATCCCTCATCCACACACATATTTTCCCACACCTCCCCACCCAGAGGCAAACCCCGCACCCAGAGACACACATCCCCTCACACACATACCCCAACCCACAAACCCATCCCCCAACCCAAACACAATCCTCACTTCTAAACACATACATGATGCCTCACACAATCACTGAAGCAAATGTGAACAAACCCCCACACTTTACACACACATACACTGATGATTATTGTGAACATTCTGACAAAGATGTAAAAAGATGGAGAACAAATTATGCACATGTATTGTTTAATGTAAACATAGTGATACGATTCAATAAGTTGATTCCTAAAATTGACATAAATATGATAGAATAAGCAGTGCACACATTTTTGTCAGTACATGCTAGAAAATCAACTGGCGGTAAAAATGATAATATGCATGATGAGTATACAGAAAGAACATGGAATAGTACGTCACATGACATACTTGAGCTCAACTCTCTCTATCTCTCTTTCTTTTTTGTTTGTTTCTTTCACACACACAACTCTCTCATTGTCTCATCTCCCCACCCACACACATCCTCCACCAACCCAAATATCCTCCACCACATCTTCCCACCCATCACATATCTCCCACCCACATATTCTCCACCACACACATATCTCCCACCCATACACTCATCCCCCACACACATCCATCCCCTCATGTACTCATCCCCCACTCACCCATCAACACATACATCTACCATCTACCCACCCACATTAACACACTCCAACCACCCAGTCAAACACGCATCCCCCGCCCTCACATACATCCTTTATCCGCCCACACATCCCACATCCAATCACACCTCCCCCACCCACCTACACACCCCACCCACATACCTCCTCCCCCATCTCCCACCCACACACCCCCACCTACAAACACACATCCTCCACACACACACACACTCACATCCTTACATCTAGAAACTTACATGATGCTTCACATAATCACTGAAACTACTATGAACTCCCACACTTTACACACACATACACTGACAATTGTTGTGAGCATTCTCGCAAACATTGTAAAAAAAAAACTGAGAAAAATTGTACATATACATTGTGTAACGTAAAAATTAGTGATGCAATTTCAACTGTCTCTTTTTTCTTACACTCTCTCTCTCTGTCTCTCTCTCTGTCTCTCTCTCTGTATAACTTTCTCACTCACTCTACAGTAATGTGCATGTGTTCGTATTATGCATGATTATATCAAGTGGCCTACGAAATGATAATATGAAAGATGAGAATACACAAAACAATATGGAATAGCATGTTACATGACATGAGTGCACTCAACTCTCTCTCCCTTCTTGCATACTCATACACCTCACACACATGTGCACACACACACAAACACATCCACTCCCCGCCAACCC
The DNA here is from genome assembly GCA_963921405.1 of Cepaea hortensis. Lineage (NCBI taxonomy): Eukaryota > Metazoa > Mollusca > Gastropoda > Stylommatophora > Helicidae > Cepaea > Cepaea hortensis. The sequence continues at coordinate 506,578,214 of OY992876.1, read as the reverse complement.
ACACATCATGTACCTACCCACACATCCACCACCCATCAATACACACATTCCCACCGAAGCATCTCTCCCAACCACATATGCATCACCACCCATCCCCCAACGCACACACACTCACCCACCCGCACATCCCCCAACTACAACACCCCCAGCCACACACATATTCCCAACCTACCACACATCCCTCATCCACTCATCTCCACCACCCACACATACATCCCCCAGCCACACACACATTGCCATCCACACTCTAGCCCCCCACTCATACACACAACTCCCCACACCCATGACACCTACACATCCACACACACATTCCCACCCACCCACACCCACAAATCCCACTACCCACACAAACCCACCCACCCAAAAACATACTCTCACCCACAGGTCCCTACCCAAAACACACATAACCCACCCACACATCCCTCATCCACATGGACATTCTCCCCACCCACACCCCCCCCCCCCCCCACACACACACATATCCTCCACACATAAGGTAAGGATCACTCCAGACTTAATAGATACCGAATCATAACCTTGCAACACATGTATGGCAAAATCCTCTAAAAGATAGTAGCAGACAGGCTCCAGCAACATTTGGAGAGTTGTAATCTGCTTCCCCAAGGACTCGGGAATTACCGGCCAGGAAAGGACACCTGGACCAATGCTGCAACTTTTGCATTTGATGTCTACGAGGGCTTCCAGGATAAACAGGAGACAGTGGCGGTAGTTCTTGACCTGGAGGTTGTCTATAACAGGGTCAGGTGTGATCGGTTGATATACACACATGGACATGGTAGTCCGCCCTTGCCTTGTTAGATGGGTCGTGGTGGTCCTTTATGAGTGTAGGGTTGCACTGTGCATGGGTTCCTGGACTTCTGACCCTTATACTATCACACCTGGGTTGCCACAGGGATCTGCCATGTCCCCATTGCTCTTTAATGTCTACACCAGCAAAATCACAGCTATTGAGACACCAAGCGTGGGTAGAATCTTGACATTTGCAGATGATGTGCTGGTGTACAGACAAGGCAGAGACAGGGCCAGTTTGGCGGAAGACTTACAGGTGGCAGTAAACAGGGTGGCAGAGTGGTGTAGGGATGCAGGAGTTGCTATAAACCCAGACAAACCATCGGTTGTGTTGTACTCCCTGGATAACCGGGTCGTCAAGGCAGATGTCCCAGGTATTATGTTGAATGGATGTCCTTTTAGTCGAGAGAGTGAATTGAAGTAATTAGGTATCACCTTTGACAGGTCTTTTAAGGATTATGTGGAGGCTTTGGTGGTGAAATCTGGTAGGGGACTTAATTCACTGAGGGCTGTGGCAGCAACCGGGGTAGATCAGAGGATGCTTTACAGGCTCTTTCAGCAGTTAATTTCTGTCACTGAGTATAGTTTGGGCTGCCGACAGTATCAAAGAACCTGCTTGAAAGGTTGGAGTGCAAACAGAATGCTGCCAAGCGGGCAATCCTGGGGTGCACATAGGACACACCAATTGTATGCATGAGGCATATCCTGGTGCTACCAACAATGACGGATAGACATAGGGTCGTTCAGGCTAAATGGTGCCTGAGAGTTGCTGCAGATAGGGATCACCCCTGCATGCAGCCATGGATATGGTCAAAGGCCCAATGCTACGACGAGGCAGGTCCTGGATGGCACGGGCAGAACTTTCTATATGTCAGGTGTGTGATCTAGAGACCATCAATCGTGAAAAAGAGTGGGTTGAAATTCCAGAAGACCTGACGGACTGGCACAATGTAATAATAACACTGGGTCGTGAGTGCAGAGAATGGGTAGCGGGCCACACTGAGTTTGAAGTGCAACAACTGATCCAGAGTAACAGACATTGAGGTGATGTAGTCATCTACACTGATGGGTCAGTGGTGAGAGGCAGACTTAGTGGTTGGGGTTTTATTGCAAAGGCTAATGGACAAGTTTTGAAAAGGAGTGGCTGGCATATGAGACTATGACCTCCAGTGTGAGAAAGGAGGTGGAGGCGGTAACAGCGGCATTCCGTTGGCTAGAGGAGACTACTGCAACACACATTGTATTCATTACGGATTCAAAGAGTATGCTTAGTAAGGTGGAGAAAGGAATGTTTTGTGTGGAATGGCTCTCGTCGCGAGAATTGTAGGGTTATTTTGTTCTGGCCATGCAGGGGTGTGGGGAAATGAACAGGCTGATAGGCTGGCAGGGAATGCACCTCTTGGTGGTAGATTACCTATGGACAAGGGGGAGGTGGTCATGTGCTTGTGGGACCAGGTGGAGAAGGCGGGGGAACAGATTAAGAACCCATATGTAGAAAGAATGAGCTTGCAGGGGATCTGCAGGGGTTCTGCAAGAATCTCAAAACTGAGAGAGAAGACCAGGAGATGGTGAGATCGATTTGTAGTATGACTCTTCACTGGCTGTTGAATGAGGGGTCAAAGCATGTATGAGAATGTCCTGAGTGCAGTGATGTAGGTTCTTAAATCAGCTCAACTCAAATCATTTGACAATAATAAAAATGAGTTAATCAAATAACCATTCATGGATTGAGCTGTTTCCTCATCAAACTTTAGTAATACTCCTTTTCTGTATGTATTACCTCCAGAACAAATTTGTGTGTTTGCTATTTTTTACCAGTTCTCTTCCACCTCATCTCACTAATGCCTAGGTTATAATCTTCATATTTTTCATTTCTTTTATTACATTATGTAACTTTCCTATCTCAACTATGCTCTGACATTCTGTACTCCTATTTTAATCTTGTCTTGGGGAAAAATAATGTGGTAGTTTCCCCTTGACTTCCATATTCACTCAGAGCTCTTTTACCTCTGCCCTTGATAGCAATTTCCAATTGTCAGGACAAGAGAGTTCCCTGATCTGCTCAACTGCAGAGTTGTGCACTGATCCCTGTGGATACTTGGTCACATCTATGATCTTATTTTTTCCCAGTGTCTGAGTAGATTTACATTCTGCTATTGTGTTGATTTTGATGGTATAATGCTTTGACAATTCAGAAAGCAATGGTGAAGTCCTAAATGTATATGGGGCGTTCATTTGAAATTTGTTCATGCTGAACTACGTGTAATTGAGTAAGTTGAACGTGATCATGTCATAGTCATGTGATAAGTACTAGCCAATGAATAAAAGAGCATGTTCTTATCGTCCAATGATGCATAAGTTCTGTTTCTGATCGTTGAGAAAATGGCTGGGTTGATCCAAAATCTGTCCGAAGCTCAAAGAGCAGTGATTCAGTTTCTTTCATTCGAAGGAGATCGACCAGTGAACATTCATCAAAGAATGCAGGCAGCGTACGGTAACAAATGTGTGTCGAAGACAACAGTGACAGACTGGGCACGAATGTTTCAGAAAGCATGTCAGTTCACGACAGATCTTCGATGGCAGAGTCAAGCACATATTGTTGCAACACAAAAAAACCATTGCCAAAACTGATGCAGCAGTACAGATGAACCGTTGTCGAAGCATACGTTCGCTAGCAAAAGAATTTGACGTGTCAATTGCGACAATTCAAAAGGTCGTTCGTAAGAAACTGCAATATCGGAAGGTGGGTTAGTTAGTTAGTCGACAGATCATCCTCATTGTACATCGAACCATTCAGTCCATAATTGCTTGGATCCCCTCCTCAGCAAATACTGCAGCGTGTAGCGGCTAACGACACCAGTTCTGTGTTGGTTTATCAATCTTCTTTGGCTTCCTGCGTAATGTTCTTGTTTTCCACGCCTCTTTTAATTTGCTGTTCTCGCAGTCTGACCATGGTTGTAGATTCGCAGTCACTTGGTTCTCGCAAAAGTCATACATCTCGTAGCGCATTCAAAATGTCAGCCTGGTCCATTGCGTGTCCGACCTCCACATTAGCCATACCTGCGAGCTTGTTAGCCTACTCATTTCCTTGTACTCCTGCATGCCCCCCTACTACCAGCGTATGGTACCCCCCATATATACGGCTAAGGGGTGCCCCCGGGGTTTGTGGTGGTCCCTGGGGGTGTTGTTTTGGCTCCCCGCCACTACCACCACCCCCTCGAATGTGCTACCCCCTCGACTACGGCTAAAAGCCCCATTATCTAACTACTCCTGGCACAAAGATGAAACTAATCTTTGCCAGTCGAGACCGCTCCAGAGACAGCAACCATTCTCTTTAGATCCACCTCGTCTCTATCCTCTTGAGCATGCTCACTGAGTCGCTAAAGACAAATGCCCTAGTGAATGTCTGTGTCTCGAGCCATGTTATTGCTTTACTTACTGCCATGACTTCCATATTCAGGCTACTTGTGGTCTCAACAAAAGCACCAGAGTCCTCCTTCACAACTCTCCCTCTGGCCTGCACCGTAAAAGCCCATGAGCTTCTCACATGTCAGACGTCCGACCTATCTGTGTAGATGACAGCATCACCGTCTAGCAAATTCTCGAAAATCAACGCTTGTACTTCAGCCTCCACAGCAGCCAGATTTTCTTGTCTGCATTTTCTATCTAGCTGGATGCAAACTGAAAAGGATGTGCAGAAATCTGTTGGCACTTGTACCCACTCCTCTCCAGATTCTAAGTCCTCCAGTGAACACACCTGTTGAAGAATGTCTTCGGCTTGACCCATCCACGACCTTCCTCTTTTTAACTTGCAGCCCTTCACCTTCCTAATTTCACTTTGCAGTGGATGTTGTGTGTTTGCGTTGACTCCGAGGTAGGAACGTGCTCTGCAAATTTGTAGTCTGTCTTCAATGGTTGGAAAATCAAGAAGGTAGCGCATTGCCCTGCATGCTGTATCTCTTGTACATTCAAGAATAATGTGCATAGCTTCATTTTGTATCCTTTCCACCCTTTCTATCTGCTTACAGCTGAGAGTCAAGATCATACTCAAAAACAGACATGACCAGCCCCTCGTATAGGAGGCATAGATGGCGTTGCTCACAGTTTGCGGCCACCATAAAAGTCGCTTAAAAGTCGACAGGGTCGACTTCATTGCACCGGGTTTTATCCCACATGTCTCGGTCTCTTTCCGCAGCGCGGAAAACGTCGCACAAAGCACGAACTCCGTAGCTCTTAGCGACGACCCACAGGAGTCTCCGAAACATTTAACTCGTAAGCCGAAGGGTGCGGCCGGAATCGAACCCACAACCTTCGGAGCACGAGCCAAACAGCTTGACCACTTCGCCACAGAGGGCACCATCACCCGCATCACAGCCAAACCCTGCTTGGCCTTTGTTATCACCTGGTCTATGTGCTCATTATAAGCAAGGCTTCAATCAAAACGTATCCCCAGGTAATTCATTGACTGCATTCTTTCCAGTCTCTGAACACAGATTAACAGTTGGTGTTGGCATGTTGACAATATGATTATTCAAAGAGAACCATATCACTGTTACCTTTGTTGGGTTGACCACTGCCCCAGCTTCAGCACACCAAGTACTTATGCGTGGTTGGTGGAAGGTGGGTTTACAGTGGGTACCAAGGATATTGACCGACCAACAAGAGGAACGCATGGGATGGTGTTTGAACCACTTGCTGCATTACAGAGTGGAAGGTGATACATTTCTTTTCCGCATAGTGGCAGGCGATGAATCATGGTGTCACTACTTTGAGCGGAGCAGCAAAGAAGAGAGCATGCAATGGAGGCATGCTGGATAACCAAAAGAACAAAAAATTCAAGTTACAGGTTTCTGCTAATAAGGTTATTCTGAGCGCATTTTTTACCAAGAAGGGCTATTGTTGGCCGACTTTAAAGAACCTGGTGTCAACATCAACTCTACCCACTACTTGCAAATAGTAGACAAGCTGCAAAAGGCCATCAAGAATAAATGACCCGGCATGCTTTCTCACGGTGTGATTTTGTTGCAAGATAATGCTCGCCCGCATGTCACAAAGATTGTGCAGGAAGCATTAGCAAGGAAGAAGTGGGAAATTTTGCAACGTCTAGCCTATAGTCCTGATTTGTCACCATGTGATTTTCATTTATTCGGACCTATTAAAAAAGCTCTCAACAATTTCACACAGGTGCAGATGTAATGAAAGCAGTAAACACTTGGTTCAGTGAGCAAACACAATACTTTTTTTGCGGACGGCATTCTCCACCTACCTAAGCAATGTGATGCTTGCCTGAATACCTACGGCAACTTCTTCTGACCAACCCATGGTGCATAATTCATTCAAAATGAATGCTTTATTTAATTCTACCACACCTGTTAATGTTTCTTTCATGCTTTTGTAATAAAGCCATTGGAACGGGTTTAAAATGAACGTCCTAATAGAATAATCTAGTAAATCCCAAATAGCCAATAAATGTTTGGGTTAATTGCAACATCCTGTAAAGAATATTCAACTAACTGTTATGTTATATTGCACTTAATCTTACCTTGACCTACACAAACTTCAGGTTGTTCTATCTTGACACTTGATGGTAGTTTATTCTCCATCTTATGTCTACAGTCAGTCTGAAAGGATTTGTAAGTTACATTAGACATGATTTCTGTGTTATGTTATTCTATAGTTCTATGTTATTCCTCAAGTCCCATTTAAGAATTTGAGTTTGGAAATCTATCACAGAGTAATGATACCAGTTTATCATGACAAAAATAACATAAAATTGCATGACAGCTTTATGAAAATCCTTATCACTTGCGCCATGCATCAAACACACATTAAAGTTGATGCAATACTCATATCGGCAGCCATTCTTTCTTGTATATTTTTCCCACTTCCATACATCTAATAATGAGTCTTCAATTGGAGACAATAACAAGAAATTATTGTCGTCAATGTTCCCTCTAAACTGTTGCTTATGAGCAAGAATGTGACTTGGTTAGCTTATAACATGGAAGTTGTGAACATTGATGGTGTTGCCTTCTTGTCCCACACATTAAAATAAGATGCAAGATGTAGCTAAACACATTGGATAGTAAGTCACAATAATTAAGTCTAAAAATTCATAGGGAAAGACAAAGATAATGAGAATAAATCAAGCAAATGATAACCTGATCTCCCTTGGTAAAACCTCACTTCAAGAGACTGAATTATACACCTATTTGAGTAGCAATGTAGTCAAAGATGGGTCAACATATACAGATATTAAAATAAGAATACAAAAGGCAAGATGACTTTCATAGCAATTGGACATTTGTGCAAGTCAAACAAATTAGGATTGTCAGAGAGACTGTTCAAGTAAAACATTAAAACATTACTACAGCATGGACCGGAAACATGGAGAAGGACATGCAATGATTATTAGGGCAAAATAGGTAGACTAAACTGGTATGACAGAATCATCAATGTGGAACTGGAGAGAACTAAACAAATACAAATGTATCAAGAAGGAATAAAAGATGCTGTGCTGCATATGACATACTCTGAGAACACCTGAGCATTGTATCATGTGAAAGCCTTTGTCCAGAACAGACAGGGCAAATAAAATAAAGGAAGACCTGAGCACACAAGGAGAAGAGAGTTAGAGGCAGAAATGAATAATATCAGGAGGACATGGGCAGCTGCATGAGATAGCTAAAGATAGAACAGCTTGGACTGAATTGATTGATGGCCTAGACCAAATGGGGGGAGGGGGGGGGGGGGGGGAGAGATAAAGTGAAACAGAAAAGATTGTGATCAAATCCAAAATGGCAAGTCCCCAAGTATCATAAAATATATCGTCCACATTGGATGCATGTGAACACATGGTCATTTCCACCATCATGCACCATCTTACATCTCTCACGCTCTGTGTGTGCTTTATCTGCAATCATTTTCTCCTTTGTCTTTATTCCATGTCTGATAGTTGCCCTCCATGCAACACATTCAGCGGCGACTTCCTCCCAATGTGCATTATCAATGCCTGTATCAATAATGTCCCACTTACACACATTTAACTACTAAAATTAAACATAATACAAGTTTTATTTGTAGAAGTAATTTATCTGTGTACTTATATAATTTGTCACCCTTTGACATGACTGAAAATAATTTTGAAAGCCAGTTTCAGACTCGTCCATTGTAAACCTCTAAGGAGCACTTTTTTTCTTAGCAGCGCACCAGTACATAATTATTTAAATTTAAATAAAATACTGTAACATAAGTTATTGTTTTTTAAAATGTTAGCATTTAATTATTAATTGCTCACTTTTAGATACAGAACAGTATAATTATAGAGCAGAAGTAGAGAATATTTAATTAATTAATATGTTTATTTTGTTTTTATTATTTAATATTTTAATAATTAATTCCATCCATCCATAATGTGCCATGCTGATAAGCGTGGGCGGTCATGTTCTGCCATCTCACTTGATCACCAGAGTCATGGATCAGCTCTGTGTTTCTGCCTTGACTATGCCATGTGGCCAAGCCATCCAGGTATTTACTTCTCGGTCTTCCCCTTGATCTCTTCCCTTCGATCTTGCCAGCTGTCACCAAGTTCTCCAAGTCATTTCTTCTCATAACATGCCCAAAAAACTTTGACTGTCTATGTCTAATGACTCTAATCAGTTTACAATCTTCATTTGTTCCTTGAAGGACTTGTTCATTGGTTTTTCTGTCTGTCCATGGTATTCTTTGCATTTTCCTCAGAAACCACATTTCTACAACCATCAGATGTTTTTCAGCTTGACTGCTTATTGTCCACGCTTCACATCCATACAAAAGTATAGGTTCTATGTAGCACTTCAACACTCTTTTTCTCGTTTCAATTGATATAAGGCTACCTTCGCAGTGGCAATTCTTGTTCTAATCTCTTCAAGGCATCTCCCATCAGATGTTATGACTGTTCCGAGATAACTGTATCGATTTACTTGCTGAAGCATATGCCCATTTACTCGTATATCACATTGTGGTATTTCCTTCTTCCCAGTGACGACCATAATCTGTGTCTTCTTATTATTCAGTTCTAACCCTAGTTGTTCACTTGTATTAAATGTTGCAGGTCCTGTTCATTATCTGCAATCAAGACTCTATCATCTGCATATCTAATAATTAATTAACTGCTGCTTAATTTATGCAGCAGTTACAATCTTATTTACTTACATTAATGAATGATATTTAATTAACAAAAGAAAGCTGTCACAATGCAGTGGGTACATTAAGATAATGCGAGTACATTTTCATGAATTGTTCTTTCACTAACGATAAACATTTCTCATGACATTTAATTAATATAAATAGGCAGCTATTTATAACTGTTAATTAGGTCACAGCATATCCTAACGAAGTCTTAAAAATTGAGTGCATTTTTCTCTGAAACATGGAAAGAGACCGATCCATATGGGGTAAAAACCCGGTGCAATGAAGTTGATCCTCTCGACATTCTATTGAAAGAGGAATGTGGCCTTTACTTTCCTGTTACCAAAATGCTACCAAATCTTACCAGGTTTGTTAGCAATGCGACAGACTTTTAATAAAAAATACACAATTGGCGGTCATTTTAAATTGCTAATTAGGTCACGGCACATCCTACCCAACAAATAAATATTATGTCAAGTTAGGCCTTGCCACCCCGGGAGCAATGATATATGGTACTACACTGTCCTTTAAAAATAAACAAGCCACAGTAATAGAAGTGAAAATGTCTCAGTTTCCAATTTATTGAGCCGCAATAAAATCTCCCTCCTTTCTTAGGACCTCTTTACACTTCCTGGTTGTAAATTATGACACAAATAAATTCATACTTCCGCTTAGAATTAACGTACACTCTTCGTTGAAATACCGTTGAATTTGTCTTGTCAAGCTGTATCCAACTATGATGATTTCATAAGCAGAAACCCCATTTTAAAATATCCTCTATATATGCTAATTAGGGAGCCCTATCATCAATTTAATTTTGAGAATTTACAAATGAGACTGCCACAGTAGATAGGCCTTGAAATTCAAAATCTAATGGTACCTCAATGATGCCTGTATGTCACTTCTAAGTGAAGATATTCACAACTTTGTGAAGGTGAGGCAAGTTGCGATTTTTCATACTATTCACCCGTAAGTGGAGCTCTCCAATGTGTCCCTTTCCTCCACCAGCAACACCCGCTGGTGTCTGCACGTCTATGCATGCGAGATTGTTTCAAACGGTCTGTCATATGAAAACTGACTTCAAAAATATGTTCCGTCATGTTAAATGATTACAAAATAGTACAAGTATACAAATAAATTATTAATAATCTTTAAACTTGTGTTCTATTTAACTTTAGTAGGTCAAATCGCACGTTTTATATTTTGAAAAGTGTAGCACAATCGATATGCAGCGGCCGTCATGTCCCGTGGGTTTCCAATTCACAAAGTCACATCTTCGCAGAAAATCTGTTTTTCAACCACAATTCGAGCAAGTTTAGCGATGAAACTTTGCTGATTCAGGTGCGATATTTTATATTGCAATTAAAATTCACATTAAACAAAGACATCTATTGGATTCATCGATTCCGAAACGTGATAATTCTGCTGCTTGCTTCCCGGCAGTCTCCAACTTAAACAGATCCATAGAGCACACTTTATTCACAAACTTCCAGTTTCTTAGTTCTGTAAAATATTTTACTTCATAATGTTTACTAGTTTCTATTATATCACCTAATAATTTTGTGAAAAAATAAAAAAAATATATGTCCAGCCGGGAACAGAACCCCCGACCTCTGTTGTGACAAGTGGGCTGCTTATGACTTACGCTAGCAAGAATACAATGCTCGTTCTGCAAAGATATTTATATAGTAAAGCCGCCGTTTTGGGTTTGATGATCGTAACATTTTCGCCTGTTTTTCAACCACAATTAAAGCACGTTAGCGATTTCTGAAAAATCTGATGCAGAATTTGAAGATCCATCTACAATTGATGGTTTTCTATTGAAAGCGACAGAAAAAAAAATGAATTACGTGTCAGCGTGCCTTCCATTTTTCTCTGCGCGTGAGGTTGGTCGCAACCAAACGGGTCATAGGCAGATTATGAAAACTGACTTCAAAAATATGTTCTGTCATGTTAAATGATTAAACAATAGTACAAGTATACAAATAAATTATTAATAATCTTTAAATTTGTGTCCTCTTTAACTTTAGTAGGTCAAATTGCACGTTTTGAGTGTTTTAAAGTGAAAGTGTAACATGCCATTGCGATCGATACGCGCATGCGCAGTCGCCATGGCGAATGCCATGGGTTTCTCTATTCACAAAAACATGCTTCACCGAAAATTTTATCATCCACAATTTAAGCACATCGGCAATGAAACTTTCCAGATATATTTAAAATTGTAGGCAAAGTTCAAAAATATATCTATAATTGATGATTTTCTTTAAACAGCGCCAGAATAGTGTTACAAAGTGTACATGCCAGTCGGATCAATATGCACAAAGAACGAAAATACGCCTTCGCAGAAAATGTTGTTTTTCTCCACAATTTAAGCAAAGTCGGCGATGAAACTTTCCAGATATATTTAAAATTGTATGCAGAATTCAAAAATACATCTATAATTGGTGATTTTCTATAAACAGCCCCCCCAAAAAAATTTAATTACGGTAAGTATAAGATCAGCGAGCTACAGCTAAACATGGAGTGGGTTTTTTGTTGCATCCAGACAAAGCGAAAGCCATTATCAACACTAAATTTATATCAGAAAGGATAATACTAGTACAGATCAAAGAAGGAAATAGAACAACAACTTTTATACAAACATACGCCCCGTGTAATGACACTGACAGCGACGAAGACAAAGACGAATATTTTGATAAACTTGCAGACACGTTAAATAATGTCAAGGAGACAGATGAACTAGTTGTGATTGGTGATTTTAACGGACGAATAGGCACACGAAGAACACCGTGGGAGGATTGCATGGGGCCATTCAGCGACACAGAGACTGATTGTAACAGCAATGGTCAACATCTACTCAACATATGTTCGGAACATGGACTAATAATAGCAAATAGTTTTTTTCAACATCGTCGTAGCCACACCAAAACCTGGTATAAATGGACATAAACCAAGCATCCCAAATTGACTTTATTCTAATTAGGAAATCAGACAGAAGGCTACTATTAGATTCAAGAGCACTCCCAAATACAGATGTTGATACTGATCACAAACCAGTCATAATAAAAAAGATTTCACCACACAGGAGAATAAGAAACAAAAAAGTAACAACACATGTCATCAATTATAGGAGGCTGCAGGAAAATACAGTTAAAGACAAATTCAATCAAGAAATCCAAAACCTACATAAGAACATCCCTGATGACCACTCAAGCGTAGATAAGGAATGGACATGTTTCAAGGCTGCCATGCTCAACACACTGAAAAATAAATGTGGAACAAAGAAAGTAGGGCAAGACAAAAGATTAAGAACAGCCTGGTGGAACAACGAAGTTAAAGATAGCATATTCAAAAAGAAGGTAGCACTCAAAAAGTGGATCACAACTAAATCTGAACAGGACTATATTACTTATAGAAAAGCACGACGTAATGCCAAACGAACAATTAGAGCATCTAAAGATGAATCCTGGAGAAAATACGGTGAACAGATGGCGACCCTTAGCAAAGACTGCCCAAGAGAATTTTATAAACGTGTCACCACAATGAGAAACAGAGATGCATGTTACAACCCAACCACCATCATAAACAGCAAAAGAGGTATACCAATATTTAATCCACAACAAAGACTAGCAAGATGGGCAGAATACTTTCAAGAACTACTTAAATCCACACATAACATAGGAAACCTCACTTTTGTGCCTAAACGCCAGGGACAGCAAGAACCAAATTTCATACCTGCAGAAGTCAGAGCAGTTATACAGAAAAGTCCTAAGAACAAATCACCAGGTCCAGATGGAATAACCACAGAAGCTATTCAGGCCTGTGGGGAAACAGGAGTTAAATGGCTAACAAGACTTTTTAATATAGCATGGGAAGAAAGTCCCAGATGATTGGCAACAGGCAATAATAGTACCAATATGGAAAAAGAAAGGCAATATGAGAGAGTGCGAAACATACAGAGGTATATCACTCCTAAGCCATATAGGGAAAATGTATGCAAAACTATTGGAACAAAGAGCTAGACCAATAGTTGAACAACAGTTAAGCAAAGTACAATTCGGTTTTCGGAAAGGTAAAAGTTGCACTGATGCATTATTTACACTTAGACAAATTTGTGAAAAAACTATTGAATATAGTGACCAGCAGAATATTGTGTTTGTAGATCAGGAAAAGGCTTTTGATAGAGTAGACAGATACAAATTATGGACCATCCTTGAAGACTATGGGATAGAAGGGCAACTGCTAGAAAACATCATAGCCATGTACCACTCGAGCCAAAGTGCAGTAAGAACACAAGAAGGTATATCAGATATGTTCACAGTCAATACAGGAGTGAGGCAGGGATGTGTGCTCTCTCCCCTGCTATTCAATATCTACATGGACAGAATTTCCAAAGAAGCAAGTCTCGACAGACCAGATTCAGAAAATTTAGAACTCTTTACTCCAGATGAAACAACTGACCCACAGGGAATAAATGAACTTCTATTTGCAGATGATCAGTGCCTGTTTTACAGCGAAGAGGGCAGACTACAAAATCATATTACTAATCTGAGTTCAACCTGCAGCAGATACAATATGAGTATAAACACAGCCGAAACCGAAGTAATGCAAGTTAGCAGATCGCCAGGCCCACTAAATATACAGATAAATAACACACCTCTGAAACAAGTTAAAGAATTCAAATACCTTGAAAGTATGATCACAGAAGATGGCAGATTGGACAGAGAAATTGAAATCAGATGTCAAAAAGCTAGTGCACTTACATATCAACTATCACCCTTACTGAAACATCTAAACATACCCATGTCCGCAAAACGACAGATAATAAACAGCATATTCACACCAACCCTTTGCTACCAATCTCAAACCTGAACTTTATCCAAATTACACCTTCGCAAAATCAACACCTGCGAAATGAGATGCCTGAGTAGAGCTGCCAACTTAACAATCCGAGACCGAGTAAGAAATGCTACTATCAGACAGACTGTGGGATCAACACTTTGTGCCACATTTATTGACAGACAGAAGATCAAGTGGTTTGGCCATGTCATTAGAATGCAACACCAGCAACTACCATCACTGGCCTTACATCAAAGATCATCTGCGACGAGACCACGAGGACGTCCAAGAAGAAAATGGATTGACGACATCAGAGACATTGTACAACCTCACGGAATGACACTATCCAGTGCCGTCCACCGGGCGCTGGAACGCAAATTATTCCTCCCCACGACGCTTGACGGCAGAAGTGGAAGATGATGATGATGATGATAAAATATATCTTTATTTATATAAAAGGTCATGATGATTTCAACCAATTGCCGTGCACGGAATATTATGCAAACCTTTCCTGGAAAGCCCAAGATGACGTGTGTTATTGTCACGTGAGATTTGAATGAATGAATGACGTCGAAAGAATACATGGTAAATTAGACAGCGATTTCCAGGACGAGATTTTCAATGGCGATCTGACTCCGTACATGACTTTTGTTTTGACTTCGGGTAATGGCATGATGGAACACGCTATGCTAATAATATGGGGGAGGGGGGGGGGGTTGCTGAAAGAGAGCTTCAACTTCATTGCACTGGGTTTTATCCCATTTGCTCTGTCTCTTTCCATAGGGCAGCCTGCTGAAGGCGTCGCAAAGAACGCAAACTCCATAGCTCCAGCGACGACCCCCAACAGTTCCAAGGGAACTACACCCGTGAACCGAATAAGGAGTGATCGAGCCCGGAATCTAACGGTTCTAACCCAGAACTTACAATTTTCGGAACGCGAGATAGGCTGCCTGGCCATCGACCCCGACCCCCCCCCCCCCCCCCCCTCCGTGAGATAGTAGAGATAGTATGACGATATTCAACACCATTAGACGATACATGAATGATGTAGCACAGTTGAACATTCAACATTACCAAACCCAGTCTACTTAGTCTCATTGAGTCTCACAAAGCAAGGAGGAAGCATGCCCGAGTGAAGGTCTGTGTCTCGAGCAATGTAATTAATTGCTGTACTTACTGCTGCCATCCATGACTTCCATAATCCGACTACTTGTGGTCAAGGCAAAAGCACCAGATTCTTCTTTTACAATTGTCAGTCCGGCCTGAGCCGTAAAACTAAAAGCCCATGAACTTCTCACTTGTCGACCGACCGACCGACCCATCTGTGTAAATGAGACAACATCTCCCTCTAGAGAATTCTCTCCGCTCAAAGCCCTGACTTCCGCCGCCGTTAAACATGGCCGCCCGTTGATGGCTGTGGGACGACGCTCAGTTTGTTATCTGACAACGCTGGATATAGGACAGGTCTACGTCTGCTAGATTTGTGGATGGTAAGTATTGGGTTTCATGATGACCATTACATATTTGTACAAGCAGGTACGATCATGATTTTAAAATTGAGCACTTACTAATGAGACCACCACAGTAGATTTAAGATTGGCCTTGAAAAACCAAATCGGTACTCTTCCGAACTCTCATCTATCTAATCTCATCGTGTTCCTCTTGTACCTTGCGGTGTCGAGGTGAAGTATAAACATCGTGAGAGTGCCCGATTATGGGCTTCATGTATCGATATTCCCATGGCCTCTACCATTCCCTCCGCTCAACGTTTACGTGGTCGGCCTCTTCCTCAGTTTCCATCTGGTCTGTACAATTAACAATACATCATAAATAATCATATGCTTGTTGCTTCTTCCAAACTTCGGCCCCAAATTATTTAGTTTACAATGCATCCCTTACAGGACCTCATTAGCTGATATAATTTTAAAAAATATGAATATTATCTCCGCTTCCGTTAAATGTTTAATATATTTTTTAATGATATCACCTTATTAATTTCTGAAAAATGAAAACAAAAATGTCCTACCTGGCGGG
Source organism: Cepaea hortensis (assembly GCA_963921405.1). NCBI lineage: Eukaryota > Metazoa > Mollusca > Gastropoda > Stylommatophora > Helicidae > Cepaea > Cepaea hortensis. The sequence continues at coordinate 506,562,362 of OY992876.1, read as the reverse complement.
GAATCAAACCCTGGTCTCCTGCATGGCAGGCAGAGATACTTATCACTATTCTACAGAGGACATGATAATAGTTCCACAAAAATTAATATAATAAAACATACATCACGTGACCAGCCGCTACCGCGAATAATCACTTCGAATGATAAATCATAAGCTTTAAAGCAAGATGTCCCTCATCCGATATGCCCATCTGGAGATTATCTACCACATCCTGCACCCATCTTCTCTTTGGCCTTCCTCTTCCTCTCTTCCCAGGCACATACCCCTCCCCTCCAGCATTATTGTTCTCTCCAACTTTTGTGACATTTCAAGTGACCAAAATATTTCAGTTTTCTTTGTTTTATCACCTTTAGTAGCCAGCTGTCTACGATATTAATATATAATATAATAAATATTCACCTCCAAATTTTCCACATTAACATGTATTTCTTTCTCCATATCTTTATCTGTATGCACTGCACTATCTTTGCTTTTGCTATGTTAAGATGTAAGTTGTGATTTTCATTATTTATTATACTATATTGGCAGTAAATGACAGTTTGACTGTATTAGATTTTCTATACCTGTCTGTGGTGTGGATAGTAATACTGTATCATCTTCCGGTTTAAAGATGGCGACGGACGGTCGTGTTGTTTTGTGTTCGTTAACTTTTTCGCGTAGGGGATGGATTTATTCATTTCTTGCGTGTAATTGGTGTGCCAGGATGTAAAACCAGGAGTTTCTACTCAAGATCTGCGCGGGTGCTACGGAGTTCGTGCATCGAGCGAAGCCATCCTTGAGTGAATTTTCAGCAGCGTGTGTGGTTCTCAAAAGTCTGTGTTTATACGTTTTTTCAACATGGCGGAACAACGTGTGTGTTCCGAGCGATCAGCAGTCAACATACCGAAGCGGTAAGCGCGGTGGCTTGAGACGTTTTAGACTCAAGTGTCACCGTCTAGGACTCAGGAACATCCGTATTCTATATTGGAACTGTGCCAGTGTAAAACAACGGGGCTCTATTTTAGAAACCCTAGTTTACAGGAACGACATTGTAGCACTCCAGGAGACGAGACTGGGCGATCAGCTACTCCGAATTGCCGGCTTCAAATGTTTCTACAACAGACGACATCTGGGAACGGCGATTCTCGTTCGCGACAGCATGGTGGTGTCAGAGCTAGACATGTCCAGTTGGAACAGTGACGATATACAAATACAGGCGTTGAGAGTTCATTCCAGTATACCATTCGTGTTGGTTAATGTTTATGCCCGCAATGCGAGTGTGGACGCCCAGAAGTGGCAGTGCTTAAGTGGCATATTAGGCCACGAGAGAAATGTTATTTTCTGTGGTGACTTCAACGCTAAAGGCATATCATGGGGAAACACTTCCTCCAATACACCATCGACCTGGTTTGTATCAACAGCGGCTGTGTCACCAGGACAGCAAGCCGTCCAGGCGATGAGGACAGTGCTATTGATCTGGCGCTAGTTTCACCTTCACTCACTACAGTGTGTAGATGGGGTGTCCTAGGACACCATGGCAGCGACCACCACCCATGCAGCATATTGGTGGAGAAAGGCAGAACCAGGCAGCACAAGCTAAAGGTAAAGACGTTCCAGTATGACAGTACAGGGCAAGATGTGGTGAGTAAAATAAGACGTGACAAGCGCAGAACGTTTCAGGGCAGGAAAAAAAGCTGGGAGCAGCCACCGTGGTGGAGTTTCGAGGTGGAGAAGGCTTGGGTGGATAAGCGTAGTGCTGTAAGGAGATGGCAAAATGCCAAGAAGAACAGAGCTGGTCATCCTAGTCCCTGCTTGCACTTAGAAAGAGAGATGCACACAAAAGTAAGCTATTTCAAAAAACTGGTCAAGGTGGTTAAAAGCGAAAAATGGGCAGAGGTGTGTCAAAGAGTAAGCACAGACAAGTCACTGAAATTGTTTTGGCGACTACATAAAAGCATGAGTGGTGTAGTCAAGAATAAGAGCATTTCTGACTTCCAAGGTGCTGACCTCATCTGGCAGAGGACTGACGAGGACAAGGGCAAACCCTCTTTGAACGCTACCTTGAGCAGAGCAACCAGACAGACAAGGGAGGCCGGAATCTGGCCAAGGAGGTCACCTCAGACAGATGCAAGGCCCAGAACACTTCGGATGAAGACACAGTGACAGTGACAGAAATCAAGGCTGTGCTTCGACGATCAAAAAACAGTGCTCCAGGTCCTGATGGCATAAGATACGACGACATAAACAGGTGTACCGACAATGAGCTAGAGAAACTAGCAGACATGTACAACAACAGTATAGGGAGTGCTAGCATCAAGGAGGAATGGTTACACAGCTATCTGATTCCCTTGCCGAAGCCTGACAAAGACCACAAAAAAATTCAGGGATATCGAATTATAACCATGCAGAATACAATAGGCAAGCTGCTGGAGAAGGTAATTGCCAGGAAAATATCAAGCCAACTAGAGAGGCAAGGTGTTTTCCCACCTACCCTGGGTGGGTACCGTCCAAAAAGAGAAACCTGGAGGGTGGGTACCGTCCAAAAAGAGAAACCTGGACCAATGCAGCAGTCTTTGCCCACGATGTCTATGAAGGTTTCCACTCAGGCACTGAAACCGTTGCTGCAGCGATTGATCTTGAGGACGCATACAACAGAGTACCACTGGATTTTTTAATGTTTCAGCTTCTTGAACTAAACGTAAGTCCATTCCTCCTTAGTTGGATCGCTGCAGCCCTCTTCCAACGGAAAGTAGTTTTTAGATGTGGCAGTTGGACTTCGGAACCAACAACAATATATCCTGGCCTACCACAGGGATCACCATTATCTCCGGTACTGTTCAACGCCTACACAGTGAGAATCACCAGTGAGCAGATCACTGGACCTGGCAGGACATTGTCATATGCCGATGATGTTTTAGTGTATCGTCAGGGTAAGGATAGAGAGGAGGTTGCTGTGGAACTACAAACCGAACTCAATCGCATAAGTACTTGGTGTGATGAAGCTGGGGCAATGGTCAACCCAACAAAGGCAACAGTGACTTGGTTCTCGTTGAATAATCATATTGTCAACAATCCAACACCAACTGTAATGCTGTGTTCAGAGACGGTGGAAAGAACGCAGGCAATGAATTACCTGGGGAATTGGTTTGATCGAAGCCTTGCTTATAATGTGCACATAGACCAGGTGATAACAAAGGCCAAGCGGGGTTTGGCAGCGATGCGGGTGATGGCGGCAGCAAACTGTGAGCAGCGCCATCTATGTCTTCTGTATGAGGGGCTGGTCATGTCTGTTTTGGAGTATGCAATGGCAATCCTGACTGTCAGCCATAAGCAGATAGAAAGGATGGAAAGGATACAGAATGAAGCTATGCGCATTATTCTTGGATGTACAAGAGATACAGCATGCAGGGCGATGCGCTACCTTCTTGATTTTCCAACCATTGAAGAGAGAATGCAAGTTTGCAGGGCACGCGCCTACCTCAGAATTAACGCAAACGCACAGCATCCACTGCATAGTGAAATTAGGAAGGTGAAGGGCAGCAGGTTAAAAAGAGGACGGTCGTGGATGGGTCAAGCCGAAGACATTCTTCAACAGGTGTGTTCACTTGAGGACTTAGAACCTGGCGAGGAGTGGGTGCAAGTGCCAACAGACTTCTGCACATCCTTTTCAGTTTGCATCCAACTAGATAGAAAATGCAGACAAGAAAATCCGGCTGCTGTGGAGGCTGAAGTACAAGCGTTGATTTTCGAGAATTCGCTAGACATTCGCTAGGGGTGTCCAAACAAGAACACTACGCAGGAAGCCAAAGAAGATTGATAAACCAACACAGAACTGGCGTCGTTAGCCGCTACACGCTGCGGGATTTGCTGAGGAGGGGATCCGAGCACTTATGGACTGAATGGTCCGATGTGCAACGAGGATGATCTGTCGACTAACTAACTAACTAACTAACTGTATCATCAGCATTATTGAATCTCTGATATTTCATGACCACCGATATTTAGGGCATCATATTGCTCCTTGGTTATATCATCTCTGACATTTCCCATTATATTTTCGCTGAACAGGTTAAAGAGATCGGGGCCAGCACAAAACCCTAATGGACTCCTTGCTTGATGTCAAACCAATCTGATGTCTCGCCATCTATTCTGACCACTGATTGTTGGCCTAGAATTGATTAAATTAGACAGATCTAGATTTTAGATCATAGAGATGCCCATCAATCAATCAGATAATTAATTTAACTAATAATAATAAAATAAACTGATGTTAATAAGTTCCTCTACCTGTTGTATTTGCAATAGCAAGGGGAACTTACCAACCTTTTAAATATATGTATTCTAAATTGTTTGATTTCTTCGTAAGTAAGGAAACTAGCACAGCTGGATTGATACTTTTGCTTTCAGTTGTCACCCAAAACTTTCCTCTCTTCAAGCCTTACGTTCATCATGGATGGGAGGCTACATTGTCTGCTTCAAGCCCTATGTTAGTCACTGATGGAAGGCTACATTGTCTGCTTCAAGCCCTACGTTAGTCACTGATGGGTGCTTACATTGTCCACTTCAGGCACAGCAGGTTCTGGTTTCAATCTCTTCATAGAGCACAGATTTCTGAACGAATCACTGGTATCTAATGATATCGTACACCTTATCTATTGGACGTGAAATAAGATGCCTAGATTTCTCAGATAAGGTTGAAAAACAGGAGGTCCATGTACAAACTGGGCACATGAAAAATCCCACTGGAAGTTGACCATGGCACAGAGTGGCCTTAAAGCAGCTGCCCTGGCAAAATTGTTAGGAAAGGAAACCAACTCAGACCTTGGATGGGATAAGCCTAGAATAGGGAAAAAAACACCTTACACATATGCAAACTGAGGTCTGACACACTGATCTTCTAGTAATGTATAACTGTATAGTATGTGGATCATGTCAAACTGAGGTCTGACACACTGATCTTCTAGTAATGTATAACTGTATAGTATGTGAACCATGTCAAACTGAGGTCTGACACACTGATCTTCTAGTAATGTATAACTGTATAGTATGTGGATCAGTCAAACTGAGGTCTGACACACTGATCTTCTAGTAATGTATAACTGTATAGTATGTGAACCATGTCAAACTGAGGTCTGACACACTAATCTTCTAGTAATGTATAACTGTATAGTATGTGGATCAGTCAAACTGAGGTCTGACACACTGATCTTCTAGTAATGTATAACTGTATAGTATGTGAATCATGTCAAACTGAGGTCTGACACACTGATCTTCTAGTAATATATAACTGTATAGTATGTGAACCATGTCAAACTGAGGTCTGACACACTGATCTTCTAGTAATATATAACTGTATAGTATGTGAACCATGTCAAACTGAGGTCTGACACACTGATCTTCTAGTAATATATAACTGTATAGTATGTGAACCATGTCAAACTGAGGTCTGACACACTGATCTTCTAGTAATATATAACTGTATAGTATGTGAACCATGTCAAACTGAGGTCTGACACACTGATCTTCTAGTAATGTATAACTGTATAGTATGTCAATCATGTGAAACTCTACTTGTGACCATCTTTAGTTTTTATTTATACAGCTTATGTATTAAATTAAACACTACATGTTTCTATCCTGATTTTCACCTTTTTTCTTTCAGACTAAAGAAACATGGAAACAGGCAGCCTGTTATCAAGTACAAGTATAAAAATGGAACCAGATTTTGAAGTAAGAATATTTGATGTTACTGCAGATCTCCATCTATTTAAGCTATTTATTCTGTGTGACTTGAAGAATTAGTATGGCTTGATGAATTAGTAATAATTGAAGCACTAGTGTGAACTGAAGAAATTGTATGACTTAAGAGTTACAGAATGAGTTGAAGAATTATTATGGCATGAAAAGTTAGTATGGCTTATTTAGTTGGATGATTATTTATGTTTTGGTTGCACTGGGATATACATTGTGTGTTTCATATTTCTCTTGCATTGACTTGATTCCCGATGGTGTTTCCACCTTGTCGTGGTGGGGGAGCTTGAGTTTCTCAATGACCCTGAGAGCTATGCCGGCGGTAGCGTAGCTACCAGCAGGGCCTCCCAAGCCGGACAGGTCAAAGGGTAGAGAACAGACAAAGAGAAACACCCTGGTCCTCCAGGTTGGGGGTTGAAGCGTGGGGTTAACATCCCCACCTTTGTAAAAACCTTTCTTTGTTACGAAACAAATACATGAGCCTCGATATCGGACTGACTTATCTGGACAACGACCTTGGAACGTTAAAGGACTTTTGAGATTTGGAACATGGAATGTACGGACACTATATCGAGCTGGAGCGGCCGAAGAACTAACCCGGGAGCTGATTGAATATCAAATGGATATAACAGCAATTCAAGAAATAAGGTGGCCAGGAGAGGGTACTTTAGAGCAAAATGGAATGATTATAATATATGGAGGAAACACCCAAAATAAACATGAATTAGGAACAGGATTTGTCATCAAAAAAGAGTTATGGGGGAACGTTTTAAACTTTAATGCTTTTAATGACAGGATTAGTAAATTACGAATAAAAGGTAAATGGAAAAATATAACGATGATTAATGTACATGCACCTACTGAAGAGAAAGAAGATGATATTAAAGAAGACTTTTATAATGATCTGGAAGATGTCATAGAAGAAACCCCCAAACAGGACATCCTGATTGTGCTAGGAGACTTCAATGCAAAAATAGGTAGAGAGCAAACTAATAAAAAAGTGGCCGGTATGGAAAGCCTACATACAACTTCAAATGATAATGGATGGAGAGTCATCAACCTGGCAGAAGCCAAAGGACTGCAGATTAGCAGTACCAGACTACAAAGAAAGGATATACACAAACAAACTTGGAAATCATGTGACAAGAGAACCTTTAATCAAATAGATCACATTTTAATTAACAACAGAAATGCATCAAACATACAGCAAGTCAGAAGTTATAGAGGAGCTGAGTGCCACAGTGACCACTTCCTCGTTGGAGCAAAATTTAAAATAAAACTTAAGAGAGCTTTCTATACTAAATTACAAAGATTAAACCCAACATATAACAGAGAAAAACTGCAAGACATTACAGTCAAAGAGAAATTTACAGATGAAATAAAATGTAAACTTGAAACTCTGCAAAACCCTTTGGAGGAAAGCATTGACCAAACTTGGTTGAACATCAAGAATACAATTCAGTCTACCGCAGAAGAATGTCTCGGTGTGTTAACCACGCATAGAAAGAACAGATGGTTCAATCAAAAATGTGAAGAAGCAGTCATTAGGAAGAAGAATGCCAGACATGTATGGTTAAATGACATCAATAACATCCAAAAGGAAGAGCATTATAGAAATGAATGTAAAGAGGCTACAAAAATAGTCAGACAGCAGAAGCGAGAATATATGAATAATATAATCAAAGATATGGAAACTAATCACCAGAAAAATGAATCCAGAAAATTTTTTAAAGAACTGAAGTCAATGAAACGAGGGCACCAACAAAACACATATGGTTTAAAAGACAAAAATGGGAATATGATAAATACCAATGAGGAAATGTGCAACACATGGAAAGAATATTTTATTGAATTACTAAATTGTGAAGCTCCAAGTAACATTTTCCCACAGGAAGAGGTTCTAACATGCGAACCACAAATTGAAGAACCTACATTTGAAGAAATCCTATATGTAATCACACGACTTAAAAACAATAAGGCAACTGGGACTGATGGAATTGCTGCTGAATTTATAAAGGCAGGTGGCCATGCATTACATCTAAAGCTATACGAACTAATAATAAAAATCTGGAGGACAGAAGAATTACCCCATGACTGGAAAGAGTCATTATTGATACCTATCTTTAAGAAAGGAGACAAGTTCCAATGTGGAAATTATAGAGGAATATCACTACTGTCCACAAGCTATAAGATACTATCCGCAGTATTACTAAATAGACTAAAACCATATTCAGAAGACATATTAGGTGACTACCAGGCGGGTTTTAGACAAAACAGATCAACAATAGATCAGATATTTATCTTACGACAAATAGCCGAGAAACATTGGGAATATAAAAGAGATCTTCATAACATTTTTGTGGATTTTAAAAAGGCTTATGATAGTGTCCATAGGAATAGTCTATGGAATGCTATGCAGGAATTTGGAATACCAAGGAAGTTAATCAACATGACCAGACTATGCATGGAAGATACTTATAATATAGTAACATATAAAGGCAGGAAATCAGACCCCTTCCAAATAACATCTGGCTTGAAACAGGGTGATGCACTATCGCCGCTACTCTTCAATCTGGCTCTAGAGAAAGTTGTAAGGAAGGTAAAGGAGGAATGTGATATTGGAGGAACATCCAAGCTGCTTGGTTATGCAGATGATATAGATATTATAGGGCAAAGTGAACAAAAGACATTGGAAATATTGACTCACTTAAAGGGAAAAGCCCAACAGATGGGGCTGGTTATCAACCAAGATAAGATAGATAATATACAATAAGATACAAATAGATAATATGACCATTAAAAGAACGGAAACATACAAATACCTGGGTACGATCTTCAACTGCTCCAACATCATAAGGGAAGAAATACAAACTAGAATCAACTCTGGAAATAAGATATACTATGCACTACAACATCTACTAAAATCAAAGGCGCTATCTCGTAACACCAAAATCACAATATACAAAACACTGATCAGACCAGTTGTGCTGTATGGCTCTGAAACCTGGAGTACAACGAAAGGAGACGAAGCCTTGTTACAAACCTTTGAGAACAAAATTTTAAGACGCATCTTTGGACCCATTAGGGATACACAAAGTGGAGAGTGGAAAAGAAGAAGTAACAAAGACATTTATGATCTGTTTAAGTCCCCGCTAATCACTGGTATCATGAAGGCTAATAGACTACAATGGCTGGGGCATATAGAAAGAATGGAAGATAATAGGGAAACAAAACTCGCTTACACTCAGGAAATAAATGACCGTAGACCCCGAGGTAGACCAAGAAGGCGGTGGAGAGATAATACATGTACAGACCTGCAAGCACTTGGAATCAACGACTGGCAAGAGAAGGTCCACCAGAGAGACGAATGGAGACGGATTGTATTTGCAGCAAAGAACCTCAATGGCTCGGAACGCTGAAGAAGAAGAAGATTGACTTGATTAATTTCCTAACTCCCAATGGTTTTGTTAATAGTAATACTAAGTTGCTAGAAAATCAATGTTCAGCTATTTCTGCTGTTATTACTGTACCAAAAACATAAATATTAAAATTGAAGGAAAGACCACTGAACAAATGCAGAACTATCTCGATCAACAAACATTCCTAAGATCACGTAATATCAATTTCACACTGTGGAAATAACAATCTCTGCTAACATTAAGTAATATCTGTTTGAAACTGTGGAAACAACAAATAAACTCTATGGATATCCGACCCACATCACTGTATGGCTGTGAAACATGGACTCTAAACTAAAGAGATGAACCAGATCTTGGAGATTTAGGAGAAAATAGACAACTGTTGAACATAGTATGAAAAAGAAGGTTATCAGGTTTTAGTCACAATATGAGATACAGAGATCCATTACTGAAGATATTTGAAGACATAATCCAGGGCAGGAGAAAAATGATGTCATAGGAGTGACAACATTATACCATGCCACACCATGCCTTCCTGTCCTTTGTGTAATGGAGCAGAGATCTTCAACCATGTCACACCATGCCCTCCTTATTTGTGTGATCTCTTATAGTTTCTTCTGTGCCACCCCTATATGACTAATCTTTCCTACCTTTCTCCATGCTTTTTGGCTTCTATATTTTTCTTTTACCCTGTAGTTTCCAGCTGACATACTTTCTCGTTGATCCATTAATAGACTTTCTCGTTGATCCATTAATAGACTTTCTCATTGTGTGTCTCCTGCCCACACCAATTAGAGTCTCAATTCACTGAATTTTGTGTAGTTCTACTTGTGTTTCTTTAGTCTTTCCATTTATTTTCATATTTAATACAAAATACATTTCTTCATTAACATTTGAAGACAAACTGTCATAACATGCATTGTCCTGTATGTTTCTCAGACAAAACCAAGTAGGCCAATATTTCCTGTATTGATTAAAAGTGAAATAAAGCAAGAAGCTGGTATTGAAGTAAGTTGTTACAGTATGTATTTTTTCCTTATATAGTATATAATGTTTGTCATGTGACCAGATTATTACTGCAGGCAGAGCAGGCGAGATAAAACTGCTGGTGTATCTGGCACGGCTGTATACAGTATGTTTAATTGCTAATGCTATGTCAGTATAACATCTCAGGTTATCAGTATAACACAGGATATTAGCACTGCTTTACCACCACATCATGTGGTCATTCATCATTTCCTGACCACTTGTTTTCATAGATCTTAAAACTTCTGTTAAGCTCTAAATAATCATGAAGGTTTGGGGTGATAAACAGATGTTAAATGTGTTTCAGCTAACTGTGTTATACAACAATGTATTGGTGTGATGGCTAAATGATGTAATTTATCTAGCTTATGGGTGCCCAGTGATGGATACAAATGAAACAAACAGGCTGTAACAGTGATCTTAACATTTAAACATTACAAACTACACTGAGTTGAAACACCTCTGGTGAATACATCAGCGATGAGTAGATACAGTTTGTTGGTCTCATCTGCCCCTGCAGTTACTGTTAAAGCATTGTTACTGACATTTATGAATATCCCATAATTTCCACATAAAACACAAGTCCTGTAGCTGGCATCTGCTGTGGCTATGTGACATGTTACCAACATTGTATTGTGTCTGCCTGGGGGAATGGGGCATTACGTGATCAGTCTTTCCTTCCCATAGTGGATGTCGAGAGCTGACATTGAACTCTTGTCAGGCTATGTTTGTGCCATTGTCAGTGTAACATCCTACCCATTACACCAACACAACACTATTGTTCTGGCATACAGATCTACACAACATGATGAAACATAACATGGTGAAACACATCTGGTTAGAAGCTCATGTATAATAAATACTGTTGCTGCACCATATTATCACATAAAACATTTACTTTGGTTCTGCTGCTTCAGGTTTTAATACTCCAATGACTCAGTCACTCAACTGTGCTGCCCATGGCAACTGCTGAGACAGTCCTCCCATAGCCACATGTGGTGGTAGGACCATGTTATTGTGATGGTGGGGGGACTGTCCTCCCATAGCCACATGTGGTGGTAGGACCATGTTATTGTTGTGAGGGTGGGGGATGGTCCTCCCATAGCCACATGTGGTGGTAGGACCATGTTATTGTTGTGAGGGTGGGGGATGGTCCTCCCATAGCCACATGTGGTGGTAGGACCATGTTATTGTTGTGAGGGTGGGGGATGGTCCTCCCATAGCCACATGTGGTTGTAGGACCATGTTATTGTTGTGATGGTGGGGGGACTGTCCTCCCATAGCCACATGTGGTGGTAGGACCATGTTATTGTTGTGAGGGTGGGGGATGGTCCTCCCATAGCCACATGTGGTGGTAGGACCATGTTATTGTTGTGAGGGTGGGGGACAGTCCTCCCATAGCCACATCTGGTAGGACCATGTTATTGTTGTGATGGTGGGGGGATGGTCCTCCCATAGCCACATGTGGTTGTAGGACCATGTTATTGTTGTGAGGGTGGGGGACAGTCCTCCCATAGCCATAGCCACATGTGGTAGGACCATGTTATTGTTGTGGTGGTGGGGGGACAGTCCTCCCATAGCCACATGTGGTTGTAGGACCATGTTATTGTTGTGAGGGTGGGGGGCGGCCTGCATTTTACATTTGCAGATCTAACCCTATCCCATACTATAGCCATTCTGACCCGAGGGAAGGGAAATAACAATGATAGTTGTGCTTATGTTGTCACAAACTTTCCAGAAATGAACAAGTATAAAATAAAAACATTCATTGATAGAGGCAATATATTCTAGTTAGAGGCAACATATTATAGGGGAGAACACATCAGCAGATATTTAAAAGGGACATTTTTATGTGTGTGCAAAATGTCCTTAAATTTGTTAAAATATTAATTTGTCTTGCAAGAACAATTCACAGGAGATTTAATTTCCAATATTTCAGCTTTACTTTCAATTTCATAATGGTCCATACCCTCTTTGGACAAGAATCACCTTAACATTAATATCCTGTATAGGGGAAACCTTTGTGGCTGACTCAGCCACGGGATTATTAATCTCAGCCAGGGATGGGCCCTAATATAACTACTCCAGAAAAGGGCAGTGCGTTTAATCAATGGTGAAAAGCTTACCGACAATTCTAACCTACATGAATGTCTTCAGTTACTGCCTCTCCACAAACGCCTAATTTTTAATAAGGCTAAACTAATTCACAAAATCATATTTCAAAATGCTCCAAGCTACCTTTGGCCATTGGTCAAATATAACGCAAGACATAGCGAACGACTAAATATACTTCACGTCCCTAAACTTAGGATAGGCTTATATAAAACAAGCTTAGCATACTCTGCTACTCAGTTCTGGAACAATCTTCCACAAGTAATCAAAGACACCACCAATCATTATACATACAGTCGCAACCTGTTTGAACACTACCTCAGTACAGACTACATCCCCCCCCCCCCTAAAAATAATAATGGTAAATTATCTCAAACAACAACTAGCCAATAAACATCCCCATATGATTGCCACGTTACACCATCCTTAGGCATTTATAATGCCCATGTTAAACATTGTCTCAGTGAGTCATGTATTATTGATGTATTTTTCATGCGTATCAATGCTTATTGTTCTTTTGTTGTCTAAGATTAGCTTCATAAGTGATGTTGAATGAAATAATGTATGAGAGGAAATAGAGAAGAAGGGCAGAATGTCAGATGGGCCTGCGAGCCCAATTCTTAACCCTTTGAAAATAGAGATTGTTCGTACGTTCGCTCTGTTTGAGGTTGAACGGGGTTGGGGGTAATGGTATAATTGAAATTGAAATACTTTCAAACACAGTGACTGAAGTTGTATAATTTCAAACAGGTTGACAACAAAAGCTGGACCAATGCACACGAAGTTGGCTACCTAGATAGAAGTTTACAAGATGGACACATGAATGAAGAACTGACAGACAATGAAGGTACAGTAACCAAAGCTATTTGTTAAAATATGTTTATAAAAATGTTTCTCCATGGCAAAGTGTTTAAACTGCTTGCCTCAATCCAAAGGTTGTGGGTTCGATTCCAGACTCTGTCGTTTGGTTCATGAGTGATTTTTGTTCAGATAATCCCAGGGGTTTCTGGAGATATGGAATTGTGATTTGTGCAATGCTTTTGGTGGGCCGCCCTACGGAAAGAGACCAGACCTTATAGGCTAAACTAAAAGCTGGTCCAAATAAGTTGATCTTTGTTATAAGTAAACTTTTAACATCTGTGTACTTCAGGTTCAAGAGAATCATGTTTTGGTAATGTTACTGAGACGAGTGGATCTGGAGAAAGTTCAGGTTTTGGTAATGTTACTGAGACCAGTGGGTCTGGAGAAAGTTCAGGTTTTGGTAATGTTACTGAGATGAGTGGGTCTGGAGAATGTTCAGGTTTTGGTAATGTTACTGAGACAACACAATCTTCCTACCAACTCTGTGCTACCAATGCCAAACCTGGACAATGACAGAAAAAGAGAAAAGAAAAATCACAACAACAGAAATGAGGTTCCTGAGAAGAATACTCAACGTATCAAGAAGAGATAAGATCAGAAATGAAGAAATCAGGACTAAAGTGGGGGTTAAAGCTGCTCTAGATTTTATTAGAAAGCAGCAAGTCAAATGGTTTGGCCATGCAAGTAGGTTACCAGTCAACAGCATACTACAACAGGCAATGATATACAGACCAGTTGGAAACAGAGGAAGAGGCCGACCACGTAAACGCTGGACAGAGGGAATAACAGAATCCATGGGAATGTCGATATACGAAGCCCATAACCGGGCACTCTCACGAAGTGTATACTTCACCTCGACACCGCAAGGTACAAGAGGAACATGATGAGATGAGACTGAGACAAGTGGGTCTAGAGAAAGTTCCTGTTTTGGTAAGGTTACTGAGACGAGTGGGTCTGGAGAAAGTTAAGAAAGTTAAGAAATACTGTATGGGGTGGCAGAGAAGCAAGGCAGGTGTACTGTGGTGGAGCTGATCAAGGCAGGTGTACTGTGGTGGAGCTGATCAAGAACATAGAGGACATGGTTGTCAAGGGACATCATTGTTTGTGCTGACTGGCATGCCACCAGATGATGATGTCACAGGGTAGTAGGATATTCTGCTTCTTTGTTGTTGTTGGTATAGATCCAGCTATGTTTGGGCTGGTGTCCTTTGACCCAGTGTCATGTGATGATACATGAAATCTACAAAGTGTTGCCCTTTGACCCAGTGTCATGTGGTGATACATGACATTATCTACATGGTGTTGCCCTTTGACCCAGTGTCATGTGGTGATACATGACATTATCTACATGGTGTTGCCCTTTGACCCAGTGTTATGTGGTGATACATGACATTATCTACAAGGTGTTTGATGAGGAAATAGCTAAATCAATTAATGTTTATTTGATTAAATCAGATAATTATTATTGTCAAATTCAAAGCAAACCAAGAGATAAATATTATACAAGTGTAGGCAACAAAAATAAGCAGTAGTGAAGTGGAATTACAAACATTTTATGACAAAGTAGAAATGAAGACTGGTGGAAAATTTAAACATGTTTCAGGAACGAGCCCTTTTCTCAGAAGCCAGCAAAGTTTTTTAACATGGGCTAAGAAAAATATGAATCAATCTCAGATGAAGCTACATATTTTGAAATGAGCCATTAAATGTCCCTTATTGGAAGCCCAGTCAAAGTTATCACTGTTAGAACACTTAGATTATTTACGCGTCTCTAGAGCTTTAAAGTAGCCAGCACTTGTTGTATCTTCCAATGGCACAATAGAAAGAAATGTCTCCTTCACTTTCCCTTCTCTGATAAAATGAATGTATAGTATCAGCCCCTCATCATCAGATCTTTCTACATCTCCATCAAGTAAGATACTGACATATGGTTGTCCTTTATTTCAGTATCAAATCTCTGTGAAGAAATGAAGGAATGTTTTTTTAAAAACTTCTCTGAATCAATCACATTAAGCTTGGTTAACAATGCAACCAAACCTTCAAAGTCAGTGTAGGGTCTGTAACTGTTGGCAATACAGTACAATGCATGAAATGTACATTCATATGTTGCAGCATATTAGCATCCATGTTATTTCTCCCTCTCACTTTGCTAAAGGAGCACATTCAGGGTTGTTCTTTGTATTTTCAGCCTTCTGACACTTGAAATGCATATAGTATTTGTGGTGCTTTGTAAGTTTCCAATTTAAATGGTCCCAAACATCCAAACACAAATTGTGAATTTTAGTCTGCAGTGTTGGTGGGAAACTAACTGCTCACTTCACAATTCTTTCTTCATAGTGCAGCAGTGGTAGCAGTTCTAGTTACGATTGCTGAAATTTTTGTTTGAATAACTGAGGGAATTTAGAAACACTATCTTCAGTACAAAAGCATCTGTTACAGTACTGGCGCTACATCATAGCAGAGATACGAGAACAAGAATTTAAAACATTTAGGCACCAGTTAAACATTTTCAGATGCCATGGTGACAGGACACTTAGATTTTCCTATCCCTGAATGGCGATATCTCAAACAAAATCACAAGAAATAAACATAATACTTGGTGCCAGGAGGCTACTATTTAGGTCAAGGGGGATTTTGACGTAGATGATAGACTACAAACACAACAACGTGGCTCCCTCATACAATAGTCTGCCGGATGCTGAGATTAATGCACGTACCACAGTTCATGGTGGCAGCTGACATATAGTTTATTTCTGTGGATACGCACCCAAACAAACCTCCACAGCCAGTTGAGACAAGGACTCTTACTAGTTGATACTGTCCAAATGATGTAAAGTATGTGTTGTAAATATGTCCCTAGCATGCCTGCTTACATCTAATGTGTATCCTCTCTAACTTGTATGACTGGATGCTCCTGTATGACTTGTCGCTAAACTGCCTCATGCCTGAATGAGGGGTTCTTTCTGCCCAATTTGAAATGACAACTCAGGCCTTGCGTTTCCTCATGCTAACCTGAGTTTGTGTCATTCGAGCTCACTGGCTTAGCTGCCTGACTGGCTTTCTTGGCATGTCACATAATTCTGTATCACTAAAGTCTAACGAAAAGATGAGGAGCTATTGAAAATGAAGAATTTCGTACACTCAACCCCATAAACCATGTCACGAAACATCAACTCAGAATTATGAGAACAAGAATGAAAATAAAGATAAAAACTGGTGACGAACAATATGGATATGTCAAAGGAAAAGTTACAAATAAAGCAATCTACACATTTCAAACACTACTAATATAGAGATCAATTGATGCACACTGGTGTACAGACAAAGATAGAGAAAGTTTGCCTGTAGGTTTGCAGATGGCAGTAAACAGGGTGGCAGAGTGGTGCAGAGATGTAGGGGCCATTATAAACCCAGACAAGGCATTGCTTGTGTGAATGTCCTCTTGTCAACAGTTAATAATTTCTGTCATTGAGTATGGGTTGAGGCTCCTGACTGTTTAAAAGAGCCAGCTTGAAAGGTTGGAGCGCATACAAAATGCGACCATGGGGTACACAAAGGACACACCAATTATATGCATGAGGCATATCCTGCTGCTACCAACATTGGCGGACTCCTTCAAGCCAAATGGCATCTGGGAGTTGCTGCAGATAGGGATAACCCCCTGCATGAAGCCATGGATATAGTGAAGGGTCATAGACTAAGAAGAGGCAGATCCTGGATGGCACAGGCAGAAATATCTATACATCAGGTATGTAATCTAGAGACCATCAGTTGTGTGAAAAAGAGTAGGTTGAAGTACCGGAAGACATGACAGACTGGCACAATGTAATAATAACACTGGGTCGTGAGTGCAGAGAATGGGCAGTGGGCCGCACAGAGTTTGAGATGCAACAACTGGTCCAGAGTAACATATATCAAGGTGACATTGTGATCTATACTGATGGGTCAGTGGTTATAAATAGACGGAGTGTTTGGGGTTTCATCTTGAATGCTAATGGACGATGCTTGAAAAAGAAGAGTCTGGCATATGAGGCTATGACCTCAGCATGAGAATGGAGGTGGAAGCAGTCACAGCAGTATTACGTTACTTAGAAGGGACCACAGCAACACACATTGTATTCATTACGGACTCAAGGAGTATGCTAAGTAAGGTGGAGAAAAGAATGTTTCGTGTGGAACGGCTCACTTCTCTTCAAAGGTCACAGATTGTGAGAATTGTATGGATTTTTGAATAAACAGGCTGATAGGCTAGCAGGGAATGCACCCCTTGGTGGTAGGTTGCCTATGGACAAGGGAGAGATGGTCATGCGCCTGTGGGACCAAGTGGAGAAGGTGGGGAAACATTGAGAACCCGCATGTGGAAAGGATGAAATTACGGAGGATCAGCAGGGGTTCTAGAAGCATCTTAAAACTGAGATGGAAGACCAGGAGAACTTTCAATCAGAGAGTGGTGGGAACAATTAGCAGTGTGACTCTGTATTCGCTGTTGAACGAGAGGACGGAGCTTGTATGGGAATGTCCTGAGTGCAGTGATGTCGGTTCTTAGCTCAACTCAACTCAACTCAATTGATACACAGAAAGACATATCATATACTTATGCTTTATAGATTATACCAAATGCCATGACTGGGAATGTGAGCTCTTGTCATACTCTTATCACTGTTGGGAGTGTGAGCTCTTGTCACACTCTTATCACTGTTGGGAGTGTGAGCTTTTGTCATACTCTTATCACTGTTGGGAGTGTGAGCTCTTGTCATACTCTTATCACTGTTGGGAGTGTGAGCTCTTGTCACACTCTTATCACTGTTGGGAGTGTGAGCTCTTGTCATACTCTTATCACTGTTGGGAGTGTGAGCTTTTGTCATACTCTTATCACTGTTGGGAGTGTGAGCTTTTGTCATACTCTTATCACTGTTGGGAGTGTGAGCTCTTGTCACACTCTTATCACTGTTGGGAGTGTGAGCTCTTGTCACACTCTTATCACTGTTGGGAGTGTGAGCTCTTGCCATACTCTTATCACTGTTGGGAGTGTGAGCTCTTGTCACACTCTTATCACTGTTGGGAGTGTGAGCTTTTGTCATACTCTTATCACTGTTGGGAGTGTGAGCTTTTGTCATACTCTTATCACTGTTGGGAGTGTGTGTATCACCTTGCACAAGAAGCATGCTTTGGATTGGATCAGAGAAAGATCTCTTGAAAACATGACACTTGAGTTGAAACCTTGGTAGAGATAACATGTCTCAGACTCACAGTAGGCAATGGCCAATGTTTTCTATTTTATGTCAGTGTCTTGTAGTTAATCACAGGTATCATGAAGGCTAATAGACTGCAATGGCTGGGGCATATAGAAAGAATGGAAGATAATAGGGAAACAAAACTTGCTTACACTCAGGAAATAAATGACCGTTGACCCCGAGGTAGACCAAGAAGATAATATACATACAGACCTACAAGCACTTGGAATCAGCGACTGGCAAGAGAAGGTCAACCAGAGAGACGAATGGAGACGGCTTGTATCTGCAGCAAAGAACCTCAATGGCTCGGAATGCTGAAGAAGAAGAAGAAGTATTGTAGTAGTGATTAATAGTACAATTTTGCGATCATGTAAAACGTTGGAAATGTGTAATGTGAATTATAAGAAGATAAATATTTTATGTGAAAGAAACATTATCCTGTGGTACTTGGAGTACTTAAGTATTGGTTAGACATTGTACATATTGAAGTTAATCATTATAAACAGCAACTCATGATACTACCAATACACTCATGACAATGTAAGTCAACCCATGACACCAGGGTATTTGACAAAGTGATGAAATGATCAAAATATAAGAAGACTAGCTGACCCAGTCCGGCTTCGCTCTGCCCCTGCTCCCGTTCCCGTTCCCAAAAAAGACGACCTGCCCCAGCTTCACTCAGATCCTGGCGGGGAGCATCTCATTTAATTCATATTCGGCCCCTGCTCCCTTTCCCAAAAAAGACGACCCAGCCCGGCTTCGCCCAGTCCCTGGTGGGGAGCATCTCATTTAATTCATATTAGTAGTCATATAAGCTTCCGTTCCCGTAAATATGGCGAACAGATTGGAAGAGAACAATCTTTATCCCAATAACTAAATAGGGCAATTTTTGTGTGTGTGTGGGTTTGGCGGTTACCCCAGACCAGCTGGTTCCCCCGCCTCTCCCTTTTTTTGGCGTGGACCCTTAGTCTCACTGTGAGCTATTGCCCACAGTGGTCTACCAGGCCCACATTTAAGGTGAAGCTATGTGAGGTGGTTTGATCACCCCGGCCCCCCCCAACCAGACCAGGTGCACTACTGGGGGGAGGGGGTGGCAGCAAATGCATCTGATCCTAGCCAAATGACCGAGAAGAATCATCCTGGTCCCTGACCAGACCAAGTGTCAAGTAAATTGCATGTGGTCCATCGCTCTGTAACTACATTACGTTCCTCATTCTTACCATCTGACTTACGCTGATCTATGTCTGTGCGGACGCCATGACCTCTAACTGTTAATCGATCGGCAATTTGTGATGCAATCTATTTTCCTCAGTTTCTCTGCGCTATGCGTTCATCCCTGATCATTCTTCGCAATACCGACTGTACCCTTGTTTCCTTGTCTTGCGAGAGTATCAGATATCATGTCCATAATGTCTTTCAGTTGGATATTGGTGTTGATATTTCAGTGTTGTGATTTAGTCTGCCTGTCTCCATGATGTTCCCAACATTTTGAAAACAGAGTATCATTAAAGTCTCTATTTACTGCTGTTTATGCAACTATCAATCGTACTCTTGAGGCTAGTTATCAAATTTCATTACTCTTCGCTAAATCTGGGAAAAGTTATACTACAGTGGAGAATTTAATCAAACCATCAATATAATCATTTCTTAAAATGGTTTTGGAAAAAGATAACAAAGACGTTAAAGCTATGCCACTTAGTAACAATACTGTTAGCAGAAGAATAGACGAAATGAGTGAGGATATTGAAATACAACTTGTTGAAAAGCTGAAAACAAGAAAATTCTCGGTGCAAATGGATGAATCAACTTTGAGAGACACTGAGGCCGTACTTATAACTTAAGTAAGATATATTAATAAAGGTGATTTTGCTGAAGAAATGTTGTTCTGTAAATCATTAGAAAGCACAACTACCTCCAAAGATATATCAAGTAAGCTAAAAAAAAATTACTTTGATGTCAATAATATACCAATGAAAAATATAACATCTTGTGCTGCAGATGGATGCTTAAAATTGATGAAAGATGAGAACCCAGAAATGCTTCTTGTGCATTGTGTTATTCACAGGGAAAACACTCATCTCATCATGTTCCTCTTGTACCTTGCGGTGTTGAGGTGAAGTATAAACTTCGTGAGAGTGCCCGATTATGGGCTTCATATATCGATATTCCCATGGACTCAGCTATTCCCTCAGTCCAACGTTTACGTGGTCAGCCTCTTTCTCTGTTTCCATCTGGTCTGTACATCATTACTTGTTGTGGTATGCTGTTGACTGGTAACCTACTTGCGTGGCCAAACCATTTGACTTGCTGCTTTCTAATAAAATCTAGTGCTGCTTTAACCCCCACTTTAGTCCTGATTTCTTCATTTCTGATCTTATCTCTTCTTGATACGTTGAGTATTCTTCTCAGGAACCTCATTTCTGTTGTTGTGATTTTTCTTTTCTCTTTTTATGTCATTGTCCAGCTTTGGCATTGGTAGCATAGAGTTGGTATGAAGATTGTGTTGTGAAGTGCTTTCTTAGTAGTTATTGATACATGTTTGTTCTTTAGTATTGGTGCCATTTGTCCAATGAGCTGATTTGCCTTATTGCATCAATTTTCGATCTCGTCTTCTGATCTGCCATTTAATGATATTATACTTCCTAGGTACTTGAAACTCTTTACTTGTTTCAAGGGATGTTCGTGTAGGTGAATTGTTGTTGTTTGTTCTTCTTTAGTTATAGTCATTACCTCTGTTTTGCTTCTGCTAATTTTCATGTTATGTTCCCTACACATTTTGTTTAGACTATTCATGTGGTCTTATAATTCAGCTTCTGATTTTCCTATTAGTGCTTGGTCGTCCACAAACAGGAGTTCTCTAATGGTTAGATTTGCAGATGGTTCTTCTTCTGTGTTCTCGTCATACGGTATTCTTGCTGTCTCTGTTTGGCTGGTTTCTTTACACATGTTGTCTATATAATTAACTCTTTCACTACCAAACAAAAACTGGGCTGTGACCAAACAGAAATTTATGGCAGAAAATTGGAACTAGGGGTGTGTTACAATAATGCTTTTAAAATGGTTAAGATGGTAGCAGATCTATTGTATTACATATCAAATTAAAGAGGATTGCACAAGGAACATGACAGGGTTAATAATTAATTGATAGGTTACAAATATTATGACAATAATGAGAGGTTTAATAATAACAACTGAAATTAAAGAGGTAAAAATTATTTTAAAAACTGCACTTATAAGGTGTTTTCTACACTCCTATACTGCTAATCATGTTTAATTTACTGAATAATCAAACAAACACCAATTGTCTTCAAGAATATAAACAGTATTGCTCATTAAAGTAACCCAAAAAGAAGTTTTGGTTCATATTCTGAACCATGTCTTTTTAACAAAAAATTACAAAAAATAATGGCTGAAATCTGGAAGGTGGGGTCTCTCACAGTAAAGTTATGAAAATGGTTAAAATTGTAGAAGAAATGTTGTATTATATATCAAAATAAAGGGGATTGCACAAGGAATATGTTGGTAGGAGAATTTCTGCTTTAGGTTGTAAATAAAATAAAAATAATAATATAATTTGTAAAATAATTGGACAAAAGTAGGTAAAAATAATGTAAACATTGCACTTAGAATGTGTTTTCTACACTCCTATACTGCTAATAATGTTTAATTTACTGAATAATCAAACAAACACCACTTGTCTTCAAGAATATAAACAGTATTGCTCATTTAAATCAACAAAAAGGAAGTTTTGGTGCATATTCTGAACCATGTCTTTGTCACAAAAATGAAAAAAACTAATGGCCGCAATCTGGAAGCTGGTGTATGTCGCAATAATGTTATGAAAATGGTTAGAATTGTAGCAGAAATGTTGTATTATATATCAAAATAAAGGGGATTGCACAAGGAATATGTTGGTAGGAGAATTTCTGCTTTAGGTTGTAAATAAAATAAAAATAATAATATAATTTGTAAAATATGTGGACAAAAGTAGGTAAAAATAATGTAAACATTGTACTTACCAAGGGGGCGTTGTTATCCAATATCCTGATCACTGCTAATCCTGTTGAATTTACTGCACAAACAACACTTTTCTAAACTATAAATACAATTGCTCCGAATCAATCATCCGAAAAGAAGTTTTGCCGCAGATTCTGAATCATGTATTTTTCTTTTTTCAGACAAAAGTTAGGAGAACACTTGGCAGATTTACATTTAATTGTCATGTCTGTTTGTTTTTATTTACTATATGTGGCAGTCTTTTTGTGATAGGCTGCAAAGCAAACTTTGGCGCACAAGTCTGGTCTATTAGTGCAGCCGGAGCAAACAAAAGATGATATGTGTCGTTTAGTTCGAGTGCTACAAAAAACACAGTCTCTATTGACACCGACAAATTCTATTATTTATATTATATTATTTCTATTATAATTCATTAAATTAAATGCTTGGCTCATGTAAATCTTTCGGCATAATTTCCTGCAACAGACTGAAATTCTTCGGCAGGCAGAGTGTCAAACTTTCAGGAATACTCTGAGCTACTTTGCGATGAGCACTTTCCTTTACTTGAAATCCTTCTATAACAATTTTTATCCTCCTTTCTCTGTTTGCCATATGGAATGTAGGATATGAGCATTGATCTGTGCAATTTCAAAGATCTAGTAGTAGATCTTCTTCCACCACTTAATGGTTTTCCTATCATGGATATTATAATATCCAACCATTTGGTCCATTCTGTCGCAGCCATTCATCGCCGTGTTATTTTCATGGAGACCATCTTCGGCTTGCTTTGCGGTTTTCGCAATCCACTCTCAACAGTTCTAACTACAGACTTTGTAGAGACAACAATGCATGTTTGTTTTTTAGCTTTATTTAGCCCTTCCACCAAATAATCATTTCATCAATGGACACATTTTCAAATGGGTAAAATGCTTCCTGGATATTCTTCAGAATCATGTCAACAAGAGGATCAATTTTTTTTTTTTTTTTTTTTTTTTTTTGTGGGTACCCTCAGGGAACATGGTGTGATAAATATATTATAATTTTCTAATTGATTACTGGGAAACGTAGTGGCAGTGGCATACCAAGGAGTATATAAATGTGCACTTGTACACCAGTAGTCTTTGATACATGGTCTTGGATCAAGTCCCATAGCAATAATGACAGACGTAAACTTCAGCCATTCGTGCTTCGTTGTCAAACACTCAGCTGTTGACGAACATTCACTGGTTTTTCTTTATCACCACGTGCTAAAACTTTAGACACAACTAAAAATTCTTTCTAAATATTCACTGATAAGGGAATCACTATTGTTTAAAACAGTTATAAACAATAATCTAGCTTGATCTCAAGTCATACTACGTGGACGCAAACTGGTGGGCGTTTCCATTGTGAAAAAACAAATTAACACTACCTTAAAACTGAAAATTCACAAGAATCCAAAATTATAAAACGAATGACCGCACCAAAATGGCGTAGAGATCTTTCGGCTGTACGACTTTTTAGTTTACTGTAACTTAAAATTCCGAAACGGAGCAGAAATATGTGAAATAAACCACTGATCATTTTGTGGCACTAAATCGGCGGACTGCCATCTCGGGAAAGACATCGTGCCGATAGATGGGATCACGGTAGCGAAAGAGTTAACAAGAGAGGGGACAGGACACAACCTGGTAGCTAAAAACATTTTGCCTGTTCTAAATGAAGTACTAAATTTAGTTATAAAGTGTTTCAATGCTATTAAAGCTAGTGCCAAATGTGAACGTCTCTTCAAGTTATTTTGTGAAGAACAAAATGAAGACCATGATACTTCACACTGAAGTAAGATGGCTCTCGAAAGGAACTGCTTGAAAAGATTTATGGAACTATTTGATACTCTTAGTGATTTTTTAAGCGACAAACCTGACATGAAACATCTGTTAACGGTCGATGGTAAGGCATTTGTAAGTTATTTAGCCGATATCTTTGAAAAACTAAATATATTAAATAAACAATTTCAAGGAACAAATAAAACTCTTGTCGATGCAAAAGCGAAGATATTTGGTTTCATTACCTTTATTGAATTTTGTCAGACAAATATTTACAGCAAAAATTTTGAAAAGTTTCATTGGCTCAAAAATGTGAAGTGACTGATACCGCTATATATATGTTATTATCGATCATCTGAAAATGTTATCAGCTGATAAAAAAGAAAGATTTTCTTATTTGAAACAAATTGATTTCCCAACTTGGATGATGCAGCCAATGTCAGTGGATTTGTCTGATATTTCAAATATGCAGTATCAAGAAGAATTTGCAGAAATGCAAAATGTTGAGTCAATTAAAACTTTATTTAATATAAAAGGAGCGATGGCATGGTTTTGTGAGGAAACTGAAATCAAATATCCAAATGCAACCAAATGTGCAAGAGAACTATTATTACCGTTAAGAAAGAAATCGGCTGGATATAACAAAACGGGGAGACTCAAGACTGGAGTTAACTAAATTGGAACCTGATATAAAATCTTTTGCAGCAAGCATCAAGCTCAAGGATCACACTAAATTTAAATAATAAATAATTACTAATAATTAAAATAATAGGAAAATCTTTCATTAAAATTATTTTGTACTTAATTTCAGTTCTCCATTATATGTCTTGAAAATTTACTTACTGTGTTTGCTCAATAATTTCTTAGTGATTTCTTCCTAAAACCTATCATTCAAGTTTCTTTAGTGAACTTTTCAATTTTTTAATATTAAAAATTATGTACACGTTAGGGGGGAGGGGGGGGGGGCATAAGAATTTTAGAAAGGCTTAGGTGGGGCATAGCACAAAAAAGGTTGGGAAACACTGTCCTAGATCATAAATCAATCAATCAATCAGGTGCCATCTCCACAATAAAGGTTGGCTGCAATGGATCTCCAACACTGTCTCTCGCTCTGATTGTATATTCTGTCAGATTGATGTTCATCTGTCTCTTGATGTTATCTTCCCACTTGTTTCGTTGTCTACCTCTTGCTCACTTGCCCTGAACCTTGCCCTCCAGTATGGTTTTTAGAAGAGTATTATGTTGTTTAACATGGCCGAAATATTTCATTTGTCTTTTTTATTTGTTCCATCAACTTTCTTTTCATTCCCAGTTTTTCTAGAATCTCTATTTGATTATCCTAGATCATACATCAGCCTAGATCATACATCAACTTAGATCATATATGAGCTTGTTAGTTAGTTAGTTAGTCGACAGATCATCCTCATTGCACATCGAACCATTCAGTCCATAAGTGCTCGGATCCCCTCCTCAGCAAATCCTGCAACGTGTAGCGGCTAACGACGCCAGTTCTGTGTTGGTTTATCAATCTTCTTTGGCGTCCTGCGTAGTGTTCTTGTTTGGCCATCCCTCTTTTAATTTGCTGCTCTCGCAGTCTGGCCATTGTTGTAGATTCACAGTCATCACTTGGTTCTCGCAAAAGTCTTACTTCTCGTAGAGCATTCAGAATGTCGGCCTGGTTCATGGTGCGTCTGCCCTCCACAGTAGCCTCACCTGCGAGTTTGTCAGTCCGCTCATTTCCCTGTACTCCCGCATGCCCCAGCACGAAGATGAAACTAATCTTTGCCAGTTGAGACCGCTCCAAAGGCAGCAACCATTCTCTTCGGATCGACCCCTCCTCTATCCTCTTGATCATGTTCATTGAGTCGCTAAGGAAACAAGCCCTAGTGAATGTCTGTGTCTCGAGCCATGTTATTGCTTTACTTACTGCCATGACTTCCATGGTCAGGCTACTTGTGGTTTCAGTGAAAGCACCAGAGTCCTCCTTCACAATTCTCCCTCCGGCCCGAGCTGTAAAGGCCCATGAGCTTCTCACATGTCGGACGACCGACCCATCTGTGTAGATGACCGCGTCACCGTCTAGCGAATTCTCGAAAATCAACGCTTGTACTTCAGCCTCAACAGCAGCCGGATTTTCTTGTCTGCATTTTCTATCTAGTTGGATGCAAACTGAAAAGGATGTGCAGAAGTCTGTTGGCACTTGCACCCACTCCTCGCCAGGTTCTAAGTCCTCAAGTGAACACACCTGTTGAAGAATGTCTTCGGCTTGACCCATCCACGACCGTCCTCTTTTTAACCTGCTGCCCTTCACCTTCCTAATTTCACTATGCAGTGGATGTTGTGTGTTTGCGTTAATTCTGAGGTAGGCTCGTGCCCTGCAACCTTGTATTCTCTCTTCAATGGTTGGAAAACCAAGAAGGTAGCGCATCGCCCTGCTGTATCTCTTGTACATCCAAGAATAATGCGCATAGCTTCATTCTGTATCCTTTCCATCCTTTCTATCTGCTTATGGCTGAGAGTCAGGATTGCCATTGCATACTCCAAAACAGACATGACCAACCCCTCGTACAGAAGACATAGATGGTGCTGCTCACAGTTTGCTGCCGCCATCACCCGCATCGCTGCCAAACCCCGCTTGGCCTTTGTTATCACCTGGTCTATGTGCACATTATAAGCAAGGCTTCGATCAAACCGTATCCCCAGGTAATTCATTGCCTGCGTTCTTTCCACTGTCTCTGAACACAGCATTACAGTTGGTGTTGGAGTGTTGACAATATGATTATTCAACGAGAACCAAGTCACTGTTGCCTTTGTTGGGTTGACCATTGCCCCAGCTTCATCACACCAAGTACTTATGCGATTGAGTTCGGTTTGTAGTTCCACAGCAACCTCCTCTCTATCCTTCCCCTGACGATACACTAAAACATCATCGGCATATGACAATGTCCTGCCAGGTCCAGTGATCTGCTCACTGGTGATTCTCACTGTGTAGGCGTTGAACAGTACCGGAGATAATGGTGATCCCTGTGGTAGGCCAGGATATATTGTTGTTGGTTCCGAAGTCCAACTGCCACATCTAAAAACTACTTTCCGTTGGAAGAGGGCTGCAGCGATCCAACTAAGGAGGAATGGACTTACGTTTAGTTCGAGAAGCTGAAACATTAAAAAATCCAGTGGTACTCTGTTGTATGCATCCTCAAGATCAATCGCTGCAGCAACGGTTTCAGTGCCTGAGTGGAAACCTTCATAGACATCCTGGGCAAAGACTGCTGCATTGGTCCAGGTTTCTCTCTTTGGACGGTACCCACCCAGGGTGGGTGGGAAAACACCTTGCCTCTCTAGTTGGCTTTGATATTTTCCTGGCAATTACCTTCTCCAGCAGCTTGCCTATTGTATTCTGCATGGTTATAATTCGATATCCCAGAATTTTTTTGTGGTCTTTGTCAGGCTTCGGCAAGGGAATCAGATAGCTGTGTAACCATTCCTCCTTGATGCTAGCACTCCCTATACTGTTGTTGTACATGTCTGCTAGTTTCTCTAGCTCATTGTCGGTACACCTATTTATGTCGTCGTATCTTATGCCATCAGGACCTGGAGCACTGTTTTTTGATCGTCGAAGCACAGCCTTGATTTCTTTCACTGTCACTGTGTCTTCATCCGAAGTGTTCTGGGCCTTGCATCTGTCTGAGGTGACCTCCTTGGCCAGATTTCGGCCTCCCATGTCTGTCTGGTTGCTTTGCTCAAGGTAGCGTTCAAAGAGGGCTTTGCCCTTGTCCTCGTCAGTCCTCTGCCAGATGAGGTCAGCACCTTGGAAGTCAGAAATGCTCTTATTCTTGACTACACCACTCATGCTTTTATGTAGTCGCCAGAACAATTTCAGTGACTTGTCTGTGCTTACTCTTTGACACACCTCTGTGTCACCGCCTCACCGTTAGATATATTATTTTTCGCTTTTAACAACCTTGACCAGTTTTTTGAAGTAGCTTACTTTTGTGTGCATCTCTCTTTCTAAGTGCAAGCAGGGACTAGGATGACCAGCTCTGTTCTTCTTGGCATTTTGCCATCTCCTTACAGTACTACGCTTATCCACCCAAGCCTTCTCCACCTCGAAACTCCACCACGGTGGCTGCTCCCAGCTTTTTTTCCTGCCCTGAAACGTTCTGTGCTTGTCACGTCTTATTTTACTCACCACATCTTGCCCTGTACTGTCATACTGGAACGTCTTTACCTTTAGCTTGTGCTGCCTGGTTCTGCCTTTCTCCACCAGTATGCTGCACGGGTGGTGGTCGCCGCCATGGTGTCCTAGGACACCCCATCTACACACTGTAGTGAGTGAAGGTGAAACTAGCGCCAGATCAATAGCACTGTCCTCATCGCCCGGACGGCTTGCTGTCCTGGTGACACAGCCACTGTTGATACAAACCAGGTCGATGGTTTCCAGTGCAGTCTCGAGCTCCTCCCCCTGTGTATTGGAGGAAGTGTTTCCCCATGATCTGCCTTTAGCGTTGAAGTCACCACAGAAAATAACATTTCTCTCGTGGCCTAATATGCCACTTAAGCACTGCCACTTCTGGGCGTCCATACTGGCATTGCGGGCATAAACATTAACCACCACGAATGGTATACTGGAATGAACTCTCAACGCCTGTATTTGTATATCGTCACTGTCCCAACTGGACATGTCTAGCTCTGACGCCACCATGCTGTCGCGAACGAGAATCGCCATTCCCAGATGTCGTCTGTTGTAGAAACATTTGAAGCCGGCAATTTGGAGTAGCTGATCGCCCAGTCTCGTCTCCTGGAGTGCTACAATGTCGTTCCTGTAAACTAGGGTTTCTAAAATAGAGCCCCGTTGTTTTACATTGGCACAGTTCCAATATAGAATACGGATATTCCTGAGTCCTAGTCAGTGACACTTGAGTCTAAAACGCCTCAAACCTCCACGCTTACCTTGCTTCTTTTTCCCTGCGCGGCTACCACGCCGCTTCGGTATGTTGACTGCTGACCGCACGAAGAAAACACGTTCCGCCATGTTGAAATAAACGTAAACACAGACTGAGAACACCACCCACGCTGCTGAAAATTAACTCACGGATGGCTTCGCTCGATGCACGAACTCCGTAGCACCCGCTCAGATCTTGAGTAGAAACTCCTGGTTTTACATCCTGGCACACCAATTACACGCAAGAGATGAATAAATCCATCCCCTACGCGAAAAAGTTAATGAACACAAAACAACACGACCGGCCGTCGCCATCTTGAAACCGATATCATCTTGTATCATGCATCAGCCTAGATCATACATCAGCTTATATCATCATGAACATAAATCATAAATCAGCATAGTTTATACATTAGCCTTAATCATACATCAGCTTAGATCAGACAATCCATCCATCATGTGCCATGCCGGTAAGCGTGGGCAGTCATGTTATGTCATCTCACTCGATCACCAGAGTCCTGGATCAGCTCTGTGTTTCTGTCTCGACCATGCCACAAGGCCAAGCCATCCAGGTACTTGCTTCTAGGTCTTCCCCTTGGTCTGTTCCCCTCGATCTTACCAGTTGTCACCAAATTCTCCAATCCATTTCTTCTCATAACATGCCCAAAAAATTTTGACTGTCTACGTCTAATTTCTCTAATCAATTTACGATCTTCATTTGTTTCTTGAAGGACTTGTTCATTGGTCTTTCTGGCTGTCCATGGTATTCTTTGCATTTTCCTCAGAAACCACATCTCTACAGCCATCAGATGTTTTTCAGCCTGACTGCTCATTGTCCACGCTTCACATCCATACAAAAGTACAGGTTCAATGTAGCATCTCAACACTCTTTTTCTCGTTTCAATTGACATCTTTTTATTGGTCAATATGTTTGTCATCTTGCTAAAGGCTACTTTTGTCATGGCGATTCTTGTTCTAATCTCTTCAAGGCATCTCCCATCAGATGTTATTACTGTTCCGAGATAATTGTACCTGCTCACTTGTTGAAGAATATTCCCATTTACTTGTATATTACATTGTGGTATTTCGTCCTTCCTAGTGACGACCATAATCTGTGTCTTTTTACAATTTAATTCTAACCCTAGTTGTTCACTGTGTGTAACAATCGCATCTACTAAATTTTGCAGGTCCTGTTCATTGTCTGCAATCAAGACTGTGTATCATCTGCATATCTAATGTTATTGATGCATCGTCCCCCAATGTTGATTCCTTCCATATCTTCAATATTTCTGAAAATACTTTCACTGTACAGGGAAAACAGATCTGGAGACATTACACATCCCTGTCTCACACCCCTTTTAATAGGCTGATATTGGCTTACTTCATTATCAACTCTTATGGCAGCTTGTTGTTTCCAATATATGTTTTTTACAAGTCTAAGATCTTTTCCATCAGACAATAGCTTATATCATACAACAGCTTAGATCATACATGAGCACATTAATCATTCTTCTCCTCCATCTTATGTTCACTTGAAATTGATTGTCAATAGCTGCAATGTGTGCCTGCTTGATTACACATACACATCTGGTCATAATCAATACTTTGTATTTTCATGAGGATATTAATGATTTACTTTGTTATGTTTCAGAAATACACTCTTGGTCTCCAAGTAGTCCTTACTCAAAACAAGAGCAGACACAAAAGTGGACATATGACAGCATAGACATGAAGGTTGTGAAACAAGAACTATCGGATGTTCTGTGTGAGGACATAAGTCACAGCTTCAGTAAAATGGTAGACATAGCTGGGGGTGGCATCATTCAAGAAATGACAAGGGACAGCAACTCAGAATCAAGAATGGTTGAGAACAATTGTAAGGCGTCAGTAATACATGACAGTTGTTGTCAAATGTCAGAAAATGTGTCTTCTGTGATTGATACAAACAATAAACTATCTCTGGCTATTGAGAATTGTCAGCAGCAAATTAATGAAACACAAGGAAAACATACACAGAGCTTTGCAAAGTCTCTTGATGACATTTTTGATTATATCAGTTATAGCTCTCAAAGAACTCACACAGGAGACATGTCTGATGTTTCAAGTCCAAATGTTTGTGTAGACAGATATAAGAGAACACATACGGAAGGGATGCCAAACAAATGTAATGAATGGAATGGTCTTTTGATTCAAGATGACCATCTAGAGTGCCAACAGAACATGAATCAAAAGAGAACACATACAGGAGAGAAACCCTACAAATGTGATGTTTGTGGTGCTTCATTTACTCAAGTTTACAGTTTGAAGACCCACATGAGATCACACACAGGAGAGAAATCTTACAAGTGTGATGTTTGTGGTGCTTCTTTTACTGAAGCTGGCAGTCTGAAGAAACATAAGAGAACACATACAGGAGAGAAACCTTACAAATGTGATGTTTGTGGTGCTTCTTTTCCTGAAGCTGGCAGTCTGAAGAAACATAAAAGAACACATACAGGAGAGAAACTTTACAAGTGTGATGTTTGTGGTGCTTCTTTTATTGAAGCTGGCAGTCTGAAGAAACATAAGAGAACACATACAGGAGAGAAACCTTACATGTATGATGTTTGTGGTGCTTCTTTTACTCACTCTGGCAATCTGAAAAAACATAAGAGAACATATACAGGTGAGAAACCTTACAAGTGTGATGATTGTGGTTCTTCTTTTACTCAGGCTGGCCATCTGAAGGAACATAAGAGAATACATACAGGAGAGAAACCATACAAGTGTGATGTTTGTGGTTCTTCTTTTACTCACTCTGGCAATCTGAAAAAACATAAGAGAACACATACAGGAGAGAAACCTTACAAGTGTGATGATTGTGGTGCTTCTTTTACTCAGTCTGGCAATCTGAAACAACATAAGAGAACACATACAGGTGAGAAACCTTACAAATGTGATGATTGTGGTTCTTCTTTTGCTCAGGCTGGCCATCTGAAGGAACATCAGAGAATACATACAGGAGAGAAACCTTACAAGTGTGATTATTGTGGTGCTTCTTTTACTGAAGCTGGCAGTCTGAAGAAACATATGAGAACACATACAGGAGAGAAACCTTTCAAGTGTGATTTTTGTGGTGCTTCTTTTACTCGCGCTGGCAGTTTGAAATACCACAAGGTAACACATATAGTAGAGAAACCTTGCAAGTGTGATGACTGTGGTGCTTCATTTACTCTGCCTAGCCGTCTGAATTACCATAAGAAAACACATACAGGAGAGAAACCTTACAAGTGCGATATGTGTGGTGCTTCTTTTACCCATGTTGGCAGTTTGAAATACCATAAAGGAACACATACAGGTGAGAAACCTTACAAGTGTGATGATTGTGGTGCTTATTTTACTTTAGCTGGCAATCTGAAGAGACATAAGATAACACATACAGGAGAGAAACCTTACAAGTGTGATGATTGTGGTGCTTCTTTTACTCTAGCTGGCAATCTGAAGAGACATAAGATAACACATATAGGAGAGAAACCTTACAAGTGTGATGATTGTGGTGCTTCTTTTACTCTAGCTGGCAGTCTGAAGAGACATAAGATAACACACACAGGAGAGAAACCTTACAGGTGTGATGACTGTGGTGTTTCTTTTACTGAAGCTGGCCACCTGAAGACCCACAAGAGAACACATACAGGAGAAAAACCATACAAGTGTGATAATTGTGGTGCCTCTTTTACTCAAGCTAGCAATCTGAAGAAGCATAAGAGAACACATACAGGAGAGAAACCTTACAAGTGTGAATATTGTGGTGCTTCTTTTACTCTAACTGGCAATCTCAAGAAACATAAGGCAACACACACACTAGAGAGAGTTACAAGTGTGATTACTGTTGTGCCTCTTTTACTCAGCTTGGCAATCTGAAGAAACATATTAGACTGCATCATCATCATGTGCCCTGTCAAATCCATATGTATTGTAGAGTAGGTACTGACTGGTGGTATTATTACTCACACAAA
Organism: Cepaea hortensis; assembly: GCA_963921405.1. Taxonomy (NCBI): domain Eukaryota; kingdom Metazoa; phylum Mollusca; class Gastropoda; order Stylommatophora; family Helicidae; genus Cepaea; species Cepaea hortensis. The sequence continues at coordinate 506,529,239 of OY992876.1, read as the reverse complement.
AGTAGTGACAAGAAGACTATCCTATGGTAAGTCTATTCACTGAAAGACAAGAAGATAGTAGTGGCTCGTTAGAATCTAGGTTGTATGAACATACAGGTCCCAGTGGATATCTACTCTCCTTATAGTGGTCAGGTTAAGGAAAACTGAAGCGAAAAGCACAACTGTTTGTTAAAAACCACAAATTTATTTATTCCTCCTACATATAACCTGAAAAAGAAATTAACACCTAGTCTTCCTTTCGTACCACCTAGTTGATAGACAGACAAAAATGTAACAACTTTGACCCTTCAAACTCTATCTCTGCTCTAATTATAAGTATTGATGTTGAATGCAATCAAATGCCAATAAGTAAATTAAAGATATTATTTATTAAGGCTTAAACATATAGCTCTCCATGGGAGAGACCAAGAGAGTTTGGGTTTTTCACATATGCCACAGTTATCTAATTTGATTTATGCTATTAAACGATATTCGGTTTTTATAATGATTATCAGAACTGTGGTTATATTTGAATGCACTAGTAATGATGTAGGAGTTGGCACTGGAAGTGTTCTTCCTCCACTTAACTATCTTCCTCCACTCCACACGAATCATCTGTAACAGCTGCTGCATCTCTCCTCATATCCTCCTTGTTGTTGACTGGCAATGGCATTTCACTATGATTGTACGTGAATAGGGCATTTTGGCTGGTTCTTGGTTTATCTTGAAGTATTAATATTGATTTTTTTCTGGTATTATTTGATTGTCCTCATGCTATTAATTAAACTTCTAATAATTTATACATACTGACAGCTTTCAGTTGTTTAAACACACAATGTCTCTGTTTATTTATGAATATATAAAGTCACTGGTGATTGATCCTGTGGCAGAAAATTATTTTATAAATAGTGGTTATGGTGGTTAGGTCATTGATTTAATGTTGCTCATGTTGATTGTAGCAATTGATGATGTCAAACAACCTGGGTTAGAAGTGTGACAAAACAAGATCTAGTGAGTTGTGAATTTGACGGTAACTCACCCACCTGACTCTTCGAAGGGTATCCATCACGCCACTCATTTACATACGTCTTTCCTCACATGGCCTGTCTTTTTATGTTATCCCTAACTTGCTGATAGTTCACACAAAAAACTTAGACCTAATTCTCTTCTCACACACCCATGCTCTCACTGTCTAAGAATTACACTAAGAGAACATAGCATGACTAGTGGCTAACAATCACTATGGATAGATATATTTAAAGTACGGGACTATAAATATTCTCTATTGACAATGCTCGTGTGATAGACTACTAACTACACACACTTCAAGCATACACGACATGAGGCTTCTGATAATCAGAAGTGTTCCCCCCTTCACCGAATGTTTCAGTCCCTTTACCTTCTTGACACTCTCAAGGGGCAGGTCATGACTTCCCAACATGTTTCTTCTGTCGTATGTATTCAGCCGGTCTCCGTGACCAAGGACTTGTGAACGCGATTTGTGAGCTGTTTACAGGGCGTTCGAAGCGCAGCCGTGACTGATTTGTGCAGCAGATCGTGTCACGTTGTGTTATAACGTGTTGGTATGGGAGCCGGTTGTTCAGAAAACAATGGCAAAGTGTGTGTTTGAGATCCCCGTTAATTTTCTCTATGATCCCGTTGCTCATTGGGTGGTACGGGGTACAGAAATGCTGCTCTATTCCTAACAATTTTGTTAAGGCTTGTGTAGCAGCCGAAATAAACTGCGTTCCCTGATCTGATAAAATAGATCGTGGGAAGCCAAAACGAGAAAATAGGTGCAAAAATACATTTGCCACATCTTTGGAGGTGATGTATTTCAGTGGAATAGCTTCGATCCACCTGGTGCATAGATCCACGAGAGTAAGTATAAATCGGTTTCCTTTGCTTGACACCTGATTTAGGGGTCCAACAATATCGACCGCTACACACTCAAATGGTCTAGATGCTAATAATGACCGTTGAACTTCGGCCGTCACATGCTTTCCCTTTCGTACAAGATGTTGACAAATAGTACACGAACGACAGAAAAATTTTATGTCAGTACAGAATTTAGGCCAGTAGAAGTGTGACAAAATTCTGGCTCGAGTTTTATCATAGGCCAAATGTCCAGCAAACGGTGACTCATGTGCGATGTTTAGTACATTTTGTCGGTATGTTACAGGTAACAACGTCTGCTGAATTTCATGGTTATTATTTGTGTAATAACGCATGAGAATTCCGTTATGTTTTCTAAAATACCAAGATGCATTTTTAGTCACTTTCGCTCGCTCACCTAACAATTTAAAATAAGGTGCTATAGTTTGGTCGGTGCTTTGTGCCTCGATAAATTTTTGTCGAGTAGTGTTGGTATCGGCACCACTTGGTGTTAATAGCTGTAGCATTTCATTTTGTAAGTCAGTATAATTTGTTTGTGTATCTGACCTTGTTACACCGTTAACCATGTGTGTATGTTTCCAGGCTCTTATGTCGTCGTCTGTACATTGTTTCAATGAATCTAGGCAACCTAAAATGGGATCCGTGAATGGATCTTGCAGGATTGCGCAAGTAAATGTGCCGGTAAGGAACGGGGTATTGATATGCGCTTTTGCCAGTGGGTATTTTTCAATGGTTCCAGAGAAAGTACAGCATTTGACAAATTCACCCGTGTAATCTTCTGGTCTAACAAGTTCTTTCCTTAAACCCAGTAGAGTGCTCCTGCTATCAATTAAACATTGGCATGGTTGATCATTGACCAGTGCATCGTAGAACTTAAGTTTACCTCTGGAGGCACTAGCTGCGTTAGCATCTTCACTGGAACATGGTATTACGTGCCCACATTTCAATTTACCATCCGCATGAAACTGGTGACATATGTCACATTTCTTAAAGTCTAATATCTCTGTTACTACTGCCACACTCTCACATTCACTCGCTGGTAACACATTTACAAGTTCCGAATCAATGTCACTCTCATCGTCTGATGACGTATCGATGAGTGCTGCATTATTTGCCTTCATTCGTTGTCTACCAAGACACTTACTACTATAGTGGCCATAGCTGGAACAAAAGTAACATTTAACAGCACGTTTAAATGATGTTCTTCTGCTTTCTTGCTTCTTTAACACTGCTTCTAAGTGTGAGGGATATGCAGGGTTTTTATCACACATAGAGTAGCTAGGATGAAACAAACTACAATATCCACATCGAGGTGGCTTCTGATATGGTTTGTCCTTCTTACAGTAATCTTTCTGATTGTAAGATCTATCAGGTACCTTGTTTGCAAAAGCAGTGATTTCTGTATCATGTGTTGTAGATTTAAATATGTCCCGATTAGACGAAAAATATGCCGACTCCCGTTTTTCTAATTGCTGAATGGATTCAATATCCGACTGTTGGAGAAACTTCGCAAAAGGGGTAGGAACGGTAGATATCACCCTGTCCATTACCATAAGATCTTCTAATTCTTCATAGTTGTTACCCACTTTCGCCGCCCTAGTCCATTTTTTAAATGTGCTCTGCACGTTAGAGATGTAGTCTAAGAAGGTTTCAGTTGCTTTTGGCTTAATTTGGGAGAACTGAATTTGGTACCCAGTGGTGTCTAAAAGAAAGTGTTGCATGATCCTATCGTGAATGTACTGATAATTGTTCCTTAGCTCTGTAGGTATAGATTCTATTACTTTTAACGGCTCCCCACTGAGGTTTCTCATGTAGATCATTGCCCAGTCATCCAAAGGTATTTTCTGAGTCTTTAGTTGGAATTCTATATTCTCAGTCCATGCGCTAATTGAATCCCCTACGCTATATGGTTTGATAAGGCCTTTATACTTATTAAATTTGTTTTGTTCTTCTTGGCTCTTTTGTTTGCTAGAGGCTATCTGTATGTTTGAATCTACCTCCATTTCCTTCATCTTTAATTTAGTTTCTGACTCTACTTGTATCTGCTTTTGTTTGGTGGCTTCCTCTGCTTGTTTGTTGGCATGATCTAATTCTAACTGTTTCTGTTTGGTAGCTTCTTCTGCTTGTTTGTTGGCATGATCTAAGTCTAACTGTTTCTGTTTGGTAGCTTCTTCTAACTCTAACTGTTTCTGTTTGGTAGTTTCTTCTGCTTGTTTGTTGGCATGATCTAAGTCTAACTGTTTCTGTTTGGTAGCTTCTTCTAACTCTAACTGTTTCTGTTTGGTAGTTTCTTCTGCTTGTTTGTTGGCATGATCTAAGTCTAACTGTTTCTGTTTGGTAGCTTCTTCTAACTCTAACTGTTTCTGTTTGGTAGTTTCTTCTGCTTGTTTGTTGGCATGATCTAAGTCTAACTGTTTCTGTTTGGTAGCTTCTTCTAACTCTAACTGTTTCTGTTTGGTAGCTTCCTCGACCTCTTTCATTTCTTTTTGATGCTGCCTTTCTAATGCTCTTTCGTCTCTCTCTAGAGCAGCCTTCTTTTCCATTCGAGCTATTTCTTCTTTATACTTTTGATCCGCCCACTTCTCTAATTTCTCTCCAGTGTGGCCCATTTCCTTGCCTGCCTGGATACAATCACTTAGTGACGCCATTTTGTGGCTTAATGTTAGTTCAAAATGATATCACAGTAATATTCACACAATGGTTTGTACTTATGTGTTAGTAAATATACATCTTTACTGAAAAAGAAGATGCATGATTAATTTAGAGCATACCAAAAATTCTGAAAATATACTCATCTAATTCTTTGGAAAATATGGTTCTTGGGATGTTCCACCGCTGTCTTCCACACTCACAAAATGATTGACTTGAGAACACAATGGATGCTTCTGTTTAGTAGAGCATCAATAATTTAGACACATGCATATGTTATGAATACATGTATATCTTTCATGCGGCTGATGAATGAAAAAATGTGATAGATAATGATAAATCGTATTAATGAATGAATGTTATGATAGTCTGAATGATTGTCATGATTCGTAAGATGATTCGTCGTATGCCAGTCGATGTCGTCTTGTCTTCACTTTCTGACTAGTTTGTTATAACTTCGTTCTAGGCTTCAGTTCAGTAACTAATCTATTTACTGAATATGAAGAATGGTGACATTGATGGCTGTATCACACAAAATGACATGTACACGATGGTTTGCTTGACAAAATAAACTGATGATTGTATACATTTTCATTAATTTCCGTTAACACTGTCTCACTTAATTTTCGTAGAATCTCACAATTTGTAATTTAATTTTGCTTTATTGTGGTTCAAGCTCCACAAATGGTATCATCGTAATTATTCACACAAGAAAATTATTTCTGCCATTATATGCAAACAAATTTACATTACTTTCAAATATTTTAACACAGCAATGATGTCGAATCGTGCTTGTTGAAGATGGTTCAGAACTTTCTGATACCAATAGCCCGTTGACGTTGGTTCAGTGACTTCTGACACCAATTGGGGTCCTGCCTGTCAGCAACTTGCTTGCGACAGGTCTTTCAGGACTCCCCTACTTTTGCACAGCACGAAATAACAACTCGTGTCATTTGCAAAAGGAATGCAATTTATTTAGAGCTGGCAATTTATAAGCTCTGCAAGCGGTATGCTTCATTGACATTAAACAACATGGATGTAATGAAGTGGTGAGAAATGATACTAGTAATCACAATCTAAATCTAAAGCCTAATATTTAACTATTGCCTAGAAACTTATAGCATTTGTCAAGAAACACGTCTACTCTCTAATCGTCTCCAGTCGGGTCTGTCCACACGCTACACATTGCGTGGTCAAGCATGGACGCTGTCTCCTCCGTGCATTAGCAAGTCTTGTGTGCATAGAGTCCCAAGCACGCTGGCTCATGAACTTGAGTAACCGGGTACTCCACAGTTACTCGTAAGGCCAAGCTTCCCAATGGCTTGGGAAGCCCTCGCTCAACTGTCCTTAGTGCTCCCTTGGTTGACACAAATGTGTCCCCTGGTGAAGCTATTTATAGCGCTGGTGTCTCTCCTGTCTGGTGTCTCCCTACTAGACTTGTCTTAACTCTTATTAACTCTCTAAACCCTTATTGGAGATTCTGACACTGTTGAATGTAAAAATTTGCCTAGTGCATCAACAGCAGCTGAAAAATGCTGGTGTTGACTGCAACGTCCTGCAGGGGATATGCAACATTAAAATAAATGTATTCACCTTCGAGACATTTGTTATCGTTCATTTCCCATATCAACATCGCTCAGTGTGTCTGCCCAGAAGCCATCCCACCCTTGGAGGGCGAACACTGGGCACCCAATGCATCATCAGTCAGTGTTAACACTGCACTATAACTGACTGCAGGAAGGCCAGCTTCTTCTCCCGTCAGTTGACCTTAATCTTCCCCTTCGTCTTGATGGATAGCTATGACAGTCATGAAATCAGTATTATCACCTAGAGAGATTGAAATGCATTAAAAAATGAGAGTTGTCAAATGTTATGTATAATCAATACTACTATATTGTATGGCGCAGAAGCCTAGACAATAAACAAGCAATTAAAAAGTCAAATAAATGCTCTGGAGATGAGGATATACAGAAGAATGTGTTGTATTTCATGGAAACAAAAATAATTAACAACAGCGGTTCTAGAACAACTGGGAATAAAATGAGAGTTGATGAAGGAAATCTTCTTCTTTGCGTTCATCCGGAGTGTTTTTTCAGATGTGATTGCGGTGTGTCTCGTTAGGCACCCTTGGGTCGAAACCCTTAGGCAAACACATCCGGCTTTTAGCGTGCATTTTTGACCAGGTTAGCATTCCTGGGAGACTCTCACTTTTGTGGTACCGTCCACCTCCCAGCTGGTCAAGTTGGAACAGTCGAAGACTTCACGGTCATATCCCTCAAAGGAAGGCAGGGACGTGAAGGAAATAAAAAAAAGAGGTAAGTGACATATAGGGTGTATTTATAATCACTGTGCAGTGTTTGAAAATCTTGTCAATGATTTGTATTCATCCTCTGTAAAGTTCATGCACACTAACAGGTAAATATAAAGCTTGGACCGGTAATATTTTCAAACACTACACAGTATACACCCTGGGTGCTTTTTTTTTTTTTTTTGGCCTAGAGGGAACCAAACATCCCTAATCCGGTTTTTACGGGGGTTTAAAGTGATAAACTCTGAAAAATAAGGTTTCATGGGTGCCAAGTATCTGTTTCACAGGCTCCTCACGATAGCGAGGCACTCTTGATGAATGCACACATGGAAACCACGGTGGACAAAAAGGCGAACAACTTCAGCGTCCTAGTGTGGGTCACGTTTAATACTTTGACAGTGTTCCAACCTCCAGTCGCCCACTATCCTATCAGCCTCACAGTAGGTCGGAGGACAGATGGATTTACAAAATATATTTGTGCGACGATTGGTAATATTCATATATACCTTATAATGTGAACCCACATCTATCGTCTTGAAAGCCACTACCCCTCAGGCTTCAGCAAATGGTAAAATTGTCAAGTGTCAACTTTCAAACTGGCCATTTTGAGAATGATGTTCACCCTGATCTGGACGGACGAGATCAATACTTGGTGCAAGACATCATGACGTATTCGATAGTACAATTTACTTGAAGGTGGTTGTCATTTTAAATCACCAAACTGTATCCTTCCAACCTTCCTCATGCACGGACCCAGCCTAACTCATTTTCTAGCTCCTTCACCGTGATGTCACTACCGTCCGGTCGTTTGAGTGACTTTCCTTCCCCGGACCGTTGTTCCGAGGTTGAACTATCATCATACTTTTTCGTGTCTGCTACAATCACTCGCTGATTGTTGCTCTTCTGTTATTCATTCTTTTTCCTAGCCTATTTCCACTAGTGCCATATAATGATGTTTTGGTACATGGCAGTGTGCCCCCCCCCCCTGTCTTTTTTCAAAATGGTGTAACCATTTTGACAGTGTATTGGGTTTATTTCCCTTGACATGTAGCAACATTGATACTTCATGGTTTTAATCGTATGTATTAATCTTATGTAATTCTATTACACATTTCTAACATTCTTACAATAGGATATAATGATATTCAACTAAACACCTCACAAACAAGAAAAAAAAAATAGTTATTTATGTCAGACACGCGCTTCCTAGTCCCTACCTGGACAGCGTGTACGTCCAGTCTCCTTTATTTCAGAATACTGGTACGTAACTTTGCAATGGGTTTCAAAATGTCCCCTGGGAGTCCCCATGCAGGATTTTGCAATCAATCTCAACCTTACGTGAGAACATCTTGTTATATTTGTAATATATTATAATGCAATAGAATAATTAACCATAATTGTACAGAAAAAAAATGCAAATTAGTTGTAAGAAATCTATGGACAAGTACTATTGATCCATTGAAAAATGAAAAATTGACTGCAGCATCATCTTCATTATTACTGTGATGCTGTGTGTACATCAATTTTATCAATGAAATTATATTTCAAACGATTTGTTACGGCGTCATCTTTTGCCCTTCGTGTGATGCTGTGCTTAATGTATTCTATAAATGACATTACCTTTTCACACTTTCTTACCTTTTCATTCCGTTATGAACTCGTGATTGTACTATCATGTTGTTTCAATGTTTTGTGGTTTGTTATATTCAAACTGTGATGTTATGTATGTTGGTAGTTCTTGAATAATATGGTGCATTTTGGTTTTAGTGTCTTGTGTATAAATAATGATATGGACCTTTCAGGTACCATTCTGTGAATGCCTTCAACTGACTCCCCGTGTTTGTAGAAATTTATGTGATGACAAGTGATTATTATCTTATTAACTATCACTACTACTACTACTACTACTATTTTGCATACTATCATACTCCAATGATGGGTGAGTGATGGATAGATGAAATTTATATTGTATTATTTCATGACTATTCACTTGATGATAAGATGATTAATCGTTTATTAAAATGGATAGATGATAATGCAATATCTAAATTAACTTTTCTATGCCTTTTGTTGGTGTTATTTGGTGTTGCAGTTTCGAAGAATATGTTTCGTTCACGTAGTAGGTCTTACGATGTATCCTCATCTTCACCTGGTCTATCAGTCAACTAGTTCTGCTTCCCCTGACACTAACTTCTGATAGATCACTCGGTTATGAGGTGTTCATCTGTCAACGTTCATCATTCACACAATCTAACAATTTAGAAATAGGAAAAATATGTACATATCGGAAGCAATTTAACTCAAGAAAATAAATTGTCAAATTGTTTGATGTGACTTGTAAACATTTTATTAAGAAATTCGAAATTTATATACGGAGCGCTTGGTAACTCCATTTTGACAATCATATAACAGATTGTTATAGTCTCACAGTCTATGATGCGTGTTAACTATAGTCTACTTAGCAAGTCTGCTAAGTTGTTGTCTTTTCCTGGAATGTGACAGATGTCAAAGTCGTAGTCTTGTAATAGAAGAAACCATCTATGTATTCGTGAATTTTTCAGATGTCCTTCTTTAAACATTTTGAGAGGTTTGTTGTCAGAAAGCACTAAGAATTTTTTCCGAGTAAGTATTTAGAAAATTTGTTGATGCTTTCTATCAGAGTAAGAGCTTCAAGTTCAGTCACAGCATATTTATTTTGTGTGTCGGACAGTTTTGTTTTTTTTTTCTTAGGGGGCTGAGTGGTCTCGAGGTATGGTGTCCGCCTCGAGTGCTGGATGTCCCGGGTTCAGGCCCCAGTGAGGACCGGGATTTATTTAAACAATCCACCTGGACTTCCAGTAATAAAATTTCCCCTGGTCTCTGGGTAGTGAGATCGGACGCCCGTGTGTATTGTTGCGCACGTAAAAAATCCCTTGGCAGTTGGAAATCGAAAAAGAGTAGCCTAACGGCGCTGCCCAGGCAAAATTTTGAGTTAAAAATTTACCCAAAGTATTTCAGGATCTTTGCCGATGCAACGGAGTTCGTGCATTGAACTGATCTTCTCCAGACTCAGGTTTGAGTTAGGAGGAAAACGGAGCACTTATGGGTTAAACCGTGTGCCGTGATGTTGATCCAATGACTAAACTAAACTAAACTAGACAGTTTTTTTTTGTAGTCGTCCTTCATGATGTTGCATAAGAACTTGCATCAGTTTGTAATATGAAGCCTTTTGGTATGTCTGGTAATTTCAGGATTGGTTGGTTACCGAAAAGCTTCTTAATATGTTCCAGGAGTTCGTTGTGTTTGTCCGTCCATTTAATATTTGTCGGTTGTCCCTTAAGTAGTTCAGAGAAAGTAGCTGTAATGTCAGCAAAGTTTATGAACTTTTGATAGTAATTTATAAGTCCCAACACACTCCTGACTTCTTTCTTTGGTGCTGGGGCTTTGATGTTTAATTTTGGTGACCAAACTGGAAAAGTGACTTGGATTTCACTCGAGACATCGAAGTAAGACGAAGGTCGAGTGGTCAAACAGTTGTGTTCACTACGGTCTGAGGAGTAGACGTCTGTTTTTTTTTTTTTGCAATGCCAGCAGTCTATAGAGGCTTTGAATGAAGAGTCCAGACAGTTTATGATGGCAAGTTCTAAAAGGTGGTTTCTGTAAATAAGGTAAAGAAACTTTATATTACTTGCTAGTTGTGTCAAAAGACGTACGCGAATGCCGTCGCGAAACGTGTCGCGGTGGGTGTTTATAACGGCCCAGGTCATGAATATTTAATTAGATGGTTTCGATCGATTGCTGTAGACCTAGTTCAGATCGCTATAAACCAGCTAGTTAACCGGTTCATTGGCGATAGCTGATAGTAGTTTACGAATAATTATGGTCTTTACGCTCCTCACAGCATTTCCCTCTGTCGCTTGAATACAAACATGACCTATCTACCTTATGTAAATGTTTAGGTAGTGTATAGCAGAGTCTGAACAGAACTGAAGGCACTGATATATGAAGTCAAAGCTCCGGACAAAGTGTAAACATCTTTATTTAATCCAAGTATAAATGTGTAGAATCAAACTGAGAACCACGTCTTCATAGAATACAGGCTGAGTTGGGACTGCCCAATGTTTACCCTTGACATCACGCGTGAGCTTCCCTAACAACTCGTTCAATAGTGCTCAGGCGTGCCATCATTTATCACTTATTCATTTCCCAAACCCTTTTCTATTTCACCCTAACTATCTCCCAAACTACTAACAGAGATGGTGCTCTGTTACAATCCTCCCTTTCTTTAAAAAGACATCTTAAAAAGTCTTAACCCCTAACCTAAAAATCTTAACCCCAACATTATCTCTCCTCCTCTTAACCAATAAACTTCCTTTCTATTCCCTCAAGTCCAATTCTCCACCCGTCTCCCATAGCTAACCAACAGTTCATAAGGAAATCCACATATATATAAATACATCATAATATTTCTGCCGTACAAAATCTCAGTTTTATACAACACATCACAACATATATGTGTACCTTTTTAAAATACTTCTTCTTCTCTTCATAAGCGATCCACTTAAACCTTTTCATCACGAGCATATATATCAATATCTGATCTCAACTATAAAAATTCAAAACGCCGTACTCTTCTGATACTACCTCAAACTCCCTATCGTCATCACTAACAGTATTACCTCAATATTACTAATTCTCTACTTTCAACCAACCTGAAATCACTCGCTCACGATAGTAAGACAAAGATTCGGTGCGCACCGGAAAGTCAAAGAACCAGAGCTCTTCCTCACAAAAACCACACTCACCTTTACCCCCCTATGTCACCTGAGACTTTATGTAATAAAGTCTAACATAATTCCATAGTTCAATTATACCACCTATTATGGCAATTTCACAGTTTGCGCTGCTATCTACAGCATCAAGCATCAACCACCAAAAATATTATTCACTCCTAAATGTCTATATATTACAGACACTGCTGATATTATGGCTCTGAACCTTACCTCAACCATAGCAACCTCGCATTGTAATGTCAACCACAAAACACACCCCGAGGAAACAAATTAAAAAGGTCCATTATGGGCCTATCACTCAAAACCCCCTCTATCATTATAAACATCACATAAAATATAACCAAATCTCTCCTATACCTCACTCAGGAATACTCTATATCAGGTACTCTATTAATCTTGCCGAAAACTTCAGCAATCCACAATGTCCATTTATTATGGGCATATCTCCTAAAACCCCTACTTGTCAATTTATGCCGTTTTCAACAGCAACAAAATACCGCCACTGAACTCATGTCTGTGACCTTCTAACCCATCACTGCTTGCAATCAACGTTATTCTTTCTCAGTCCATATATCACGGACCCCCAAAACCTCATGCCATTTAATCTATGTTCGCCGTGACCACAGCACTCCACACTGACAATGTTCATTTCTCACGAACATATTTACTTCCCTTTATAAACCTTCCATTGGTTTAATCCCCCAACTCTTGTAATGATATCTACAGGACTAAAACATGGCATTCAATTCATGTTTTACTATTTGTCTTCACGCTGTCTGGCGCAGCACGTTACCCACTTCTACTTCTTCTACAATCCAGCAATCTCGTGTCGCTTATTAAATTTCCATTACATCATGGCACTAAATCCATGTTCACTTCTGACCACATCTTCTGAACGTAACCCTGCATTCAAACTTCCCAAGGACTCTATTAACTAGTTTCTGTTTTAAAACTTCACCCAATTAAACGTGAAAAGTAAAAACAATTTTACTGAAAAGTAATTATTTTTAAGGATGGTCAACGGCAACTCAATTAAAAGAAACAGAATCATTATAACTGATAATAAAAAAATTGAAATTAACTGATCAAGTAACATGCCAATATTCAAACAAGGCAAACTTAAATAACGGCATAACTCATGAATAATCGAAAATGCAATCAGAACAGAACAATATTCCCCCCCCCCCCCCCTTGATATTTAAATATGTTTTCATATATCCCCACAAAATGAAACAAGCATCAATTAAAAGAAAATATCTAATGTTATCTAACACTACTGGTCTCTTTTATGGACCAGTAGTTTGTACGCAAAAGACTGAAAACACAACAATCCTATTCTAAAATCAAATGGCAATCATTTTACAGGACCAAATCAAGTAAAGAAAAATAATATAACATACCATTCATGATACATATTAAATTAAAACCAATTGCTTATAGTAGCTAAACAACATTGGTCAAGTTATGTCTATCCCGCTACTCTTACAACATTTAAAAAAACAACAACTCAATGCTAGGCCAATTATTACCCTGCATTAATATATTTATCTCTGTTACCTACAGACTATATTCTCATCATAACTCAGAACAATATTTGTTCTCCTCAACCAAAAGTCATTAATCAACAAATGACCGTACTTTCTGGAAGTCAAGCATTGATTATTTCCCTTCACAACATTCTATCTTTTATAATACTAACTCATAACACATCACAATATTTGAAATATAAACCTAAACAACCGCTGTAACCTACAGCTCAAATCACTTCACCTAGTACTAGTGTGGCGGCTATCCCAATGTACTACCAGTCATCTATCTACTAATAGAAACAGTGACTCGGCACACTAGTTGTTTCCCCTGGATTTGTACCAAGAATTATTATAACTTTTTAAATATTACCGTTTACTACGGTATCTCCACAATGCTACAACCACCAAAAAATTGTCTATTTACTATAGACTTCACCAACACCAACACACCTAGCTACTAGATTTGTCAATAACTAATTCTACTTTTAAGTCTCTCGTATACCCGACGCAACTAACATTTCATTCTCCTGCATCAGTACTTTCCAACATCTCACCACAACAACTCTAAACTATCCTCAACTCTCTCCTAGCGTTCTCATACCGCGATGATAGTCAAACCAGTCACATTTATCGGAACACAGTCTATAGTGCTCTATTTATAATGCTCCGACGTTCATTTAGCTAATCACATTCTCTCCTTCTCTTGCTTACTCCTATTTATCGGGACTCTTTCAGAAACAATAAACAACACCGCACATGACTAACGACAAACCTCACTCCGACTGGGCAAACCATATTCTCTCATTTCTCTGTATTAGGCATTCTTGCTTCGACATGTCTGCCAATAATACTAAATCTGTTTTATGAAACGTCATTCAAAATGTTAACTCTCTTTCTGTCAGCCTGTCATAAAATTTTCATTAATTCTGTCCAACACCACACATTCCAAACAAAAGACATCACCCCTTTCACTCATCAGCCACTCTTCGCATATTCGCATGGCGCTTGTATTTATACTTCTCATATACATTGACCATTGTGTACAAACAAGCTCGTTCTCATCTTACCATTATTCTCGTATCACAACAACCTGACGTGCCTATACTATTACTTCTACAACAAACAAATTAGACACCAATTTAACATTCTAGCAATTACTTACCACAGCCTAAGCGTGTCGATTACTTCCACTCACAGTGAGTGACACAAGATATACCAAACGCCTCGTACATGCATGCGCTACTCCTACCAATCACTTGACATCGTTCTATCCACGCACTCCACTTACACGGCATCTCAAAACCTCACTCCTGCTTCACTCAGCGCGACGAACACATGTTTGTCTACACTTATACTCACGCACGGACAACCCATAACCAGACGAATTACTTCAATACTCAACATGACTCACAATTCGGCTGCTTTCTTACTACATTCTCAATCATCATAATCCCACTACTCTCCGTCCTACTTAATTATCCACGTCAAACCACTCCGACAGTCAACTACTCACTCACTTTATCTTAACCTCCTCATCACTTCATAATAATGATCTACTTCTTCGCGCTATTTTCAGGCTATAACATCCGCATTACCCAATCGTCATCACTATTCTATGACTACTTTATACCCCAAGACAACCTATGCTATACAAGATAATACTACATCAGTTCTCGACATCACACATCACTTGCAGTGATTCTCCACCGTTTTCCACTTTAATCCTCTCAACAGCAACACAACTTTTGAGCCGGTATAAGTCTCATCATACTTGAATTACCCCAAGCTCAGTTAAAAAATGTTCAAATCTGCTCGTATCGATTATTTAAATATAACCATGGTCTTATCGATTTCATGAGACTTCTAGCTTTGTCCAGCGACGCTTCGGCCATCTGTTGTTTTTGTGTTCTACTTTCTACTAGGCAAAAATCTTTCTTTTTGAAAGTATCTTTTTCTCTCTCTCTCTTGGTATTCGTCTCCTAGCCTTCGCTACTTTTCTGTCATATATACTGGTATCTTGTTCCAAAGAGTCACCAAAATCTGCAAGGTCTGAAAGTTCTGATTGTAGAGACGACTCAGATTCTTCAGTTCCACACCCATGACTATATATGAGCAAACTTTTTCCATTTCTGGTCTTAACACTCTTTCTAATTTTCTTTCTGCTGTCTCTTGTCTTGGGTTGTCTAACTTCTGTATCGGTGTCTTTCTTTAATGCAACGGTGTCTCTCTTTGTCACTTTCAAGTAAGTTGGATTTGATTGAGTTTCTACCAACTCGGTTTGACTTCCCGTCGTTATCTTGCTGGTTGGTTGTACCTGGACTTTCTTTTCCACTGTATCAACTTGTGTCTGTGTATTCCCTTCCACCACTTCAAACACCTGCGTCTGAGTCTCTTGGTCTATTTTCTTTACTAATACCGTCGTCTTCGTTTCCTGTCTAACAGTCAGATTCGCAACCACCTTAGGAGTAGTTGAATTTCTTTTTATATGTTCTACTCTGTCCTTCGACCCTGACTTCAAATACTGTCTCCGTCTTTGCTCAAACCAATCGTCCCGTCTTTTTCTAGCAGTCACACTATAAGAAGGCCAATTCCATTGTTTACTGGAAAGGTCTCTCTCAGGCCTATCTCTGTATCTTCGTCTATTATAAGCACTTCTGACCTTAGTCACATCTGGCTCAACGTAACTGTCTCTATATATAACGTTATGTTGTCTTCTGTTTTCATTAGATACTGTCTGTCTCCTATTATTCTTTACTATTTCATTGCACTCTACCTTAAAATTATGTCTTTTGCCCAATCATTCTTCTCCTTAACCCTTCTACAAAATGCTGTACTTCACCGACCGCTACCTGCAATTCTTCTAGCCATATGGACACCTTTTTCATTTTTTGGCTCAAACCTTTCATGTTCTCTGCTACGTGTTGTCTCAATAAAATAATTAATTAAATCTACTTTTAATGATGTATCCAAACTAAATTTGCACGACTTGTCTCCAGCAAGTGCAGTTATAATTTATACCATACATAACGGAATAATTAAAACCATCATCCTTTAACCACAAAGGCTTGTCTATTCACACCCGGTACTTGCTCGACTGAGAGGTCTCATCTGTGTTATCTTGTGTTGCCATGATATCGTCCTTGCCAAAATCTAACAAGGTCGATCTAATCAATAAACAAAAATTATTACACAATTATAATAATTGTCCTAAAATCAACAATCCATACCGTTCGTTTCATGTAATCATATAAGGATACTTGAAGCTGTAATTTCTTAGATTTCTCCAAACGACGACCTTATCTTCTAGTTGTCCTGTCGGTTTTTGGAAAGCAGTCTCTGGTGGTTACATCAATCCTCAGACATCTCTGGCTTCTCTAGCGCGAGGAGTACTTCCACTTTCACCCATGGTTGGGCACGTCTGAACGGTGGCTTCTGTTCACCCGACAAAGGGCTCTTCTGGACGTCTTCACCCGAAAAAAGGGCCCGTCTGGAAACGACTCTATCTTGATGAAGCGATTTAATTAGGGTCCCCTCTTCAGCAGGCCGGCAACCCAGTTTGTCCAACCACTTCCGAAGGTTCCCTATTAACGTTATCGCTTTGGTTGAGAAACATTTTGATACGCTAGAGTTCAGGATAGCTGCATTTATGATCAAGCTCGACTGAAGTTAATTTTCGCAAGAAGTTTCCAATGAGCAAATGGCTTGATTCAGTATAACCTTTCGTGTTTAAGGATGAACTTCACTTCAGGCAACCAAGGTCAGGTTCAATGACGATAACGGTTCTTGACTTCCCTTCAGGCGACCAAGGTCAAATTCAGGTTCAATGACATGAGGACGATCGACAACGGCTCCTGCAAAACGAGATATCCAGGCAGCATTTTGACGTTCCAAAAAAAAAAGAAAAACAGCCAGATGCTCAAGGCTGTACAATGACGATGGCAGTTCTGTTTCACACTTCAAAATATTATACTTCGTGTGACAGTTTCAACGAACATCAGCTAGCTCCATCATAAAGACTTGCGGATTCTGTTTTGTTGTCTTCTTAATAATACACGACTTCAAGTTTCCGTGGGTTTTTGAAAATTTCTACCTTCTAGACATCATCCATCGTTCTGCCTTGTGATGATGACTTCTACTTGTGGCCGCGACAACTCAAATCCTTGTGTACGGGCTCCATTTCAGACTATAGTAGAGTCTGAACAGAACTGAAGGCACTGATATATGAAGTCAAAGCTCCGGACAAAGTATAAACATCTTTATTTAATCCAAGTATAAATGTGTAGAATCAAACTGAGAACCACGTCTTCATAGAATACAGGCTGAGTTGGGACTGCCCAATGTTTACCCTTGATGTCACGCGTGAGCTTCCCTAACAACTCGTTCAATAGTGCTCACGCGTGCCATCATTTATCACTTATTCATTTCCCAAACCCTTTTCTATTTCACCCTAACTATCTCCCAAACTACAAACAAAGATGGTGCTCTGTTACAAGTGTGCCCATAGCGCAGCGGCTGAGAGAATCGTTGTTCCGTGTTTACGTGTGTTGTTTGTCCATCAAGAATGATGATGACCATTAATTTCATCCAGTGTGGTTGAAAGTAGGGAGCCTTGAGTTCTACGATATCTGATAAGGCCTATTTTGGCTCAAAATGTTTTTTACAATGTGGGCAAAGAATGCTTGTCGTTCCAGGAGGAGGATCTCCTGCAGTGGTTTTTCTGTCCAGCCTCTACTTCATAGCTCTTGCAGTCCTGGTTGATTCACCCTTGTGTAATGATGTACGCCACCAATTTTGGTCTTTAGCAACAGTCTTCCAGGTGTCAAGATTAATTTCGAAAGCTTTCAGTTAGATTTTTAGAGTCTTTAAAGCGTTTACCACAACGCAGCTCGCCATAAATAAATAAGTTTAGGGAGCCTGTGAACTGGCATACGAGTTCAGTGACCAGTCCAGGTAAAAGCGAGACATGGTGTTTACATACCGCATGTGTGTTAACCGTTCGCTTCGACCATTGTAGTGTAAAGGAAAGGGAAGGAAGTCAACTGTGTTAATATATTTTGTAGTGGTGAAACCGATGTGGGAAAGAAAGGAGAATTGTTCTACGATAGTGAACCATGGTCTATATGGTAACCCTAGCTAGGGGAATGTAATGCACGTAGATATGGCTGTAGTTCGGGGCCGAGTGCAGGCCAGGTCTATCAGTAATTTGTACTATCGGCTGATAGTGAGAGAGCACTCACGGCGGTTCCCGAAGGAGTACTAACTCTTCTACTCTATCCTATCCTCTGATGACCTGATAATTTCGAGACTACAATTATGTGAAGAAGGGGACATTTTCTGTCACAAAGATGGGTGAAGAAGGGAGGGAAGTGAAGAGGACGCAAACCGCGCTCCAAAGTTAATATCGCGGATCCAAGAGGACCTGCTTCAGCGTTTATGATATGATCCCGCCTCTAGGAAGGGGCAACTGAACCGGGGTTGATATTTGCCTTCTTCACTGGGAGGGAGGCAGATACCATGTATACTCATACCTACGGTTTACCTTCTGCCTAAGAGGGGGATAGACTTAAGCAGGCCCAACACTCACGCCCTGAAAGGGGGAGCAGATAGGTGGTATAACAGGATCAGGTAGGACATAGTTAATATTTCTACCTAATGTTGAGGGTTTGACGGCCGCGTTCAAGTGTCATGTTCCAATGGCTTGTTGCAGGGTTCTCTCACAAGATCCTCTCATTACAGAGGCGATCTTCTGGTGGTGAAGCAGCCTGAGAGGAATATGGGAAGGAAGACCAGCGATAGCAACCGACGCCAGTGACCATGACACATCTCCAGTGTTGCAGCAGTGCACTTGTCTCCGGCCTATGAAGTTCCCTTCGCCAGTTAATAGCCCCAGATGAAGATCCCTCCATCAAACCACATTCACGAGAGTACCCACGGGGTAGAAATTATTATTCTGCATATCTCACTATGACTCACATCCAAGCTTACCAGGCCAGGATGAGGCCGACAGAGACATTGTCCAATACCATTAGAGCGGTGATGTTCCGACGAGAATGTGCGTCTTCAAGAGTAGTTTGAGACGACGCCTTGAATCTGTGGTGGAAGTCTGATCAGTGCTTGATTGGGACAGCTATCACCTGCCGTAGTCCACGGGGTATACAGCAACTTATTTGAACATTACATTTTTCGGAAGTCTTCCTACTCCAGATAGTCAACCCAGTCTACCTTTGGAGCCTGACCATTAACTGAGGAAAGGGTGCCATCTCCTACCAGTCTGCAAAGCCGACCCTACCGGAAGGAGAGTCCTCAGAGATCTGGTGAGCTACCTATGACAACCAGACGGACTGACCTGAACCACAGATGCCCAGTGATGAAATCACTGATCGTCTGATACTGATCTTCTTCACCTAACTACCTGTTATATCCGCTGCCTCCATCTCAACCTCTCCTCTTCTACGCTCTTATGTATAATACGTTATCTGCTTGTTAATATGACGTGTCTTGAGTTGAATCGTATGTTCTGGATTGAGCCTCTTGAGGTATCGTCCCTAGGGCGATTGAGTGAAAGAAAGCCGAGTCCAGGGAACTGAGGGGTCGGGGGACTAACTACACCTATGTCTTGACAAGTGCGTGTCCTGAGGTAATAGGTGTATCGATAGCTCAGCCTACCCAACTGATATTGTTACAATGACTCTCAGCAGTAAGCATTTGGGAAGGATAGAATGGATACAGAACGAAGCTGAGCGTATTATTCTTGGGTGTACAAGAGATACAGCATGCAGGGTGATGCGCTACCTTCTTGATTATCCAATCATGGGGGACAGAATACAAATGTGTCGAGCACGTGCCTACCTCAGAGTTAACGCAAACACACAACATCCACTGCATAGTGACTGTCACAGAACTCAGTGGGTCCGCCTCGTGATGTTTCTGCTGAGGAAAGGTCCGGTGAGACATCGGAGATTCGGGTGACGAAAATTTACCAGTGAACGGGAAGTAACCAGTAATTTAACTCTACCCGACCCGAATCGTTGCTCGCCCTTTTAGATTATTCAGATGTCCGGGCAAGACCGACTGCGCATGTCTGACTGCGCAGTCGATTGTCCCGGAACACCTGATCAGTTGGAGACAAAGGTTGCCGGCAGGCAGTCGACATTTTGGCCTAGTGCTAAGGGAGAGAGAGCAGGACGCCGTGTCTTGACGAGGGTTAAAGACTTCCGACATCATGTCCAGTTGCAGTGACAACGCTTCTCGTCTCCACTGTCGTGCTGTTTGTGTGAAGGTATGTGTACAACCGTTTTCATTAACTAGTGCGGTGTCGGTGATTCAAATTATGAGATTTCGCTAACGCGTGTACTGACCGGCGCGGGAAAGGAGGTCACGTGTGAACAGTGGCAAGCTTGTAGTTTACGACTGTAAAATTAAGTCTGTGGCAAACGCGTGTGTAGCAGCATTGTACTGCTAAGATATTTCATAGGTTAGCAGCGCGCGGCTTATTTACAGCCCCTGTTGATCGGGGAAATCGGGTTCAGGGAAGTGAGACCTATAATTCGAGTTCACACATGGCCAACTTTATATCCTCGAGCGTCGGTGGGGCCAGCGCGGCCGAACCGTTACTCACAGCGCTAACGGAAGTTGATTAAGGAGTCGCTTCGGATATATCGAGTGATATATCGATGAAATCGGGCAAGTGCAACGAATCGACTGCACCGGTCGGCCGAACCCTCCGAGGTCGTTTCAAGGTCGTGCCGGGAGTCGAGCGTCTGATCACCTGTTGTGTCGACCACTGGCTTTCTTCTTGTCTTTCCTCAATCTGTCTTCTAATTAGTTCCCTCGATGGAAGGCCCGCTGAATGTATAGTGGAGTCCGGAGAAGTTGACAGAAGGAGAAGGGACCATTGCGACAGAATTGTTCATATTGAACATGACACCGTTCTAAATGCCCCGACCTGGGACCAGGGAGGGGAGAACGGGGTGTGGATTTCTGCTACAGGGGGATCACCCTGTATATTTATTTGGAGTTATTGGATTGTGCCTACGGCCTGGTACGACATCAGCGTTGGCGGATAACAGGAAGGAGGTGAGGGAGTACTGCCATCGGCCCTCCTTCAGGGCGCGTCTATCTATAAGTACCACTAACTCACTAACCACATATGTTGTCTAGCTATTTTTCAGCCAAGACCCATATCTCAGACACCAACCTTGACCCAGTCCTACGTTCGTCTGAGAAAGAGGATGTATGTGGACAGCTGCCATTTTGGTTCTAGGTCCAGTCTGTCCTCGACCATTTGAGCAGCCAGTGAAGGAGTGCGGGCCTTATGGGAAGGGTCCACATGTCTGAGTAATGGGGACTTAAGTGTATCTGCTGTGGGTAAGTCTGATTCATGGTGCTCTCACTGAGTGTTATCCTCCACAGATTCTATCTTGTTGAGAGCAGAGCCATGATCTGGGGACGAGTCCAGTGATCCAGACTAGGGCGACAGCCGGTGTGACCAGCTGGGAAGTCCACTACCGCAGCGAGCAGTACGTACAATCGAGAGTACGTCTCAGGAGGGGCTCCAGCTAACGCCTCGCCCACTCCACGTCTGATAGCCCAGGTTATGTGTCAGGACAACACCATATCGCCTTGTTCGTTACTCCAGCTGGGCAAGTATCTGATTGTTGTTAGTGTCCAGGTTGTGACCCTGACTGACTGCCTGCATGCCAAATAATGCTGATGTCTCCGCTACCAAGTGCCTGGTACCCTGTGGTGCCTGATATTGTGGAAGAACTTGTGTCTGTTTTGAACTCTATCTAACGTGACACGTTTCAGCGGGAGAGGTATCTGTGCTGTGATATCTGCGCTATGAGTCAGAGGATCTGCGCGGGTTGCATAGACAGTTAGGACTGCTACTACCATTGAGTGAGAGATCATCCTCTTGCTATACCCGCAGTACCATCAGACTTTTCCAGACGCTTCGGAGGAGTGTTCTAGTTCCTCAGCTTCCGAGAGAGTCTTTATCCCTAAGGTGATCCAGACTTCAGGGACGTCATCCACCGAAGGTCCCAAGTACCAGTGAGTCAACTCGCCAGCCATCCTATCCAAGTGGAGAAACCTATACCTGGAGGGAGGCCTGAGAGACTTGGTGAGCGTGTCTGACTTACCCAATAGTGTGACTTGAGGCCCTGACGATGATGACACTTCCTCCAGGAGGCTACTCGATCCTTGCCACGTCTTATCTCGCATAGATACTGCAAGGTCTATCTCGGAATCATTATCATTCTCATTCATCCATTCATCTTGTATAATACACCATATTGTTAACATAGTTAGCTGCCAGAGTTGCGTCATGAGTTCAGGACGAAGTTTGAAAGGGGTAACGTCCCTTGGTTGAGAGTGAGGGAGATAGGGTTCCAAGGGTCGAAGGGGTTTGTGGACTGAGGTCACCTATGTCCCAGGGCTAAAGGTATCCCGTTGTTAAAGTGTGATAGCAGGTTCCCCTCACCCCAGGGAGTGCTACGACATTATTTGGGGGCTCGTCCGGGAGCCAAAAGATTCAGCTCTGGTGATTATTGATAGGTGTTAGGACATATCATTCCTATCCTCACTATAGAGTCTACGTAGGTCTTTGGTCCTATTTCTTTCTTGACGAAGACGGAGTGACTTGTGGTGTGCTGTGTGTTGTGGTGTATAGATTAGAGTTGTGTACTGACTATCTGTATATTGCACTTTTGGATATACACTAACACTACTAACACACCCACCCTAACTATGGCCTCTGGCAAACTAAATATGACCGAAGTGCAGGCAACAGGCGAAGGAATGGGCCTGAGAGGTGATGCACTTTCGCAATATATACAAGAGGTGGAAAGAGACTTCCGGCAGGAAGAAAGAGAGAGAAAAAAGCGTGAAGCGGACCTGGAGGATAGAAAGTTAGCCTTGGAGGAAAAGAAGTTAGAAGCTGAGAAAGCAGCTAAAAAGTTAGACGCTGAGCAAAAGAAGTTCGACTCTGAACAAGAAGCTAGGAGACTTGAGCGAGAGCATGAGTACCGAATGCGGGAACTCGAGCTCAAGGCACAAACCAGTAGAAATACTGAGGGAGCAGTAGGAGGTTCCTCACTCCCTGGTTCACCCACCTTAGGTAGACATGGTTACCAGGCCATGAAGTTTCCTCTTGCAATTTTTGAGGAAGACAAAGAGAAGATAGATCAGTTCCTACAGAAATTCGAGGCTATGTCTGTCGCAATGGGTCTCGATAAAGACAAATGGTGTCTGAAATTATCCCAAGGTTTGCGCGGAACAGCGTTCGAGGTCTATGCCCGTTTACCGGCCGGACACGAGAACGATTACGATGCGTTGAAAGAGGCGTTATTGAAACGGTTCGAAATGACTTCACACACGTACCGGAAGAAGTTTCGGTCTGCGAACCGCGAACCTAGTGAGTTATTCGCCGCGTATAGCCTGCGACTCAAATCCTATTTGCATAAATGGATGGAGTTAGCCGGATTTGCGAAAGACTACGAAAGTCTCGAAGAACTAATGATCGTCGACCAAATGCGAAAGCATATGTCGAAACCGCTAAAAACTTTCTTGGGGGAACAGGGGGCGGAGAGGTTAAACGTCGTGGCAAAATTGGCGGAAAGGTACGTCGTAGTACATGGGGAGGCTAGTGATACCTGTCCCACTAGTACTAAAGGTCAGGACAAGTCTGAGAAGAAGAAATTTAAAAGCTCTCAGCAGAAAAAGATAGAGTCTTCAGAAAGGTCCACAGGAAAATGTCCAGAGAAGTCAAAAGATGGGAGTAAGAGCCCACCTAAATCTTCCCCGAAGAAGAATTGGAAGGGAAGATGGTGTTCGATTTGCAAAGAGCCCTCGCATAATACGAAGGATTGCAAAGCGAAGGCTAAAAGCTCTCACTTCGCGGCCTGCCTAGTGGAACCAAAGGCGGTTTCCACTGAAAAGGTCGAGGTCGTTAAGAGGACTGTGGACCAAGAACGACCACCAGTGGTAGAGCTGGTGGAAGTAAACGGCCAACAGGTGGAGTGTCTCTACGACACTGGCCTGGATGGCGAAGCCGTAATTGCTGCCAGTCTGGTGCGACCAGACCAACTCACGGGGGAGAACATCGAGATACAGCCTGCCATGAAGAGTGCTGTTGCCATGACGTTACCGATAGCCAATGTGGAGATTAACTCCAGATACGTCACAGGCATCATTCCAGCAGCTGTATTACTCGATCCCCTATATCCCGTGATCCTGGGAAGCAAATATGTATTTCTAGGGGTGCCAAAGGAGCCAATCCACCTAGGAGACATACATAAATGCGACCACGCGGGAAAAGACGAGGCAGATGCAACCAGCTCGGAACCCCTGCTAGGGGATTTGCGCACTGCCCAGAGCGATGACGCAACGCTGTGCCATTGCTACAAGAAGCTGCAGAAAAGTGCTGACCCACCGCAACGGGGCCAGTACTATCTGAAGAATCGGCTGCTCTACCGAAGAGCCGGACGGGGAAATGAACTGCACGGACAGTTGGTGGTCCCGAATGACTACCGTCTCCAAATTCTTCAGAGGGGACACGCCATATCCGGTAGTAATCTATCCGGGAGTGGACATATGGGTGTCAGAGCGACGCTGCAGCGAATTTCCGGTCATTATTATTGGCCCGGAATAACTGGTGATATACGCCGGTTAGTAAAGACTTGCCCAGAGTGCCAGAAGGCAACACCCACGAATCGGACTAAGACTAGATTAGCTCTTAAGGTGGGAGATGGAGCATTATTGTGGGGTCCCGGAAGGACCAATATGCTCGACGTAGGATGGCAAGGACCTTTTCCCGTGGTCAGAGTAGTGTCCAAGTCCAACTACGAGATCCGGATCGGGGGAATTTTGAGAATTTTCCATGCAAATCTCCTACGAAAACCCGAGGAGAGGTCCGGTGAAAAATCTCCACACCTGTTGGCAATGGCAGTCGCAGGAAATAAGGTTACAGGTCCAGACGAAGACCAAGCAGACCCAGTACTACATAGGGAGGACTATGGGAACGTACGGGGTAGGTCCGATTGTCCACCCAGCGATAGGGGAACCATCATACGTCTGGAAGAGGCCCAGGGGGAAGGATTCTCTAGTAACCTAGTTCGGAAGGGATGGGTAGCGTCGGGAAAGGCGCGTGAGGCCCGGAACTCCTTTCAATCACCGACTGACCAACCTCGCTGTCGAAAGAGATGGACGGGGAAGCCACAGTCCAGAGGGGTCTGGAAGACTGCATGGTCCATCGAGGACGATACCGTTGATCCCAAGGCGTGTAGCGTAGGGAAAACGAGCGGTAGTAACGACACCGTTACAGGCGGGATGAGAAGATCCACTTGTATTGCGACCCGTCGCGTACGCGAGTCGGTATTTCGGCCGGCCGAACGTAACAGCTCGACGGGCGAGCGCGAGTGTCTGTGGTAAGTCTGGGCTTGTTAGAAGTCCCAGCAATGCGTGTATGGGATGGTGTACCCTTTCGGGTACCTTCAGTCCATCGATCTTTGATGGATTTGGCCACCTCCCAGAAGCTCAACGCGCGCTGAATGCGTGGGTTGTTGGTGCTTCAGCCCTACAACCTTACAGTTGAATACCTTCTCGGTAAGGAGAATGTTGGGGCTGATTGATTTTCTGTCTAGGCATCCGGTCCCGGAGGAAGAGGTTGAGATCACTCGGACCGAACCTCCTGAGGAAAAGAGTTGACCCGGTCAACTCTCTTAAGAGAGGGCCTATGTCACAGAACTCAGTGGGTCCGCCTCGTGATGTTTCTGCTGAGGAAAGGTCCGGTGAGACATCGGAGATTCGGGTGACGAAAATTTACCAGTGAAAGGGAAGTAACCAGTAATTTGACTCTACCCGACCCGAATCGTTGCTCGCCCTTTTAGATTATTCAGATGTCCGGGCAAGACCGACTGCGCATGTCTGACTGCGCAGTCGATTGTCCCGGAACACCTGATCAGTTGGAGACAAAGGTTGCCGGCAGGCAGTCGACATTTTGGCCTAGTGCTAAGGGAGAGAGAGCAGGACGCCGTGTCTTGACGAGGGTTAAAGACTTCCGACATCATGTCCAGTTGCAGTGACAACGCTTCTCGTCTCCACTGTCGTGCTGTTTGTGTGAAGGTATGTGTACAACCGTTTTCATTAACTAGTGCGGTGTCGGTGATTCAAATTATGAGATTTCGCTAACGCGTGTACTGACCGGCGCGGGAAAGGAGGTCACGTGTGAACAGTGGCAAGCTTGTAGTTTACGACTGTAAAATTAAGTCTGTGGCAAACGCGTGTGTAGCAGCATTGTACTGCTAAGATATTTCATAGGTTAGCAGCGCGCGGCTTATTTACAGCCCCTGTTGATCGGGGAAATCGGGTTCAGGGAAGTGAGACCTATAATTCGAGTTCACACATGGCCAACTTTATATCCTCGAGCGTCGGTGGGGCCAGCGCGGCCGAACCGTTACTCACAGCGCTAACGGAAGTAGATTAAGGAGTCGCTTCGGATATATCGAGTGATATATCGATGAAATCGGGCAAGTGCAACGAATCGACTGCACCGGTCGGCCGAACCCTCCGAGGTCGTTTCAAGGTCGTGCCGGGAGTCGAGCGTCTGATCACCTGTTGTGTCGACCACTGGCTTTCTTCTTGTCTTTCCTCAATCTGTCTTCTAATTAGTTCCCTCGATGGAAGGCCCGCTGAATGTATAGTGGAGTCCGGAGAAGTTGACAGAAGGAGAAGGGACCATTGCGACAGAATTGTTCATATTGAACATGACACCGTTCTAAATGCCCCGACCTGGGACCAGGGAGGGGAGAACGGGGTGTGGATTTCTGCTACAGGGGGATCACCCTGTATATTTATTTGGAGTTATTGGATTGTGCCTACGGCCTGGTACGACATCAGCGTTGGCGGATAACAGGAAGGAGGTGAGGGAGTACTGCCATCGGCCCTCCTTCAGGGCGCGTCTATCTATAAGTACCACTAACTCACTAACCACATATGTTGTCTAGCTATTTTTCAGCCAAGACCCATATCTCAGACACCAACCTTGACCCAGTCCTACGTTCGTCTGAGAAAGAGGATGTATGTGGACAGCTGCCATTTTGGTTCTAGGTCCAGTCTGTCCTCGACCATTTGAGCAGCCAGTGAAGGAGTGCGGGCCTTATGGGAAGGGTCCACATGTCTGAGTAATGGGGACTTAAGTGTATCTGCTGTGGGTAAGTCTGATTCATGGTGCTCTCACTGAGTGTTATCCTCCACAGATTCTATCTTGTTGAGAGCAGAGCCATGATCTGGGGACGAGTCCAGTGATCCGGACTAGGGCGACAGCCGGTGTGACCAGCTGGGAAGTCCACTACCGCAGCGAGCAGTACGTACAATCGAGAGTACGTCTCAGGAGGGGCTCCAGCTAACGCCTCGCCCACTCCACGTCTGATAGCCCAGGTTATGTGTCAGGACAACACCATATCGCCTTGTTCGTTACTCCAGCTGGGCAAGTATCTGATTGTTGTTAGTGTCCAGGTTGTGACCCTGACTGACTGCCTGCATGCCAAATAATGCTGATGTCTCCGCTACCAAGTGCCTGGTACCCTGTGGTGCCTGATATTGTGGAAGAACTTGTGTCTGTTTTGAACTCTATCTAACGTGACACGTTTCAGCGGGAGAGGTATCTGTGCTGTGATATCTGCGCTATGAGTCAGAGGATCTGCGCGGGTTGCATAGACAGTTAGGACTGCTACTACCATTGAGTGAGAGATCATCCTCTTGCTATACCCGCAGTACCATCAGACTTTTCCAGACGCTTCGGAGGAGTGTTCTAGTTCCTCAGCTTCCGAGAGAGTCTTTATCCCTAAGGTGATCCAGACTTCAGGGACGTCATCCACCGAAGGTCCCAAGTACCAGTGAGTCAACTCGCCAGCCATCCTATCCAAGTGGAGAAACCTATACCTGGAGGGAGGCCTGAGAGACTTGGTGAGCGTGTCTGACTTACCCAATAGTGTGACTTGAGGCCCTGACGATGATGACACTTCCTCCAGGAGGCTACTCGATCCTTGCCACGTCTTATCTCGCATAGATACTGCAAGGTCTATCTCGGAATCATTATCATTCTCATTCATCCATTCATCTTGTATAATACACCATATTGTTAACATAGTTAGCTGCCAGAGTTGCGTCATGAGTTCAGGACGAAGTTTGAAAGGGGTAACGTCCCTTGGTTGAGAGTGAGGGAGATAGGGTTCCAAGGGTCGAAGGGGTTTGTGGACTGAGGTCACCTATGTCCCAGGGCTAAAGGTATCCCGTTGTTAAAGTGTGATAGCAGGTTCCCCTCACCCCAGGGAGTGCTACGACAGTGACATTAAGAAAGTAAAGGGCAGCAGGTTAAAAAGAGGAAAGCGGTGGATGGAATAAGCCGAAGACATTCTTCAACAGGTGTGTTCACTTGAGGACTTAGAACCTGACGAGGAGTGGGTACAAGTGCCAACAGATTTATGTACGTCTTTTTCAGTCTGCTTCCAACTAGACAGAAAATGCAGACAAGAACATCCGGCTGCTGTGGAGGCGGAAGTACAGGCTTTGATTTTCGAGAATTCTTTAGAGGGTGAAGCCGTCATTTACGCAGACTGGTTCATCATTCCATGAGTGAGAAGTTCATGGGCCTTTACGGCTCAGGCAAGAGGGAGAATTGTGAAGGGAGATTCTGGTGCTTTTGCTTTGATCACAAGTAGCCTGACTATGGAAGTCATGGCAGTAAGTAAAGCAATAACATAGCTCGAGACACAGACATTCACTAGGGCATGTTTTCTTAGTGACCCAATGAGCATGTTCAAGGAGATAGAAATGGGTTGATCCGAAGTGAGTGGTTGTTGTCTCTAGAGCAGTCTCGGCTGGCACAGATTAGTTTCATTTTTGTGCCAGGGCATGCAGGTGTACAAGGAAATGAGCAGGCTTGCAGGTAAGGCTGCTGTGGAAGGAGGACGAGCCATGGACCAGGCTGAACTTCTGAATGCTTTACGAGAAATAAGCCATTCTCGAGAATCAAGTAATGACTGTGAATCTACAACCATGGTCAGGATGCGAGAACAGCAAATTAAAAGAGGTGTGACCAAAAAAGAACACTACGCTGGAAGCAAAAGAATATTGATAAACCAACACAGAACTGGTGTCGTTAGCCGCTACAGACTTCAGGATTTACTGAGGAAGGGATCCGAGCAGTTATGGATTGAATGTTTCGAGGTGCAATGAAGACGATCTGTCGACTAACTAACACCCTGTATTTCGGCCACGTAACAAGACATAGCTGGCCGAGGGGTTACACGACTTTCTCCGTAATCCCGTTTATCCACGCAGGGTAACGCAGCGTGCGAGAATTGGTGACTTGCGGGATAAGTGAGCCGGCCGCTCAGAAAGCAATGGTAAACTACTAATCGAAATCTTGCTAAGAAATCAACAATCAGCTGAAAGATGCTATTGACAGAGATGTCCTGTAAAGGATATGCGAATTAAAAAAAAAAATAGACATAACACTCTAATAAACTCCATACTGGAAGGCAAGGTTGAAGCAAGCGAAAAATAGGTAGACAACGATACAAGTGGGAAGATAACATCAAGAGATGGACGAACAGCAATCTGATAGAATGTAGTCAGGGTGAGAGACATACATTGTTGGAGATCCATTGCTGTCAACCTTCATTGTGGAGATGGTACCTGATTGATTGTTTGATGAAAATCAGTAAACGTAGTTGCTGCTATGTCCACTGCTCCGTACCCCGTTCACAGGTTATGAATCGCCCTCCTACAGTCCTCCAGCGGAAACAACTCTTCAACTGGGCTAATTAAAATACCCCCCCCCCCCCACCCCAGGTTTCGCTATCGCTGTCGGGCGTGGTCCCTGTAAGACATTCTATTCCACGACAAGCGACTTCTGACTACATTTCTGATCCGGGTGATCTCCACATAGTGGTGTTTCTACTCTTCTGTAGCGACCCGGCTTAGGCCCCTTGTTCTTATTTGGTGGGGTGGCTCCTGGGACGGAACTAGACCGTAGTTGTTGTGTTTGGTCTCATTGAGAGATTGTTGTGTTACTGAGGCTGCTTTGTTCTTATTGTGAGGTTCATTCTGTGGAAGACGTTGGCTTACATTTCATGCAAAGCTGTGAACCATTTACTGCGTACACCTGTCCAACTCCATAGCCAGCACTTGGCCTTCTCAGCTGCCTCGCCCAGTCTTTTAAGTGTTCTAGTTTGTCCTTTCACAGCTAGCTGTTTCAGCACGTCGTATATGGAGTTGGTAACAAGGACTCTCTACGGCGAATAGCCTGATGTTATATCCTTCTTGTCTCAGACTTGCGACCACATCGCTGTACTTTTCCATCTTGTAGGTGTGCTGCTCCTCAACTCTGGACTCGAACGGAACAGTCAGCTCGATTAGTACTAACTGTTGAGTAGACGGAGAACACACCATAATGTCTGGTCGCAATTGAAACCTGTGGATTTCCGCTGGGTAGACGTTCCAAAGCTGGTTTACCAATGTCAAACATGGAACACAGACAGTCGTAGATACACACAGGCATAAAATCACATCATGTGAGATGAGATGCATAAGAAACGCCGCTGGAAAAACAAAAACAAGAATACATTGAGAAACAAATAAGAAACTAAGAATGAGTGTAGGGATAAGACCGATTAATGATTTTATAGAAAACCATAGAATTACATGTTCGGACATTTAGTTAGAATGGAACAATATCAACCAGCGGCTAGAGCATTCTACGTGAGAACCAAGGTTGCCATTCTAGATGTTTTACATCTAGATCCAGATGCTTTTGCCTGGGTCTAGGTGCCGTTTAATGACGTTCAGATGTTAGATGTAATTCTATATACTTTTCATTTGGAGTTAGATATTTCATAGATTTTTATTTTCTTTCGGTGTCATTTAATTATTACTGTATAAAATATTTATTACCCATTTTTTGTTTGGTCTGGTCGAGCGTAAATTATGGTAACTCCATTATTTAAAATTTGATTTTTTTTTCAAATAATTACTCACCTTTATATGTGTCTTCCACTTTGAACAAATCTTTCAACATACAAAAAAGTAAAGCAGTATGAAGAAAAATTTCGGAAAGACGGCTGCAGGTTGATGTCACCGCCTCACTTTCATATATAGTAGAGGGCTGCAACTCCAGCCCAAGGGATACCATTGAGTCGCGCAGGACCCGAGTAATCTAGAACCTTCTCGAAAGAGCTGGTCACCAAGTCCATGATTCCGTGGACACTGATGTGGCCCGCCTAATGCGGGGTCCACGAGGAACTCGGACAGAGTTACCGCCCGTGTCGAGTTAGGACACGCGGAGACCGGCAGAGGACAAACGGACTGGAGAGAGACAACAAGGCCTGCCTGAGAGGGACTCATAGATATTCATAGATATACTTAGGCTAGATAGTGTGCTAGATTGTTGTATGACAACTATATGTTTGATGTTTAACTATCTGTGATATGTAATATAAGAGAGCGCGGGTCTGTTTACCCACTGCGCCAACTGTACACTTCATACAATAAATGTTCTATATCCTAGCGAACAGTGTATTGTTGCCTGTATGAACCCGAACCGTTATTTAGATCAGAGTAAGATGATGACAGATGACATAATTGTTGTGTGTTGTTTGTCCATCAAGAATGATGATGACCATTCATTTCATCCAGTGGGGTTGCAAGTATGGAGCCGTGGGTTCTAAGTTGGCTGATAAGGCCTATTTTGGCTCGAAATGGCTTTGACAATGTGGACAAAGAATGCCTGACGTTTCTGGAGGAGGATTTCCTGCAGTGGTTTTTCTGTTCTGTCTTTTCTTCACAGCTCTTGCAGTCCTGGTTGCCTCACAAGTGACTGCACCCTTGCGTAATGATGCACGCCACGAATTTCGGTCTCTAGGTGCAGTCTCCCAGGTGTCATGATGAATTCCAAAAGCATTCAGTGAGATTTTCAGTGTCTTTAAAGCGTTTCCTCTGGCCACCTTGGGAGCGTTTACCACAACGCAACTCGCCGTAAAAAATTCGTTTAGGAAGCCTGTGATCTGGCATGCGAGTCAAGTGACCAGGCCCAGCGAATCTGATTCTTCATTAGTGGAGTGTGGATACTGGGCATGGACGCTCTATCTAGGACTTCAGTGTATGGGATCTTGTCTTGCCATTTAATCTTCAGTAACTCCTAAGGCAGACTGTGTGGAAGTGGTTTAATTTCCTGGCGTGTCGCTGATAAACAGTTCAGGTTTCACAAGCATATAGCTAATAAACTGCTTTGTAGACTTTCAGCTTTGTTTGCAGGCTTATTCCATTTCTGTCCCATACATTCATGTACAGTCTGCCAAAGGCCGCGCTGGCCTTGGAGATTCTTGCATTCACTTCATGATATAATTAAAGGCTGGGTGATGGCAGTTCACGGAGATGTGACTAAGGCTCGTTGTAAGTACTGCAAGTGCAAAATGAAAGCGAGCATGCAAGACTTGAAGAATCATACAGAGACTAAAAGACAAAAATGCAGTGCCATCTGTTTTCAGAACTACACAGATTAATGAATCATCAAAAGTTGAAGGATCTGTCGCAATGTTTTTAAGTGCCATTGTGCAATTGCGAACTGTGACCATTTGATTGATGTGTTTGAAAACACAATTTCTGACAATAAAGTTCTAAATGACGTAAAAATGCATCGCAGCAAGTGTACAAATATTATAAGAAGAACTTTGTTTTCTCACTTTGAAGAAGATGTGATCAGTGATATTTCTACAAATAAATATAGTTTATTATTAGACGAATCGAATGACATTTCTGTTCTGAAAGTGCTTGGTGTATGTGTTACAACGGCAAAGACAAAGTAGTTTATACATTTCTTGGACTCGTTACTTGGAAAAGTTTGATGCAGAAAGTATAGTCCATAGACTAAATAAACGTTTGTTCATTAAACATTTAAACTTGAAGAATTTGGTTGCAATTGGTATCGATAATGCCTCGGTAATGGTTGGTATCAACCATGGCGTTTATGCCAAATTGAAGGATGATATTCCATCTTTAAACCTCTAAAATGTGCGTGTCATTCCCTGCAGCTAACATTATCACATGCCTCGTCAAAATGTTTACCAAGGAATTTGGAATTCCTTATTGTTGAAACACATAACTGGTTCTCCAAATCATGTGTCAGACAGCAGCAAAATAATGATTTATATAAAGCATTAAATGATAGTTCCTCAACAATGAATATTATGTCATATTGCACAACTTGATGGTTATCAATTCAACCAGCTGTTGAAATAACTGTGAACTAATGGTTTAAGTTGAAGTCAATCAATCAATCATGTGCCATGCCGGAAAGCGTGGGCGGTCATGATTCGCCATTTCACTCGATCACCAGAGTCGTGGATCAGCTCAGTGTTCCTGTCTCGTCCATGCCATGTGGCCAAGCCATCCAGGTATTTTCCTCTCGGTCTTCCTCTTGGTCTGTTCCCCTCGATCTTGCCAGCTGTCACCAAGTTCTCCAGTCCATTTCTTCTCATAACATGTCCAAAAAATTTTGACTGTCTACGTCTAATTTCTCTAATCAATCTACGATTTTCATTTGTCTCTTGTAGTACTTGGTCATTGGTTTTTCTATCTGTCCATGGTATTCTTTGCATTTTCCTCAGAAACCACATTTCTGCAGCCATCAGATGTTTTTCAGCTTGACTGCACATTGTCCAAGTTTCACATCCATACAAAAGAACAGGCTCTATGTATCCCCTCAACACTCTTTTTCTCGTTTCAATTGACATCATTTTATTGGTCAGAATGTTTTTCATCTTGCTAAAGGCTACTTTCGCCATGGCGATTCTTGTTCTAATCTCTTCAAGGCATCTGCCATCAGATGTTATGACTGTTCCGAGATAATTGAACCGATTCACTTGTTGAAGAATATTCCCATTTACTTGTATATTACATTGTGGTACTTCGTTCTTCCTAGTGACGACCATAACCTGTGTCTTCCTACAATTTAATTCCAACCCCAGCTGCTCACTGTGTACAACCACAGCGTCTACTAATTGTTGCAGATCCTGTGCATTGTCTGCAATCAATACTGTATCATCTGCATATCTAATGTTATTTATGTTTCGTCCTCCAATGCTGATTCCATTTAGGTCTTCTACATTTCTGAAAATATTTTCACTGTATAAGGAAAAAAGATCTGGAGACATTACACATCCCTGCCTAACACCTCTCTTAATAGGTTGGTATTGTCCTACTTCATTATCAATTCTTATGGCAGCTTGTTGTTTCCAATATATGTTTTTTATAAGTCTAATGTCTTTCCCATCAATTTGTAGATCTGCAAGCATATCCACAATGTTGACATGTCTTACTCTATCAAAAGCCTTTGTGTAGTCAATAAAGCAAAGATGTATATCCTTGTTTACTTCTAAAGCACGTTCAATAACTGTTCGCAGCATATACACAGCATTTACTGTACCCTTTCCTTCTACAAAACCACATTGTTCTTCCCCTATTTCAGGTTGTATTTTCTTCCTCACTCTTTGCATGATAATTCGTAACAAAATCTTTGTGATGTGACTCATTATACTAATTGTTCTATGTTGATCACATTCTAAGGTTCCTGATTTCTTTGGGATTGCAATAAATACAGAATTACATAATTCAGAAGGTATATCTCCAGTATCATATAATGTGTTCAGCAGTCTAGTGACTTGCTCTAGTCCAAATTCTTCTAAAGCTTTAATCATTTCTGTTGTGATGTTATCTGCACCGGGGGCCTTGCCAGCTTTCATATGCTTAAGAACATTTTGAACCTCCATCTTTAAAATTGCTGGTCCTTCATTATTAAATCTAATAGCATACTGTTCCTCTCTGTTATCATTATACAGGTCTTTCACATAATCTGTCCATACATGTAGAATCTGATCTTTTTCTATTATGATTTTGCCATCTTTAGTTCTTAGACAGCCTGTTGATGTACTTGTTCTTTTATTAGTAAGTTCCTGAATCCTTTTGTGCACTAATTTTGTATTTTGTTATTTAAGTTGAAGACACACATTGAAATAACAAGAGAAAGTGAAAAGTGCTACACGACTGAAATAATATATACCATATAGGATAGGTATTCTGATCATGATTTTCAAATTGGGTATTTACCAATGGGATCACCACACATATACAGGCCTTGAAAATCCAAATCTAACGGTACCTCAGTGATGTGTGTATCTCAATTCCAAGTGGAGTTATTCAAATGTAAGTGTCGTGACCTTTGGAAACGTACAGCGATGTGGTCGCAAGCCTGAGACAAGAAGGACATACCGTCAGGCTATTCGCCGTAGAGGTAGGTGCAAGAGACCTTGTTACCAACTCCGCATACGACGTGCTGAAACAGCTAGCGGTGAAAGGACAAACTAGAATACTGGCACTTAAACGATCGGGCCAGGCAGGGGAGAGGGCTTCGTACTGACAATGGAGCAAGCGTAATGATGACTGGGACAAGTATACGCAGTAAATGGTTCAAAGCTTTGCCTGCAATGTAAACTAACGCCTTTAAAAGAAGGAAACCTCGCAATAAGAACAAAGCACCTCGTTAAGACAGAAACCTCTCAAAGGGACCGAAACACAGCAACCTCTCAGTAAGACCGAAATACATTAACCTCTTAATGAGACCGAAATACATTAACCTCTTAATGAGACCGAAACACAGTAACCTCTCAATGAGACCGAAACAACAACTACGTTCTCGTGCCATCCCAGAAACCACCCTATCGGGTAAGAAGAACAAAGGGCCTAAGTTGGATCGCTACAGAAGAGTAGAAACACCTCTATGTAGAGATCACCTGGACCGGAAATGTCTGCAGTCGAACCTCGGCAGCCAAGCGCCAGTAACGCATGCTTGTGATGGAATGTCTTGCAAGGACTCCTACCCCTCCCCCACCCCCACCCCCGCAGTGATAGCAAGAGACTATATATTAGAATTAGCCTAATGGAAGAGATGGTTCATCTGTAAGCTGTGAACGGGATACGGAGAAGGTGACATGACAGTAACGACGTGTTCTGATTGTCACAGCTATCCACCAAGGCGAAGGGGAAGATTGAGGTCAACTGCCGGAGGAAGAAGCTGGCTTTCCCGCTGTCAGTTACGCCGCAGTGTTAACGCTGGCAGATGTACGGGGCGCCAAATGTTCGCACTCCGAGCGTGGGATAGCTTCTGGGCAGACACACTTAGCGGGGTTTATATGGGAAATGCACTATAAGAAACGTCTCGAAGGTAAATGCACAGCGCAGCAGGAGGCAATGAATGAACCACCAAAAATGTGTCTGTAGTAGGACAGCAAAAACACGTCCGGGGATCATGAACCTTTCGCGGGGTAATACTGATGACCAGAAGCCTCACGTCATGCTTGCTCCACGGCGGAGTTTTTGCAACTGTCAGCTTCTTTTGTGTAAGCATGTTGAAATTAAGATGTTTTACTGTTTACGATTGGTGCCGTTTGGTAGTTGATGCTGTTTGCTTTCTGTATTCTCGATTCTATATCTCTATCAGCTATCTAGTCCCATCTTCCGTGATGTCTCACCGTGCTCTTCAACGTGTATACGAGCAAGATTGCAAACCTAGAAGCACTAGGGGTTGGAAGAATTATAACATTTGCAGATGATATTCTTGCATATATGAAGGCTAATAGACTGCAATGGCTGGGGCATATAGAAAGAATGGAAGATAATAGGGAAACAAAACTCACTTACACTCAGGAAATAAATGACCGTAGATCCCGAGGTAGACCAAGAAGACGGTGGAGATATAATATATATACAGACCAACAAGCACTTGGAATCAACGACTGGCAAGAGAAGGTCAACCAGAGAGACGAATGGAGACGGATTGTATCTGCAGCAAAGAACCTCAATGGCTCGGAACGCTGAAGAAGAAGAAGATTCTTGCATATAGGCAGGGGAGAGATAGGGAGCAAACAGCCCAGGAGTAACAGGCGACAGTAGACAAAGTGATTGACTGGTGCACTGAAATGAGTGCTGTCATCCACCCGGAAAAGGCGGCTGTTTTGTGATGCTCTCTGCACAACAGGATTGTGAGAGCTGATGTCCCAAGCCTCGCGATAGATGGTAGAAATGTCAGCAGAGAGAACAAACTGAATTATCTGGAGATCACATATGACAGGAGCCTATCCTTCAAGGACCATGTGGAGACGGTTGTGATAAGATCTCAAAAGGGACTCAGTGCACTTAAAACTATGAATTGGAAACAAATAGGTATATTAAATATTAAGCTCCTGGGAGAAGAAACGTACTAAACATCAACACGTCGCACATACCTTACAAGGAGATCCATCGTATCGCGAAATACAGATGAATATCCTAAATCAAAAGCACTCAATAAATATATAAAATGAAAAATAAAATAAAATAAAATACACACAAACGCGTACAATACGACACACAGGACGGCCGACGTTTCCATTCTGCCCCACATGGCATCGGAGTAGTTGTTTTCTCCCCTTTGTTTGCTGTATTTCGTTGTGTTAGGAAATCGAAACATCCTGTGTCGTATTGTACGCGTTTTTTAAATTTTATTTTATTTTATTTTATTTTTCATTTTATATATTTATTGAGTGCTTTTGATTTCAGATTTTCACGTGTATTTCGCGATACGATGGATCTCCTTGTAAGGTATGTGCAACGTGTTGATGTTTAGTACGTTTCTTCTCGCAGGAGCTTAATATTTAATATACCTATTTGTTTCCAATTCATATTGTTATATCCTGCTGCAGCCGCTGCTTTTTCTTTCTATTCCATATTACTTAAAACTATGGCTGCAATGGACACAGAGCAGAGAATGATTTTCACACTATACCAGCACTTTATTCTCTCAGTAATTGATTATGAATTAGGACTGCTCACTGTCTCAGAGAGTCAGCTGGTGTAGTTAGAGCGCGTGGGGGCTGCGTGGTTTCGAGGTATGGTGTCCGCCTCGAGTGCTTGAGGTCCCAGGTTCAAGCCCTGGTGATGCCGGTTATTTTCCCTCATGGGCCTCTAGCAATAAAATTTCCCCTGGTCTCTGGGTAGTGAGATAGGATGCCCGTGTGTATTGTTGCGTACGCAAAAAATCCCTTGGCAGTTGGAAATCGAAAAAGAGAGTCTAACGGCTCTGCCCGGGCAAAATTTGGAGTTAAAAATCTACCCAAAGTATTTTCAGGATCCTCGCCGGTGCTACGGAGTTCGTGCACTGAGCTGAGTTTCTCCAGACTCAGATTTGAGTTAGGAGTAGAACGGAGCACTAATGGATTGCACCGGTATGCCGTGATGTTGATCCATCGACTAAACTAAACTAAATTAAACTAAACTAAACTAAACTTAGTTAGAGCGCACACAGAACGAGGCTATGCGGGTCATTCTGGGATGCACTAGAGACACCCCAGTAGTGTGTATGCGTTACATCCTTGGTCTGCCGACTGTTGCTGGTAGACTCAAGGTGATGCAGGCGAAGGCATACCTCAGAGTAGCTGCAGGCACAGACCACCCACTGCATGAGGCGCTGGACGCAGTTAAGGGTCAGCGACTGATAAGAGGGAAATCATGGATGGCTCAGGTGGAGGATACGATCAGACAGGTGTGACCCTTGGAGAACATTAGGCGTGGAGAGGAGTGGGTCAGAGTGCCAGCGGAGTAGTTAGAATTGTGCAGAGCTATAATCACATTAAGCCGGGAGTGCAGGGAATGGCCAGCAGGGGCCACGGAAGTGGAAATCCAGCAACTAATTCAGGACAATGCTCACTCGGGTGATGTGTTTATCTACACAGATGGTTCGGTGTCAAGAGGTGAGAGAAGTGGCTGGGGGTTCATAGCCAAAGCTAATGGTCGATGTTTGGGGCAGGAGAGCCTGGCATATGATACCACAACATCCAGCTTAAGAATGGAGGTGGAGGCAGTCACTGCGGCTCTCCGCTGGATGGAGGATACGACACACACATCGTGACTGTAACTGACTCAGAATTAGAAAGCATGCTGAGGAAGGTGAGGACAGGCAAGCTTCGGGCAGAGTGGCTTGCTTCGCTTCAGAGGTTACGGGTGGCAAGCAAAAGCATCCCCTGGATCTTTTCTCCGGGGCATGCTGGTGTGCTGGGAAATGAACAGGCGGACAGATTGGCTGGCTCTGCAGAACTTGGTGGAGTATTGATACATGACAAGGCAGGCGTGGTTGCGGCCTTGTGGGAGCACGTGCACACCTCGGAGGAGCAAATGGATCACCATGGTCTGGCAAGAATGCGACAGCGTGGAGTGACGAGAGGATCTGGCCAACGCTAAGAGGAAAGACGAGACGGGCATATAATCAGATTGCTACTGGAACTATTGGGGTTGGAACTCTTCGCTGGCTGCTGAGGATGAAGACGGAGCGCATATAGGAATGTCCCGAATGCTGTGATGTCGATTCCTAAATCAATCAATCAATCAATCAATCAACTATCTTCCGTGAACATGCAACTTCAGCACGGGAGAATATTGCGTTGAATTATAGAATTATAATTGTTTCGGTGCTACTTGTGACCGCTGATAATTTTTGTACCGACCTATGTTGTCATGGCGGCTTATCAACGAACTTATTGTTTCAGTGTGCTTTGTTCAAGTCTCCACTTCAATGCAAGATCTGTTTAACGAGTGTTCAGATCTGGTAGATTGTCATTAGTTATCATCTTGGTCTACAATAATATAATATAGTCTAAGAATTATTTTGTATATTCAAATGCTTTAATTTGAAATTGAATTTCTTCTCTGCTAAATTAATTAACGTACAGAACAGACAGTAAAAGAGTGAAGAACTGCATTCTACCAAAGGAAGAATATTTCATGCATGAAGTCTTTGTCATTGGAAGTTAGAAACAAAAAAGTCGTGCATGTTATTGTTACATAGAGCCAATACTAAAATATGGTTGTGAATCCTGGACAATTAATAAGTAATTAGTCTTTCCTCTTGAGCCTAAGTCGGCGCATAGGGCAGAAGTCATGGCTTTCCATGTCTGGCGGTTCGCTGCTACCTGTTGTAGATCTTGAATATTTACTTGGCCATTGAATGAGCCTTCTCTAATGATGGTTCTATGCAGGGTCTCTCTTGGTCTTCCCCGTTTTCTTTTCCCTACCGGTGACCATATTATGGCTTGGTAGGGGAGTCTTGTCTTGTCCATTCTGAGTACATGGTCGATGTAGTTCCTACGGCGTTTTCTTATAAAATTGAATACAATATCTTGCTTAGTCTCTTATCTTATTTCCGTATTGGTTCTGAAATCTGTCCAATGGAGGTTTAGAATTCTTCTAAGACATTTGTTCTAAAAATTGTCTAATTGTTTATGTAAAGCTACTGTTAATTTCCAACTGTCACATCCATACGTTAACACTGGAATCACACAAGAGTTGAAGATTTTAAGCTTCATGTGTTTGCTGAGCGTCTTTGGCTTCCAGATGTTTGACAGTTTATTGAAGGCACCAGATGCCAGTGCGATTCTAGATAATATTTCTGCCGTAGAGTCCCCTGTAGATGTCATTTTGCTTCCCAGGTTATGTGAAGCTGTTGAGTTTTTCAAGAACATGGTTGTTTTGGTGTCGTCTGAACTGTTGCTAAGATCAATAGTTTTTGTTTTTGCAGTGTTAATTTTGAGACCAATTTGTCCTGAAACATTTTGGAGATGGTTTATTTTATAATAAGTAATAAACAAGCGAAAACATCACTGAATGCTTCGGAGATGTGATTTTATAGAAGAATGCTGACAATTCCTTGGACAGCCAAAATGAGCAATATGAACATTGTGAGGGAGGCTAAGTCGCAAAGACAGCTTACCACAAACAGAAAGAAGCAGTCTTCATTATTTTTGGCTACATCATGAGAAGACAACAACTGGAACATCGTGTGACAACTGGAAACATTTGTGGAAGGAGAGATAGAGGAAGACAGTGAGAGAAAAGTCTTGAGTCTTGTGTCATGGCCCTGAAAGGAGTCAACACACAAATTAATACATGCCGTCGGGGATCACAAGATGTGGGGAAGCACGATCTCCCATGTCAGTCAGCAAGGCAGTTGATGATGATGAATGAGTGATAAATCATCATCATGTGACATGCCAATAATCGTGGGCAGTCATGTTTCGTCATCTCACTCTATCACCAGAGTAGTGGATGAGCTGTGTGTTCTTGTCTCGACCATGCCATCTCACTCTTATCACCAGAGTAGTGGATGAGCTCTGTGTTCTTGTCTCGACCATGCCATCTCACTCTATCACCAGAGTAGTGGATGAGCTCTGTGTTCTTGTCTCGACCATGCCATCTCACTCTATCACCAGAGTAGTGGATGAGCTCTGTGTTCTTGTCTCGACCATGCCATGTGGCTAAGCCATCCAGGTATTTATTTCTGTGCCTTCCTCTTGTACTTTTCCCGCAGTCTTGTCAGTTGTCACCAAGTTCTCCAATTTATTTCTTCTCATAATGCGTCCATTTTGACTGTCTATGTCTACTTTCTCTAATTAGTTTATGGTTTCTCTGTCTGTCCATGGTATTCTTTGCATTTTCCTCAGCAACCACATTTCTACAGCCATCAGATGTTTTTCAGCTTGTCTGCTCATTGTCCATGCTTTACATTCGTACAAAAGTACAGGTTCTATGTAGCATTTCAGCAATCTTTTTCTCGTTGCAAATGACATCTTTTTATTGGTCAGTATGTTTTCCATCTTGCAAAAGAATATTCCCATTTACATGTATATTACAAGGGTAGGTCAGAAAGTTATGTACCACAACTATTATCTCACCTAATAATAAAAATGCCGGCTTCCTGGCCTAGAGGTTAGCGACTTTTCTCCGTAATCTCGTATACTCTCATAAGTAACGTGACGATGGTAAGAATCAGCAGTGGTTCGAATCGCATCGGTAACTTACGGGGTATGTGAGCCGGCCGCTCAGAAAGCAGTGGCAAACTACTGAGCGTAATCTTGCCAAGAAATCAACAATCAGCTGAAAGATGCTGGCTGATGTTGACAGCGATGTCCTGTAAAGGATATGCAAACATATTTATTTATTTAATAATAAAAATAGAAGCCTTAAATTTGCACCAATTTAAGTTTATAATCTCTTGAAGGTGTATACCAGATTGCACCTCTGTGAACCAGTTATAACCATGACACAAAACTGTTGAAGTGGCGGTTGTTAATGATGTACATTACAAGCAGAGCATTGTTATAGAATCATTTACGACAGAGGAAGAAACTGCTGCTAACATTCACAAACATTTGTGTGCTGTTTATGACACTTTTGCAGCCAATAGAAGCAGTTAGTCCCTGGGCGCAGAGAGTTTTGGTTTCTGCAAGTAGAGATGTAGAGCTGGTTGATAAACCATACTCTGGACATTCTGCCACAGCCACCTGCCGGAGCATGTTGGAACGTGCTGACATCATGATTCACAGAGATAGGCAAATCACAAGTCAACAGTTGTCCATGCAGCTTTCAATAAGCAAAGGTAGTGTGATTGCAATTTTCAAAAACATGGGATATTCAAAGGTTTGTGCAAGGTGGGTTCCTCACAGAGCACCATCAAGCCCAAAGGAAAACAATTTGTTTGGAATTGTTGCAGCATTTTAAAAAGATGGGTTTGTTTTTTTGGTCAAACATTGTGACAGGAGACAAAACTTGGGTTCATCATTTTGAGCCAGAGACAAAAGAGAGTCAGTGGAGTGGCATCATCCTCAATCACTTCTACTACTACTTCAGCATTCCAAACCATTGAGGTTCTTTGCTGCAGATATAATCCGTCTCCA
The DNA here is from genome assembly GCA_963921405.1 of Cepaea hortensis. NCBI lineage: Eukaryota > Metazoa > Mollusca > Gastropoda > Stylommatophora > Helicidae > Cepaea > Cepaea hortensis. The sequence continues at coordinate 506,486,290 of OY992876.1, read as the reverse complement.
TTCATCTCTCTGGTTGACCCTCTCTTGCCAGTCATTGATTCCTCAATCACTTCTACTACTACTTCAGCGTTCAGAGCCATTGAGGTTCTTTGCTGCAGATATAATCCATCTCCATTCATCTCTCTGGTTGACTTTCTCTTGCCAGTCATTGATTCCTCAATCACTTCTACTACTTCAGCGTTCAGAGCCATTGAGGTTCTTTGCTGCAGATATAATCCATCTCCATTCATCTCTCTGGTTGACTTTCTCTTGCCAGTCATTGATTCCTCAATCACTTCTACTACTTCAGCGTTCCGAGCCATTAAGGTTCTTTGCTGCAGATATAATCCATCTCCATTCATCTCTCTGGTTGACTTTCTCTTGCCAGTCATTGATTCATCAATCACTTCTACTACTTCAGCGTTCCGAGCCATTTAGGTTCTTTGCTGCAGATATAATCCATCTCCATTCATCTCTCTGGTTGACCCTCTCTTGCCAGTCATTGATTCCTCAATCACTTCTACTACTTCAGCGTTCCAAGCCATTTAGGTTCTTTGCTGCAGATATAATCCATCTCCATTCATCTCTCTGGTTGACTTTCTCTTGCCAGTCATTGATTCCTCAATCACTTCTACTACTTCAGCGTTCCGAGCCATTTAGGTTCTTTGCTGCAGATATAATCCGTCTCCATTCATCTCTCTGGTTGACCCTCTCTTGCCAGTCATTGATTCCTCAATCACTTCTACTACTACTTCAGCGTTCAGAGCCATTGAGGTTCTTTGCTGCAGATATAATCCGTCTCCATTCATCTCTCTGGTTGACTTTCTCTTGCCAGTCATTAATTCCTCAATCACTTCTACTACTTCAGCGTTCCGAGCCATTTAGGTTCTTTGCTGCAGATATAATCCGTCTCCATTCATCTCTCTGGTTGACTTTCTCTTGCCAGTCATTGATTCCTCAATCACTTCTACTACTTCAGCGTTCCGAGCCATTTAGGTTCTTTGCTGCAGATATAATCCATCTCCATTCATCTCTCTGGTTGACCCTCTTATGCCAGTCATTGATTCCTCAATCACTAGCGAGGAATAAATTCAAAACAACTCTATCAGGCGGTAAAGTCATGCTCACAGTTTTTGGAACTTTGATATGGTTATTCTGTTGATCTGCTGCCAAAAGGTGGAACCATTAATTCGAAAATTTACATCAAAACACTCACAAAACTCAATTATTTTTACTGCAGTGTTAGGCCTCACAAGCATCAAGAGAAACTGCATCTCCGTCACATCAATGCACATCCTCACACAAGTTTGCCAACAAAGTATACAACTGGCAAAATGTGGTGGAATGTACTGCCCCATCCACCTTACAGTCCAGACCTGGCACCATCTAATTTCCATCTTTTTGGTTCCCTTAAGAATGCTACCCGTGGGACAAAGTTTGAAGACAACAAGGGAGTGATTAATGCAGTGAAGAAATGGCTATGGGAACAGGACAAAATGTAGTACAGATCTGGGATAGATGCTCTTGTTTCAAGATGGTGTAAAGCAGTTAAATTTGATGCTGATTATGTTGAGAAGTAGAAATGTTTGCTGCATGCACATGTGCATGAACATTGTGACTAAATTTCATTTGTATGTTATTAGCGGTTACAGAGATAATATATGTGGTGCATAACATAGTAGATGCGGTTGTTGCACACAGTGAACAATGAGGGTTAGAATTGAATAGTAAGAAGACACAGATTATGGTCGTCACTGGGAAGAAGGAAATACCATAGTGTGATATACGAGTAAATGGGCATATTCTTAAGCAAGTGAATCGGTACAGTTATCTCGGAACAGTCATAACATCTGATGGGAGATGCCTTGAAGAGATTAGAACAAGAATTGCCATTGCAAAGGTGCCTTTTGCAAGATGAAAAACATACTGACCAATACAAGGATATCAATTAACACGAGAAAAAAGTGTTGAAGTGCTACATAGAACCTGTACTTTTGTGTGGATGTGAAGCATGGACAATAAGCAGTCAAGCGAAAAAAACATATGATGGCTGGGGAAATGTGGTTTCTGAGGAAAATGCAAAGAATACCATTGACAGACAGAAAAACCAATAAACAAGTCCTTCAAGAAACAAATGAAGATCATAAACTGATTAGAGTCATTAGACGTAGACAGTCAAATATTTTTTGCCAGGTTATGAGAATAAATGACTTGGAGAACTTGGTGACAACTGGCAAGATCAAAGGGAAGAGACCAAAGGGAAGACCGAGAAGTAAATACCTGGATGGCTTGACCATGTGGCATTGTTGAGATGGGAACACGGAGCTGATCCACGACTCTGGTGATCTAGTGAGATGGCAAAACATGACCGCCCACGTTTATTGGCATGACACATGATGGATGGATGGCAAAACTTTCTGACCTACCCTCATATATTGTGGTATTTCCTAGTGACTACCGTAATCTGTATCTTCTTCCAATTTAATTCTAACCCAGGTTGTTCACTGTGTGCAACAGCCACATCTACTGAATGTTGCAGGTCCTACTTATTGTCTTCAATCAATACTGTATCATTCGCACATCTAATGTTATTGATGTTATGTCCCCCAATGGTGATTCTTCTACTTTTCTGAAAATAGCTTCACTGTATAGGGGAAAAAAAAATATCTGGAAACATTACACCTGTCGCACACCTCTCTTAAAAGGCTAATATTGCCCTACTCCATTATCGATCTTTTTTTAGCTTGTTGTTTCCAATATATATTTTTCACAAGTCTAAGATCTTTCCCATCAATTTGTAGATCAGCAAGCATCTTCATCATGTTGAAATATCTTACTTTATCGAAAGCCTTGAATGAGTGATTATAGTATGTCCACATTTGTTTGCCTTCATTCACGATCAATTATTTTGAAAACTGTCTGTTGCATCGTTATGAAATTTTTCCAGCCGTCTTATATTTACCCCCACCCAAGGAATATGTCTTTGATAGGTCCAAAAACAACTTAAATCAATGAAAGCGGCGATATTCCTTTAATGTTTTGCTTAACAACTAGTGATTTCTCGCTAACAAAGTTATTTTTACGGTAATGTGAGACCTGCCAATTCTGATGGCACACAAAGGCGTATCCGGATTCGTATGGGAGTGGGTGCAATGAAAGAAGTAGCTTACAATCGAATGGGTCGGCTGCATTGCACCGGGTTTTTATCCCATGTGGCTCAGTTTCTTTCCGCAGCGCGGAAAGCGTCGCACAAAGCACGAACTCTGTAGCTCCAGCGACGACCCCCGGGAATCTCCGAAAAAATGCACTCGTGAAATGAAGGACGCGGCCCGGAATCGAACATACAACCTTCGGAGCCCGAGTCAGACCACTTCACCACGGAGAATCCCGAGAGGGGTGCAATGTGTCTTGTTGAAGCGGTAATACTCTCAAAATGATGGAATGAATGCAGGGGCAATAAAATATATACCACATATAAACAAACATTGAAATCTGCTGTACAATCTCCAGAACAAAAATTTTTTTGTTGGGTGGACATAATTATAAGGTTATATACTAAATCTCATCATTTTCCCTCAGTTGGTTACTGAGATATTGAATTTTCATATTGAGGCCAAAAAAAAAACAAAAAAAAAACCACTATAGTGAATATGTTTAATTTATGTTCCTTTGCCATAGGATCTTAATGTTGTTTAATCTCTGCCTTGCTATTGCAACACTCCTCCCTGTAGCATTCATTTGTGAAAGTCTACATTGTAAAATTACTGGCTTCTGTGGTGAAGGGGGTTATGGGCAATTTGTAAAACCTCATACTGCGTTCGAAAGACAGCTGCGGGGGAATTGGCAGAAGACAGCCTTGTATTGATTTTCACACAATAGTATGAGTGTCGGTCGTTCAGAAAGCAATGGCAAACTACTGAACGTAAAACTTGTTAAGAAATCACAAACAGCGAAAAAATGCTCGGATTGACTGTGATATCCTGTAAAGGATATGCAAATTGACTTTTAACATTGTTAATTATGGAGCCAGGATATTCACCTTTTCAGCTGATCAACACCAGCAAACAAATGAAAGTAATATTTTTGAGAACATGCATCTTTCCTGTGTCAATATTCAGATGTGGATCATTTCACAATTACTAAAGTAAATTTGATAAATTATACTTGCAGTGTCTGTTCATGTGCTATAGATCATTTACAGTAAATGTTCACTTTATAGATTAAGTTTAGTTTATTATAATATATTGCAGGCCACTCTAATGTTTAGCTAAATGTTCACTTTTTGTGTGTTTCAGAAACACCACTGTTGCCAGAGTTGTGAATTTCTATTTCACATAAGTGCAGCCACAAATAGAGAAGATGGCGTCTGATCACATTAAATTGGAGTTTGTGAAACAAGAACTTCCAGATGTGTTCTGTGATTACAAAACTCATGCCAGATTCAATAACATGGTAGGCATGGAAGGTTGCTGCAGCCTTGAAGACATGGCAGGACACACAGACACAGGATCAAGAGTGACTGAAAATAAAATAAGTCTCGCTCACCCTGAGCAAATATCACTTGATGATAGTGGGATTGAGAATAGTCATATCACATCAGTAAACCTTGAGGAATGTGATATATTATCAGAGAGCTTATCATCTACCAATGAAATTAACACTAAACTAAAGTGTGTGGCTAATGAGACTGGTGAATTACAAACTGTAGAAACACCAGTGACATGTACACAGATCTCTGAGAAGTCTCTAGATTATCATGATAGTCTTACCAGTTGTATTCATGAAAGAACAGAAACAGAAGATGCACAATACATGTCTGATGTTTGTGATTCAATTGTTGGAGTAGACAGATATTTAAACAGGAAGATAAGAACAAAGACAGAAGAAGCAACTTACAAATGTGATGACTGTGGTGCATCTTTTGCTGTAGCGGGCAGTCTGAAACGCCATAAGAGAACATACACAGGAGAGAAACCTTACAAATGCAATGATTGTGGAACATCTTTTGCTGTAGCGGGCAATCTGAAGCGCCACAAGAGAACACACACAGGAGAGAAACCTTACAAATGTGATGATTGTGGTGCATCTTTTACTCAGTTTCTAAGATTAAAGGAGCACATAAGAACACACACAGGAGTTAAACCTTACAAGTGTGATGATTGTGGTGCATCCTTTACTCGTGCAAACAGTATGAAGCTCCACAAGAGAACACATACAGGAGAGAAACCTTACAAATGTGATGATTGTGGTGCATCCTTTACTCGTGCAAACAGTATGAAGCTCCACAAGAGAACACATACAGGAAAGAAACCTTACAAATGTAATGATTGTGGAACATCTTTTGCTGTAGCGGGCAATCTGAAGCGCCACAAGAGAACACACACAGGAGAGAAACCTTACAAATGTGATGATTGTGGTGCATCTTTTACTCAGTTTGTAAGATTAAAGGAGCACATAAGAACACACACAGGAGTTAAACCTTACAAATGTGATGATTGTGGTGCATCCTTTACTCGTGCAAACAGTATGAAGCTCCACAAGAGAACACATACAGGAGAGAAACCTTACAAATGTGATGATTGTGGTGCATCCTTTACTCGTGCAAACAGTATGAAGCTCCACAAGAGAACACATACAGGAAAGAAACCTTACAAATGTAATGATTGTGGAGCATCTTTTACTGTAGCGGGCAATCTGAAGCTCCACAAGAGAACACATACAGGAGAGAGACCTTACAAATGTGATGATTGTGGTGCATCCTTTACTTGTGCAAACAGTATGAAGCGCCACAAGAGAACACACACAGGAGAGAAACCTTACAAATGTAATTATTGTGGAGCATCTTTTACTGAAGTGTATCATCTGAAGTGCCACAAGAGAACACACACAGGAGAGAAACCTTACAAATGTGATGATTGTGGTGCATCTTTTATTCAGTTTGTCAGTTTAAATGAGCACATAAGAACACACACAGGAGTTAAACCTTACAAATGTGATGATTGTGGTGCATCCTTTACTCGTGCAAACAATATGAAGCTCCACAAGAGAACACATACAGTAGAGAAACCTTACAAATGTAATTATTGTGGAGCATCTTTTGCTGTAGCGGGCAGTCTGAAGCGCCACAAGAGAACACACACAGGAGAGAAACTATACAAATGCAATTATTGCGGTTCATCATTTGCTAATTCTAGCAGTCTGAAGCACCACAAGAAAACACATACAGGAAAGAAGCTTTACACATGTGATTATTGTAATGCATCCTTTACTCGGGCTTATACTTTGAAGGTCCACAAGAGAACACATACAGGAGAAAAGCCTTACAAATGTGTTTATTGTGGTGCATCTTTTACTAATTCTAGAGGTCTGAAGCATCACAAGATGACACATACTGGAGAGAAACCTTACAAATGCGATGATTGTGGTGCATCTTTTGCTCAACGCAGTCATTTAGTGTACCACATAAAGATACACTCAGGAGAGAAACCTTACAAATGTCATGACTGGTGCATCTTTTCGTCTAGGTAAAAGCTTGAAGGTCCACAAGATGATACATACACCACTTCCTTTCAAATGTAATGATTGGGGTAAATCTTTATCTTGTGTTTATACTTTGAAGTGCCACAAGAGGACACATACAGGAGTGAAACCTTACGCATGTGTTGATTGTAATGCATCCTTTACTCACGCTGGCAGTGTGAAGCTCCACATGAGAACACATACAGGAGAGAAATCTTTCTAATGTGATTATTGTGGTGCATCTTGTGTGCATGCTTGAAATCTTAAAAACCACATGAAAATACACACTGGAGAGAAACATTACTAGATAGTGGTGTTTACTCAAGTTAGCCATCTGAAGTTTCACAAGATGCTCCATACAAGAGAAACTTATGCGTGTTGTGTGGCATTTGCTCAATTAGAGGTTTAAAAGTAAACATACCAGAGACACACCTTACAAATACAGTGATTGTGGGCAAGAGGTGATTAATGTTGTCCTGTTGGGGCATTATACATATTTGACAAGATTTAATTTGACTTGGGAGAGAAATGATGCTGGGTGGATTGAGACAGTGACATGGAGGAATATCAACAGCAGAGTTGATTCAGAACACCAAAGATCAAGATCTGTGGAGAGCTATGAATGCCTACATCAGCTGGTCGGGCACTTGATGATGATGATGATGATTAAATTTGACTTTGCTTATGTTGTCTGCTAAATGGTTATGATGCTCTGCAGTTGTATATTCATGGCTGGTGTGCCACAGGAGAGGTGAAGGAGGGCGAAGAGGGTCATGTAAGATCACTCCATTGGTTTACAAGACCTGGGTTCCGACCATGGTTCCACGCAGACTCCTTGCCTAGAAGACACACTGTCACCTCGCTTCCGATTCGCCCCACCGTCTTCATGACAGGCGTGAATCTGTGAACCGCCCAAGCTTCCCGCTGAATTGCATGAAACTGTCTATCAGTTCACTATTTGTCAGGGTCTTGCTTCAGCAAGAACTCCGGCTCGTTGGCTGACAAGTGAGATACTAAATACTGTCAATAAATACCTCAACGTGACACACGGTAACAACAATTCAAACACTTTATTCTCGCAATGCGCACTTCACAATCAATGCATTTATCGCGCAATCTCAATTCATCATACAATCAATACATGCAATTAATCAATACATAAATGCAATACACTTACAAGTCAATAACACAGGCGTTCAGTCTCCTACACTTGTACAGGCTAGCTATCGATTCACGCTCAAACATTCAATTCATTGCAAGCCCCATTCAAACCGTCTGTCCACTACGACATCCCAAGCCTGTCTGCCGAGCCGTTCAGCATTCTCGTCAGTCGGAGTAGAGTTCCCCTGCGTGAACCACAAGTTTCACGCTGTGTCCCGACTGACCAGCAATGGGCTTAGCGTGGCTCAGAGTTGAGCCTGGCTGGACTTCCCTGGCGCCGTCGAAGACGCCGCGTTGTAACTAGAGTGTTTAACATCGCTCAGAGTTGAGCCCGGTTGCATTTGCCTGGCGTTGGTAAAGACGACGCGTTGCAACTATGGGTGAGAATCTGACACTATTCCATGACCCAACATAGGATCATGGCAGTCCTAGTCAGCCTGGGAACTTGGCATTCGCTTGTTCTACTTGCTGCATCATGAGGACTTGACAGAGTCACATAAAGCTGGTGGAATGTGCAGTCCGATTCACTACTGATCTCCACTGTGAGTTGTCGTAGTCCATGGTATTGTTGCACTTTGTGGCTCGATATCTTGTTTCTACTGTGGGACTCATGTTTATGTTTGCGATTGTAATTCTGTTACTGGTTATATTATGGCCCTTAATTGTGCCTGGTTCCAGTCAGCCTATAGATGTGAGTGTCCTGTGTGGACACTTACCCTTTTGACTCAGCCGAATATGGCTGAGGTCTTCCAATTTGCTAGACACCGCTCATTGATGTTAATATTATATGTGGGTTAACCAGACACCGGGTTTAACTTTTTGTGGTTTAACCAAACACCAGGTTTAATTTTTGTGGTTTAACCAGACACTTGGTTTAACTTAATGTGGTTTAACTATACATCAGGTTTAACTTTTTTCTGGTTTAATCAGTTATCAGTTGGGGTATCTTCATTGCACTCCGGACCGGTCCATAGGTGCTCAGATCCTCCCCCCCCCCCCCAACATATGCATCAACGTCCGGTGGCTAATAGTGCCAGTTCTGTGTTGGTTGACGAGGCCCCTCGTTTTCCCGATGTATCTCTCGCGTCTGGCCGTGCCGATTCTTACTCCCAAGTCTTTCATCCTGGACAGCGATGTGGATTCACTGACGTCAAGTCCTCTGTTCTCGCGATATCTTTAAGGGCGTTAATAACATCGGCACGATCCATGGGCTGGCCATCTATAGGGGGTGCAGAGCCAGACAGTTTATCAGCTCGTTCATTTCCCTCGACTCCCACATGTCCAGGGACAAAGATGAAGGTGACTTTACGGACAACAGACTTCCGCAGCGACTCAGTCCACTGTCTACGTACAGATCCAGCTTTGACCTTCTGAATTATGCTCATTGAGTCACTTAGTACACACACGTTGGTATAATGCTGTGATTCCAGCCATATGAAAGCCTGTGTAACTGCCATCACCTCCATTGTCATGCTGCTCGTGGTCATAGAGTGGGCACTGGATTCTTGAACGGTTCGGCCCGCTGAACGGGCTGTAAATGCCCACGCACTTCTCTGCTGCTTTACAACAGATCCATCTGTATAGATGAGCACTTCTGGGCTATCTGAGTGTTCATAGATGAGCGCGTTAACCTCTGCATTGACAGCGGCAGGGTTCTGCTCTCTGCATCGTCTGTCGAGTGTGATAATGCAGGAGAAAGTGCACTTAAAATCTGGAGGCACCAGCACCCATTCCTGGCCGAGGTTGATACTGGTAAGACTGCAGACCTGTCTAACGACATCTTCCGCCCGACCCATCCATGATTTGCTTCTCTTTAGCCTGTCACCCTTTTCTCTGAATATAGCGTCATACAGAGGGTGCTGCTCATCTGCACTTATTTTTAAGTATGCACGAGCTCTCCAGATCTTGATCCTGTGTTCCCTTGTTGGGAAGTCAAGGAGGTATCTCATTGCTGCACAGCTGGTGTCTCTCGTGCAGCCCAAAATGATGCGCATGGCTTCGTTTTGTACCTTTTCAAGTCTTCCAATCTGTGTAGGGCTGACAGTGAGGATGGCCAGGGCATATTCGATGCATGAAAGCACCAGTCCTTGGAACAGAAGTATTATGGTCTTTACGCTCCTCACAGCATTTCCCTCTGTTGTTTGAATACAAACATGACCTATCTACCTTACGTAAATGTTTAGGTAGTGTGCCCATAGCGCAGCGGCTGAGAGAATCGTTGTTCCGTGTTTACGTTTGTCCATCAAGAATGATGATGACCATTAATTTCATCCAGTGTGGTTGAAAGTAGGGAGCCTTGAGTTCTACGATATCTGATAAGGCCTATTTTGGCTCAAAATGTTTTTTACAATGTGGGCAAAGAATGCTTGACGTTCCACGAGGAGGATCTCCTGCAGTGGTTTTTCTGTCCAGCCTCTACTTCATAGCTCTTGCAGTCCTGGTTGATTCACCCTTGTGTAATGATGTACGCCACCAATTTTGGTCTTTAGCAACAGTCTTCCAGGTGTCAAGATTAATTTCGAAAGCTTTCAGTTAGATTTTTTAGTCTTTAAAGCGTTTACCACAACGCAGCTCGCCTTAAATAAATAAGTTTAGGGAGCCTGTGATCTGGCATACGAGTTAAGTGACCAGTCCAGGTAAAAGCGAGACATCGTGTTTACATACGGCATGTGTGTTAACCGTTCGCTTCGACCATTGTAGTGTAAAGGAAAGGGAAGGAAGTCAACTGTGTTAATATATTTTGTAGTGGTGAAACCGGTGTGGGAAAGAAAGGAGAATTGTTCTACGATAGTGAACCATGGTCGATATGGTAACCCTAGCTAGGGGAATGCAATGCACGTAGATATGGCTGTAGTTCTGGGCCGAGTGCCGGCCAGATCTATCGGTAATTTATACTATCGGCTGATAGTGAGAGAGCACTCACTGCGGTTCCCGAAGCAGTACTAACACTTCTACTCTATCCTATCCTCTGATGACCTGATAATTTCGAGACTACTAATTATGTGAAGCAGGGGAAATTTTCTGTCACAAAGATGGGTGAAGAAGGGAGGGAAGTGAAGGGAACGCATACCGCGCTCCAAAGTTAATATCGCGGATCCAAGAGGACCTGCTTCAGCGTTTATGATATGATCCCGCCTCTAGGAAGGGGCAACTGAACCGGGGTTGATATTTACCTTCTTCACTGGGAGGGAGGCAGATACCATGTATACTCATACCTACGGTTTACCTTCTGCCTAAGAGGGGGATAGACTTGAGCAGGCCCAACACTCACGCCCTGAAAGAGGGAGGAGATAGGTGGTATAACAGGATCAGGAAGAACATAGTTAATATTTCTACCTAATGTTGAGGGTTAGACGGCCGTGTTCAAGTGTCATGTTCCAATGGGTTGTTGCAGGGTTCTCTCACAAGATCCTCTCAATACAGAGGCGATCTTCTGGTGGTGAAGCCTGAAGCAGCCTGAGAGGAATATGGGAAGGAAGACCAGGGATAGCAACCGACGCCAGTGACCATGTCGCATCCCCAGTGTTGTAGCGGTGCACTTGTCTCCGGCCTATGAAGTCCCCTTCGTCAGTTAATAGCCCCAGATGAAGATCCCTCCATCAAACCACATTCACGAGAGTACCCACGGGGTAGAAATTATTATTCTGCATATCTCACTATGACTCACATCCGAGCTTACCAGGCCAGGATGAGGCCGACAGAGACATTGCCCGATACCATTAGAGCGGTGATGTTCCGACGAGAAGGTGCGTCGTCAAGAGTGGTTTGAGACGACGCCTTGAATCTGTGGTGGAAGTCTGAACAGTGCTTGATCGGGACAGCTATCACCTGCCGTAGTCCGCGAGGTATACAGCAACTTATTTGAACATTACGTTTTTCGGAAGTCTTCCTACCTTCAACCCAGTCTACCTTTGGAGCAGGACCATTAACTGAGGAAAGGGTGCCATCTCCTACCAGTCTGCAAAGCCGACCCTACCGGAAGGAGAGTCCTCAGAGATCTGGTGAGCTACCTATGACAACCAGACGGACTGACCTGAACCACAGATGCCCAGTGATGAAATCACTGATCGTCTGATACTGATCTTCTTCACCTAACTACCTGTTATATCCACTGCCTCCATCTCAACCTCTCCTCTTCTACGCTCTTATGTATAATACGTTATCTGTTTGTTATATGACGTGTCTTGAGTTGAATCGTATGTTCTGGATTGAGCCTCTTGAGGTATCGTCCCTAGGGCGATTGAGTGAAAGAAAGCCGAGTCCAGGGAACTGAGGGGTCGGGGGACTAACTACACCTATGTCTTGACAAGTGCGTGTCCTGAGGTAATAGGTGTATCGATAGCTCAGCCTACCCAACTGATATTGTTACAATGACTCTCAGCAGTAAGCATTTGGGAAGGATAGAATGGATACAGAACGAAGCGTATTATTCTTGGGTGTACAAGAGATACAGCATGCAGGGTGATGCGCTACCTTCTTGATTATCCAATCATGGGGGACAGAATACAAACGTGTCGAGCACGTGCCTACCTCAGAGTCAACGCAAACACACAACATCCACTGCATAGTTACATTAAGAAAGTAAAGGGCAGCAGGTTAAAAAGAGGAAAGCCGTGGATGGAATAAGCCGAAGACATTCTTCAACAGGTGTGTTCACTTGAGGACTTAGAACCTGACGAGGAGTGGGTACAAGTGCCAACAGATTTATGTATGTCTTTTTCAGTCTGCTTCCAACTAGACAGAAAATGCAGACAAGAACATCCGGCTGCTGTGGAGGCGGAAGTACAGGCTTTGGTTTTCGAGAATTCTTTAGAGGGTGAAGCCGTCATTTACGCAGACTGGTTCATCATTCCATGAGTGAGAAGTTCATGGGCCTTTACGGCTCAGGCAAGAGGGAGAATTGTGAAGGGAGATTCTGGTGCTTTTGCTTTGTCATGGCAGTAAGTAAAGCAATAACATGGCTCGAGACACGGACATTCACTAGGGCATGTTTCCTTAGTGACCCAATGAGCATGTTCAAGAGAATAGAAATGGGGTTGGTCCGAAGTGAGTGGTTGCTGTCTCTGGAGCAGTCCCGGCTAGCACATATTAGTTTCATTTTCGTGCCAGGGCATGCAGGTGTACAAGGAAATGAGCAGGCTGCCAGGCTTGCAGGTAAAGTTGCTCTGGAAGGAGGACGGGCCATGGACCAGGCTGAACTACTGAATGCTTTACGAGAAATAAGCCATTCGCGAGAACCAAGTGATGACTGTGAATCTACAACCATGGTCAGGATGCAAGAACAGCAAATTAAAAGAGGTGTGAACAAACAAGAACACTACGCTGGAAGCAAAAGAATATTGATAAACCAGCACAGAATTAGTGTCGTTATCCGCTACATATTGCAGGATTTGCTGAGGAGGGGATCCGAGCACTTATGGATTGAATGTTTCAATGTACAATGAAGACGATCTGTCGACTAACTAACTAGCACCCTGTATTTCGGCCACGTAACAAGACATAGCTGGCCTCTCTGGCCGAGGGGTTACACAACTTTCTCCGTAATCCCGTTTATCCACGCAGGGTAACGCAGCGCGCGAGAATTGGTAGCGTTTCTCCCCACGTTGGGGACTTGCGGGATAAGTGAGAAGGCCGCTCAGAAAGCAATGGTAAACTACTGATCGTAACCTTGCTAAGAAATCAACAATCAGCTGAAAGATGCTGATGTTGACAGCGATGTCATGTAAAGGATATGCGAATTTAAAAAAAAAAAACAGACATAACACTCTAATAAACTCCATACTGGAAGGCAAGGTTGAAGCAAGCGAAAAATAGGTAGACAACGATACAAGTGGGAAGATAACATCAAGAGATGGACGAACAGCAATCTGATAGAATGTAGTCAGGGTGAGAGACATACATTATTGGAGATCCATTGCTGTCAACCTTCATTGTGGAGATGGTACCTGATTGATTGTTTGATGAAAATCAGTAAACGTAGTTGCTGCCATGCCATGTCGCCTTCTCCGTACCCCGTTCACAGGTTATGATCGCCCTCCTACAGTCCTCCAGCGGAAACAACTCTTCAACTGGGCTAATTAAAATACCCCCCCCCCCCCCGCACCCCAGGTTTCGCTATCGCTGTCGGGCGTGGTCCCTGTAAGACATTCTATTCCACGACAAGCGACCTCAGACTACATTTCTGATCCGGGTGATCTCCACATAGTGGTGTTTCTACTCTTCTGTAGTGACCCGGCTTAGGCACCTTGTTCTTATTTGGTGGGGTGGCTCCTGGGACGGCACTAGACCGTAGTTGTTGTGTTTGGTCTCATTGAGAGATTGTTGTGTTACTGAGGCTGCTTTGTTCTTATTGTGAGGTTCATTCTGTGAAAGACGTTGGCTTACATTTCATGTGGAGCTGTGAACCATTTACTGCGTACACCTGTCCCAGTCATCATTACGCTTACTCCATAACCAGCACTAGGCCTTCTCAGCTACCTCGCCCTGTCTTTTAAGTGTTCTAGTTTGTCCTTTCACAGCTAGCTGTTTCAGCACGTCGTATATGGAGTTGGTAACAAGGACTCTCTACGGCGAATAGCCTGATGTTATATCCTTCTTGTCTCAGACTTGCGACCACATCGCTGTACTTTTCCATCTTGTAGGTTTGCTGATCCTCAACTCTAGACTCTAACGGAACAGTCAGCTCGATTAGTACTAACTGTTGAGTAGACGGAGAACACACCATAATGTCTATTCGCGATTGAAACCTGCGGATTTCCGCTTGGTAGACGTCCCAAAGCTGGTTTACCAATGTCAAACATGGAACACAGACAGTCGTAGATACACACAGGCATAGAATCACATCATGTGAGATGAGATACATTAGAAACGCTTCTGGAAAAACAAAAACAAGAAAACAGTGAGAAACAAATAAGAAACTAAGAACGAGTGTAGGGATAAGACCGATTAATGATTTTATAGAAAACCATAGAATTACATGTTCGGACATTTAGTTAGAATGGAACAATATCAACCAGCGGCTACAGCATTCTACGTGAGAACCAAGGTTGCCATTCTAGATGTTTTACATCTAGATCCAGATGCTTTTTCCTGGGTCTAGGTGCCGTTTAATGACGTTCAGATGTTAGATGTAATTCTAGATACTTTTCATTTGGAGTTAAATATTTCATAGATTTTTATTTTCTTTCGGTATCATTTAATTATTACTGTATAAAATATTTATTACCCATTTTTTGTTTGGTCTGGGCGAGCGTAAATTATTTAAAATTTGATTATTTTTTTTTACATAATTACTCACCTTCATATGTGTCTTCCACTTTGAACAAATCTTTCAACGTGCAAAAAGTAAAGCAATATGAAGAAAAATTTCGGAAAGACGGCTGCAGGATGACATAATTGTTGTGTGTTGTTTATCCATCAAGAATGATGATGACCATTCATTTCATCCAGTAGGGTTGAAAGTATGGAGTCGTAAGTTCTAAGATGGCTGATAAGGCCTATTTTGGCTCGAAATGTTCTTTGACAATGTGGACAAAGAATGCTTGACGTTTCTGGAGGAGGATTTCCTGCAGTGGTTTTTCTGTTATGTCTTTTCTTCACAGCTCTTGCAGTCCTGGTTGCCTCACAAGTGACTGCACCCTTGCGTAATGATGCACGCTACGAATTTCGGTCTCTAGGTGCAGACTCCCAGGTGTCATGATGAATTCCAAAAGCATTCAGTGAGATTTACAGAGTGTCTTTAAAGCGTTTCCTCTGGCCGCCTTGTGAGCGTTTACCACAACGCAATTCGCCGTAAAAAATTCGTTTAGGAAGCCTGTGATCTGTCATGCGAGTCAAGTGACCAGGCCCAGCGAATCTGATTCTTCATTAGTAGAGTGTGGATACTGGGCATGGACGCTCTATCTAGGACTTCAGTGAATGGGATCTTGTCTTGCCATTTAATCTTCAGTAGCTTCCTTAGGCAGACTGTGTGGAAGTGGTTTAATTTCCTGGCGTGTCGCTGATAAACAGTCCAGGTTTCACAAGCATATAGCTAATAATAAACTGCTTTGTAGACTGTCAGATTTGTTAGCAGGCTATTCTATTTCTGTCCCGTACATTCGTGTACAGTCTGCCAAAGGCCGCGCTGGCCTTGGAGATTCTTGCATTCACTTCATGACATAATTAAAGACTGGGTGATGGCAGTTCACGGAGATGTGACTAAGGCTCGTTGTAATTACTGCAAGTGCAAAATGAAAACGAACATGCAAGACTTGAAGAATCATACAGAGACTAAAAGGCATAAAAATGCAGTGCCATCTGTTTTCAGAACTACACAGATTAATGAATCATCAAAAGTTGAAGGATCTGTCGCAATGTTTTTAAGTTGCCATTGTGCAGTTGCGAACTGTGACCATTTGATTGATGTGTTTGAAAACACTATTTCTGTCAATAAGGTTCTAAATGACGTAAAAATGCATCGCAGTAAGTGTACAAATATTATAAGAAGTACTTTGTTTTCTCACTTTGAAGAAGATGTGATCAGTGATATTTCTACAAATAAATATAGTTTATTATTAGACGAATCGAACAACATTTCTGTTCTGAAAGTGCTTGGTGTGTGTGTGTGTTATATATTATAGCAACGGCAAAGACAAAGTAGTTTATACATTTCTTGGACTCGTTACTTGGAAAAGTTTGATGCAGAAAATATAGTTCATACACTAAATAAACGTTTGTTCATTAAACATTTAAACTTGAAGAATTTGGTTGCAATTGGTACCGATAATGCCTAGGTAATGGTTGGTATCAACCATGGCGTTTATGCCAAATTGAAGGATGATATTCAATCTTTAATCCTCTAAAATGTGCGTGTCATTCCTTGCAGCTAACATTCATTATCACATGCCTCGTCAAAATGTTTACCAAGGAATTTGGAATTCCTTATGGTTGAAACACATAACTAGTTCTCCAAATCATGTGTCAGACAGCAGCAAAATAATGATTTATATAAAACATTAAATGATAGTTCCTCAACAATGAAAATTCTGTCATATTGCAAAACTTGATGGTTATCAATTCAACCAGCTGTTGAAATAACTGTGAACTAATGGTTCGAGTTGAAGACATATTTTGAAATAACAAGAGAAAGTAAAAAGTGCTACACGACTGAAATAATATATGCCATATAGGATAGGTATTCTGATCATGATTTTCAAATTGGGTATTTACCAATGGGATTACCACACATAGATAGGCCTTGAAAACCCAAATCTAACGGTACCTCAGTGATGTGTGTATCTCAATTCTAAGTGTAGTTATTAACATGTAAGAAGTGTCGTGACCTTTGGAAACATACAGCGATGAGGTCGCAAGCCTGAGAGAAGAATGATATACCGTCAGGTTATTCGCCGTAGAGATAGGCGCAAGAGACCTTGTTACCAACCCCGCATACGACGTGCTGAAACAGCTGGGGGTGAAAGGTCACACTAGAATACGGGCACTTAAAAGATCGGGCCAGGCAGGGGAGAGGGCTTCGTACTGACAATGGAGCAAGCGTAATGATGACTGGGACAAGTATACGCAGTAAATGGTTCAAAGCTTTGCCTGCAATGTAAACTAACGCCTTTAAAAGAAGGAAACCTCGCAATAAGAACAAAGCACCTCGGTATGACAGAAACCTCTCAAAGGGACCGAAACACAGCAAAATCTCAATAAGACCGAAACACAGTAACCTCTTAATGAGACCGAAATACATTAACCTCTTAATGAGACCGAAACAACAACTACGGTCTCGTGAGTAGTATATTATGGTTTCCAGACCCCATTTTTAAGGCTGAACTGGTAGGCTGAAAGGGTTTATGAAGGAAATATGGGGAAAATGTCGACTCGGTAAAAAAATTTTTGTGGGAACGGGTTTTTTTGGCGGCGTGTGGGAACGAAATTTTTGGCGCTGCGTGGTGGGAAAATCTGTAAAAGTAATTAAGGTAAAAGTAGTTGGTGGGAATAGAAAGGTTGTGAGTACGGATGAGGGGTATATATTTTAGAAAGGAGTATATGAATGTGTGCGTGGTGATGTATAAACAAGAGTGTGATGGGTCGTGGTTTCTACTCATGGATATATGGTGGTTACGTATATGAATGTGTATTGTAGTGATGTATAAACAAGGGTGTGATGGGTCGTGGTTTCTACTCATGGATATATGGTGGTGGCGTAGACATAATGTATTAGTATGTGTGGTGATGTATAAACAAGGGTGTGATTGGTCGTGGTTATACTCGATGAAGTAAGAGATGGTTACTATCATCTGAACAGTGTGATAGTAGTGAAGGTAAAGGGTGGTATATTCACCGATTACAAAGGAAATCTTATAAAGTTATAATGGGTATGGTGGTAAGGGGTGGATATTAATGATCAAGTAGGAGTGATATAGGGGTGGTCATAAATATAATAAGAGGTGTTCGCAATTACACACTGGTCAACCAGTGGTCAAGCAATGGTCAAGTAAGGGTCAAGTAGTCAAGTAAGGAAATTTTAGGGAAAAGTGATTGTAATGAGATGGTGATGATTAAAGAGTGGTAAATTAGAGGTCAAGCAGTGGTCAAGCAGTGGTCAAGTAAGGAAAATTTTAGGGAAAATTGGTCGTAGTGACATGGTAATGTTTAAATTAGTGGTAAATTAGTGGTCAAGTAGTGGTCAAGTAGTGGTCAAGCAGTGGTCAAGCGGTGTGTAAGTGAGGAAAATTTTAGGGAAATTTTAGGGAAAAGTGATTGTAATGATATGGTGATGATTAAAGAGTGGTAAATTAGTGGTCAAGCAGTGGTCAAGCAGTGGTCAAGTGGTCAAGTGAATAAATTTTAGCGGAAAGTAGTTGTAGCGACATGGTGATGCTTAAAGGGTGGTAAATTAGTGGTCAAGTAGTGGTCAAGTGGTGGTCAAGTAGTGGTCAAGTGACCACTTACATTGTAGAGGACGATGTGCCTAAGATTATGGTAGTGATTAAAGTGATCGATGACGTGGTCAAGCAGTGGTCAAGCACCGGTCAAGTAGTCGAGTGACCACTTAAATTGTAGGGGAAAGTACGTATAGTGCAATGGTGGTGGGTAAAGTGAGGAAGAATCACTAGTAGTGATAATAGTACTACCAATATTAGCGACAAGAATATTAGCTGGTACGTTGTTATTATACTATATTTTTGTGGGGTGTGTAAAAATCATACAAAGAGGGTCATACAACCACAAGTACACACATGTACACACTTGTACATACAGACACAGAAGTACAGAAATCCATACCATTACTACTGTCATCACAACTATACACCCATACAGACACGAGTACACACATACAAGCAAAAAGTCAACCACACACAGCTATAAAACAACCACTCAAGTACAAACACAAAGACAACCATACACAGGCACACCCATCGCCTAGGATTACTACTGTCATCACAACTACACATCCATAATCAATTACACAAATACACACCTACAACCACAAAGACACCCAAGTACACACATGTACACACTTGATACACACAAATACAAAGACAACCATACACAGACACACCCATACCATTACTACTGTCACAACAACAGATATACACAAGTACACACTTGATACATTTGTACATACAGACCTGCAAGCACACAAAAACACACCCATACCATTACTACTGTCATCACAAGTACACACAAGTACACACCCATAGTCAATTACACAAATACACACCTACAACCAAAAACACAAAGACAAACACATCTCCTAGCATTACTACTGTCATCACAACAACCACACACACACACACACACACACACACACACACACACACACACACACACTCAAAGACAAATACAACCAAACACACGTACATATTCAGAAGTACAGACAATCCATACTATTACTACTGTCATCACAACTATACACAAGTACACACTTGATACATTTGTACATACAGACACATAAGTACACAAAAAACAAAGAGGGCCACACAAACCAGTACTACTGGTATCACAACTATACACACATACAGACCTACAAGAATATCACATACCCCCTTGTGATAAAGAACGCGGATGTCCGAGACTACGTCATCAACGCCATATGCAAAAGTCATTAAGTATGAGTCATCGGTGTGTAGGGAAGCAGGCGTGAGAATAGCTTGTCTAACTGCCACGTCAGCTACGTCGTGTGCAGAACCAGTGTATAAAATAGAAGGCGTCTCTTGTGAGCTCAGTACCAGTTCACGGGCTGACTTGGGTATCTACAGAGGTGCTTCAGGCTGGTGTGAGCAGTGTAGTAAGCAGATATTGTTCACGTACTGACTTGGCTACATCGGTGAAACAGGTTGGTGTGAGCAGTGTAGTAACCAGCTATTTTTCACGTAGTGACTTGGCTAGCTACAGCAGTGAAACTTGGTGTGAGCCTTATTCGTGTCGTTGGCCTCTGATAAAACAGTGAAACATTGTATACACCAGAACATTTTTTGGGATTGTAAGAAAGCGAGGGAAAAAAAACAGTTTATCAATATGACCACCAGATCTACTTCCACGTGTTCAGTGTGCGACAAAGCCTATTGTGATAAGTATACCCTTAATCGTCACATTCGGACCATTCACGAGGGGAAAGACCAAGTATATCCCTGTCAGTTATGTGATAAGGTGTATAATACGAACGATGGCCTACAAAAACACAAACGAATACGTCATCAGCCACGTATGAATACACCAAACACTGCAATACCAGAGACGATAGCACCACCTGTCTATTTACACCATCATCGTAGTCTAACGCAAGTACCAGACTGCCACCACTGTATCTTCAATGATAACCTTACACGTCATAATAGGAACATTCACAATGATTATCCCTGTCAGTTACGTGACAATCTATACAATTCGAACCTACAACGGTACTTACATCACCAGACATCACGAGAACGAACGACACCCTTAGACACCCTGGCAACAAGTCCACTCATAGTAGCAGAGGATATCCAACCAAATGATAGAGACAGTTTGGCAGCCCTTAAGGCATACTGCAAGGACCTATCGCTTATGCTACCCAATCAAGTGGTAGTATTAGAAAAAAGTGTCGACCACCGCTATCGGGTGGTTTTGGTATGATAAAAAGAAGTATTCAGATATCTTGTATGATATCTCATACATGTCTTTATTCTGGATCCGAAACAAATAAGGTATGTGTGATGACTTCGACAACAACAGTGTTTTTGATAGTCAACCAGCAGAGCCCAGAAGAATGAAGATCACTAATCCAGAACTTTTTGGTGTTTCACTAATCATCTATGTCATTGATTGTTTCTTATGATATATAGCTAAACTGTTTTTCACTAATCATGTATGTCATTGATGTTTTCTTATATCTCTAAACTGTTTTTCACTACTCATGTATGTCCTTGATTTTATCTTATATCACTAAAGTGTTTTTCACTAAGCATCTATGTCATTGATTTTTTTCTTATATCTCTAAACTGTTTTTCACTACTCATGTATGTCCTTGATTTTATCTTATATCACTAAAGTATAGTTGTTCAAGAATATTCTCGTCTGGTTGTATCTGACTGTTAGTTATATTGGTTTCATTTGGTGGTTTCGTCTCTGATGGTGAAGAGGTAGTTGTCTCTGTTTCTGATGTATCCATAGGCCGGTGATGAGGTATTCGTATGTGTTTTTGTAGATTGTCTTTTCTGTTGAAACGTTGTCCACAGATATGACATAAGTATGATTTCGTACCGTGAATGGTCCGAATGTGACGATTAAGATTATTCCCATCACGGAAGTCTTTGTCGCACACTGAACACATGAAAGTAGATCTGGTGGTCATATATATTTTTTTCTCGCTTTCTTACAATCCCAAAAAATGTTCTGGTGTATACAATGTTTCACTGTTTTATCAGAGGCCAACGACACGAATAAGGCTCACACCAAGTTTCACTGCTGTAGCTAGCCAAGCGTGAGTATAGTTGTGATGACAGTAGTAATCCTAGGCGATGGGTGTGTATGTGTGTGTGTGTACTTGGCTGTCTTTGTATTTGTCTTTGAGTGTTCTTGTGTATGGGTGAGTGTGTCTGCACATGTGTATATCTGTTGTTGTGACAGTAGTAATGGTATGGTTTGTCTTTGTGCTTGTCTGTCTTTATGTGTATGTCTGTATGTACAAATGTGTCTGTGTGTGGTTGTCTTTGTGTTTGTACTTGAGTGGTTGTTTATTTGATTATGGGTGTGTTCTTGTGTATTTGTTTATGGGTGTGTAGTTGTGATGACAGTAGTAATCCTAGGCGATGGGTGTGCCTGTGTATGGTTGTCTTTGTGTTTGTACTTGAGTGGTTGTTTTATAGCTGTGTGTGGTTGACTTTGTGCTTGTATGTGTGTACACGTGTGTGTATAGTTGTGATGACAGTAGTAATGGTATGGATTTCTGTACTTCTGTGTCTGTATGTACAAGTGTGTACATGTGTGTACTTGTGGTTGTATGACCCTCTTTGTATGATTTTTACACACCCCACAAAAATATAGTATAATAACAACGTACCAGCTAATATTCTTGTCGCTAATATTGGTAGTACTATTATCACTACTAGTGATTCTTCTTCACTTTACCCACCACCATTGCACTATACGTACTTTCCCCTACAATTTAAGTGGTCACTCGACTACTTGACCAGTGCTTGACCACTGCTTGACCACGTCATCGATCACTTTAATCACTACCATAATCTTAGGTACATCGTCCTCTACAATTTAAGTGGTCACTCGACCACTTGACCACTACTTGACCACTAATTTACCACCCTTTAAGCATCACCATGTCGCTACGACCAATTTTCCCTAAAATGTTCCTTACTTGACCACTTGACCACTGCTTGACCACTGCTTGACCTCTAATTTACCACTCTTTAATCATCACCATCTCATTACAATCACTTTTCCCTAAAATTTCCTTACTTGACTACTTGACCCTTACTTGACCATTGCTTGACCACTGGTTGACCAGTGTGTAATTGCGAACACCTCTTATTATATTTATGACCACCCCTATATCACTCCTACTTGATCATTAATATCCACCCCTTACCATCAAATGACACCCATTATAACTTTATAAGATTTCCTTTGTAATCGGTGAATATACCACAATTTACCTTCACTACTATCACACTGTTCAGATGATAGTAACCATCTCTTACTTCATCGAGTATAACCACGACCCATCACACCCTTGTTTATACATCACCACACATACTAATACATTATGTCTACGCCACCACCATATATCCAACCCATGAGTAGAAACCACGACCCATCACATTCTTGTTTATACATTACTACACATACTAATACATTATGTCTACGCCACCACCATATATCCAACCCATGAGTAGAAACCACAACCCATCACACTCTTGTTTATACATCACCACGCACACTAATACATTCATATATGCCACCACCATATATCCATGAGTAGAAACCACGACCCATCACACTCTTGTTTATACATTACACACCACACATACTAATACATTCATATACGTAACCACCATATATCCATGAGTAGAAACCACGACCCATCACACCCTTGTTTATACATCACTACACATACACATTCATATACTCCTTTCTAAAATATATACCCCTCATCCGTACTCACAACCTTTCTATTCCCACCAACTACTTTTACCTTAATTACTTTTACAGATTTTCCCACCACGCATCGCCAAATATTTCGTTCCCACACGCCGCCAAAATAACCCGTTCCCACAAAAAAATTTTTACCGAGTCGACATTTTCCACATATTTCCTTCATAAACCCTTTCAGCCTACCAGTTCAGCCTTAAAAATGGGGTCTGGAAACCATAATCTACTACTCTCGTGCCATCCCAGGAGCCACCCTATCGGGTAAGAAGAACAAAGGGCCTAAGTTGGATCGCTACAGAAGTGTAGAAACACCTCTATGTAGAGATCACCTGGACCGGAAATGTCTGCAGTCTAACCTCGGCAGCCAAGCGCCAGTAACGCATGCTTGTGATGGAATGTCTTGCAAGGACCCCCCCCCCCCCCCACCCCCGCAGTGATAGCAAGAGACTATATATTAGAATTAGCCTAATGGAAGAGATGGTTCATCTGTAAGCTGTGAACGGGATACGGAGAAGGTGACATGACAGTAACGACGTGTTCTGATTGTCACAGCTATCCACCAAGGCGAAGGGGAAGATTGAGGTCAACTGCCGGAGGAAGAAGCTGGCTTTCCCGCTGTCAGTTACGCCACAGTGTTAACGCTGGCAGATGTACGGGGCGCCAAATGTTCGCACTCCGAGCGTGGGATAGCTTCTGGGCAGACACACTTATCGGGGTTTATATGGGAAATGCACTATAAGAAACACCTCGAAGGTAAATGCACAGAGCAGCAAGAGGCAATGAATGAACCACCAAAAATGTGTCAGTAGTAGGACAGCAAAAACACGTCCGGGGATCATGAATCTTTTGCGGGGTAACATCAGAAGCCTCACGTCGTGCTTGCTCCACGGAGGTGTTTTTGCAACTATCAGCTTCTTTTGTGTAAGCATGTTGAAATTAAGATGTTTTACTGTTTACGATTGGTGCCGTTTGGTAGTTGTTGCTGTTTGCTTTCTGTATTCTCGATTCTATATCTCTATCAGCTATCTAGTCTCCCATCTTCCGTGATGTCTCAACGGTGCTCTTTAACGTGTATACGAGCAAGATTGCAAACCTAGAAGCACCAGGGGTTGGAAGAATTCTAACATTCGCAGATGATATTCTTGCATATAGGCAGGGGAGAGATAGGGAGCAAACAGCCCAGGAGTTACAGGCGACAGTAGATAAAGTGATTGACTGGTGAACAGAAATGAGTGCTGCGGCTGTTTTGTAATGCTCTCTGGACAACAGGATTGTGAGAGTTGATGTCCCAAGCCTCGCGATAGATGGCAGAAATGTCAGCAGAGAGAACTAACTGAAGTATCTGGGGATCACATTTGACAGGAGCCAATCCTTCAAGGACCATATGGAGACGGTTGTGACAAGATCTCAAAAGGGACTCAGTGCACTTAGAACTATGAATTGGAAACAAATAGGTATATTAAGCTCTTGCGAGAAGAAACGTACTAAACATCAACACGTTGCACATACCTTACAAGGAGATCCATCGTATCGCGAAATACAGATGAAAATCCGAAATCAAAAGCACTCAATAAATATATAAAATGAAAAATAAAATAAAATACACACAAACGCGTACAATACGACACACAGGACGGCCGACGTTTCCACTCTGCCCCACATGGCATCGGAGTAGTTGTTTCCCCCCCCCCCCCCCTTTGTTTGCTGTATTTTATTGTGTTAGCAAATCGAAACGTCGGCCGTCCTGTGTGTCGTATTGTACGCGTTTGTGTGTATTTATTTTATTTTATTTTTCATTTTATATATTTATTGAGTGCTTTTGATTTCGGATTTTCACCTGTATTGCGCGATACGATGGATCTCCTTGTAAGGTATGTGCCACGTGTTGATGTTTAGTACGTTTCTTCTCGCAGGAGCTTAATATACCTATTTGTTTCCAATTCATATTGTTATATACTGCTGCAGCCGCTGCTTTTTCTTTCTATTCCATATCTCTTAAAACTATGGCTGCAATGGACACAGAGAAGAGAATGCTTTTCACACTATACCAGCACTTTATTCTCTCAGTAATTGATTATGAATTAGGACTGCTCACTGTCTCAGAGTCAGCTGGTGTAGTTAGAGCGCGTGGGGGATGCGTGGTCTCGAGGTATGGTGTCCGCCTCTAGTGCTTGAGGTCCCGGGTTCAAGCCTCGGCGATGCCGTTTTTTCCCTCATGGACCTCTAGCAATAACATTTCCCCTGGTCTCTGGGTAGTGAGATAGAATGCCCGTGTGTATTGTTGCGTACGTAAAACATCCCTTGGCAGTTGGAAATCGAATAAGAGTAGTTGTCACGAAACGCAAGTGTCTCTCAGGCGGAACAACAAAGCCCCAACTCTACCCCACTCTGTCTTGGTGGCTAGGCCACATTTTCAGGCGGGCGAGAGGGGGATTTCCGAGTTACAAGGAGCTGGGACCGTCTTCTGGGTCTTTGATGTTATGTCTCGGGATTGTCGTGAACATCACAGGTCCCGAGAAACATAACGCCACTCCTTGAGTGTGGGTAGATCTTTTCTGTTGTAAAAATCGCACACTATGTAGAACTCGGGGAATGCGAGGTTGCCTACACCTCGTGACGTAATTCTCGGAAGTTTTCGGGAGATTCCGGTGAGTGTTTTCTTCCGGTGTTGAAGAATAGGCATTCGGTAGACTGTCATCAGGAAGGCAGGCCGCTTCTATGGCCAGCTGTGTAAATTGCATCACGCATAGCCGGAGACTGTTCTACAGAGGTGGTTGTTGAACAATAATTTCACGGCCATGTCAGCCAGCTGTAATCTATGCAAGTGATTATGGAACTATAGATTTAATTGCAGTGGTGACATTGTTGTCTGTGACACGAGAGAAGTCTTCTTTGATCAGCTGGATCATGATAGACTTTTGTGGCTCCAGAGGTGATCTACAGCGCAGAGCCTGATGAATCTATCGGGTCGATGTCTGTTGCATAATTGTTCCTAAACTTTAAAGGTAACACTTGTATACTTGGCGTCGCTTAACTAAAGTTTGTATTTTAGTTGTGGGTTAATCATCAACCAAGCTGACCAGTTGTGCTGTTGGCTGGGTCTCGACAAGGCAGGTTAACTGTGTAGCAGGCCTGGGTGTGTACTATGACCTAGATTAGCTGTTCAAGCGAACATGGCGGAATGTATTATGCGAGCCCAGAGCAGTGAATCAGTCTGGCTGAAACAAATTAACAATGCATTCGATGCCCTATCTCGATATTGGAATATATTGGGGAATTCGTGTTAGGACAAAGAACTTTCTCTTGACCAGAGCTTTAATTTGATTCCCTTAATGGATAAGGTTGATACTGGTACGATTCGATCATCATCATGTGGCGTGGTTGAGGCCAGTACTTGTCAAGCACTGAGGTGACGAGGGAAAACCATATGAGTTTATCATTACCGTGAAACCCAAATATTTGGGAGGCTATAAGCTGGGAAATTGATATCGACCTATAGGCCTGTTGTTATTTAACTGGGCTTAGTCAGAAGGTGAAAGATATCACACATACTGGGGATTTAAACGTGGGCCAGTATAGTGGTGGGAAAACACCCACTCTTGTATCGCGTAGATATTTCATCAGTGTTGTCTGACTCTATGCTTCCTTTACTGAGAAAGGAATGATCGGTCAGGCGGGTCTATCTTTCTATTGTCTCTATACTTTCATCGGAACCAGATTGTATGGCATGAATGATTCGACACAGTTCCTAGGCAACCTAAGGAATGTATTTACGTGATGAGTGTCTATATATTCATACACCCACACATAACAGACATGAAGGTATCCAAGGCAGAAATGTGGAAAGGGACAAACACAAGAACACCAAACTCTTCTGTTGTTTGTCTGGTCTTTCATTCAGGATTTCAGGTTAGTTATCAATGTGGCTTGAGTATCTTCCATTAACCTTGGAGGTGTAATGGGGTACTGACCTGAGGTATCCTAATATGCATATCTACTTTCCTGAAGGGACAAAAGGGTGATTGGGAAGGATAGTCCAGGCCATAACACTTGATGATCTCTGTAGGAGGTATTGAACTTATGAAGGGACCTGTCACTATATCTATTATCCATTAGATCTTAAATGGTAGAGAATGTGTCATCCTATTTACTATTTACTAGGGATGAGACGCGTGGCTGAAAAGCTACTGGACCTAAATTAGGATTACTAGGGGTTGTAACCTAATCTGTCCGTGAGATATGTCTGGGAGTTCAGACATACGATGAGATCTGAGCTCAAGGGCCTGACCACAAGATATCGATGAAGTCGGTGTGGTTTTGGTGTAGTGTGTATTGTGCAAGGGTGTGGTGGATGGGTACACCTGGCCTGTTCTTGCTTTACAGGAATCCTTTTGATGTTGCTGTGGGCGAGTGCCCTTTGCTGTGTGCTGTACCTGGTACTGTATCCTGAGTGCCCATTTGCAGTGGCCTGTGTGCTGTTGAGACACTGAACTAGTTGCTAAGTGCGGTGGACTTGTTGTGTGATGTGGCACCTTTTTCTGGTGGCTATGAGCGAGTGACTATTTGCTGCTAAGCTATATGGTGCTGAAGCCGAGTGAAGTGACGGTGGAACTTGCCAGGCTCAAGTCCCAAGGCTCCAGGAGGCATCATACAGGATCAGGTGAATGTGTCTTACCACCTAGCTCTACACACGGACATTAAATATAACACTGACATACCTATGTGGGATGATGAGTACTTCAAGCAGACTACTCTCACCCAATTGACTGTTCATTGCTGTATGTCTGTCTGTCTGTTGGTTCATCTGTGTGTTCAAGTCAGAATCTCCAATAAAGATTCTAGATTTTCCTTTTAAAAGGTTGTTCTCTTATAGTCAGTTAGGTGTCTTCGTGTGTACACAATCTTCATAGGGGTAGGGTCATCCGTGAACCGTCCTGGGGACAATCTAGTAAAAGGGATGACAGAGGGTAATAACGAACCCAATGAAAATATATGTGGGCAACCACCGAGAACCAGGCCGGTGTTGTTCTGTCCCGTGACAGTAGTCTAACGGCGCTGCCCGGGCAAAATTTGGAGTTAAAAATCTACCCAAAGTATTTTCATGATCCTCGCCGGTGCTACGGAGTTCGTGCACTGAGCTGAGTTTCTCCAGACTCAGATTTGAGTTAGGAGTAGAACGGAGCACTAATGGGTTGCACCCGTGTGCCGTGATGTCGATCCATCGACTAAACTAAACTAAGTTAGAGCGCATACAGAACGAGGCTATGCGGGTCATTCTGGGATGTACCAGAGACACCCCAGTAGTGTGTATGCGTTACATCCTTGGTCTGCCGACTGTTGCTGGTAGGCTCAAGGTGATTCAGGCGAAGGCATACCTCAGAGTAGCTGCAGACACAGACCACCCACTGCATGAGGCGCTGGACGCAGTTAAGGGTCAGCGACTGATAAGAGGGAAATCATGAATGGCTCATGCAGAGGATACGATCAGACAGGTGTGCATTTTGGAGAACATTAGG
This sequence comes from Cepaea hortensis, assembly GCA_963921405.1. Lineage (NCBI taxonomy): Eukaryota > Metazoa > Mollusca > Gastropoda > Stylommatophora > Helicidae > Cepaea > Cepaea hortensis. The sequence goes on along the minus strand of OY992876.1, from coordinate 506,457,476 downwards.
CGAGGATAGGAGTGGGTCAGAGTGCCAGCGGAGCAGTCAGACTTGTGCAGAGTTATAATCACATTAAGCCGGGAGTGCAGGGAGTAGCCAGCAGGCGCCACGGAAGTGAAAATCCAGCAACTAATTCAGGACAATGCTCACTCGGGTGATGTGATTATCTACACAGATGATTCGGTGTCAAGAGGTGAGAGAAGTGGCTGGGGGTTCATAGCCAAAGCTAATGATCGACGTTTGGCGCAGGAGAGCTGGCATATGATACCACAACATCCAGCTTAAGAATGAAGGTGGAGGCAGTCACTGCGGCTCTCCGCTGGATGGAGAATACGACACACACACACATCGTGATTGTAACTGACTCAGAATTAGAAAGCATGCTGAGGAAGGTGAGGACAGGCAAGCTTCGGGCAGAGTGGCTTGCTTCGCTTCAGAGGTTACGGGTGGCAAGCATCCCCTGGGTCTTTTCTCCGGGGCATGCCGGTGAGTTGGGAAATGAACAGACGGACAGATTGGCTGGCTCTGCAGAACTTGGTGGAGTATTGATACATGACAAGGCAGACATGGTTGCGGCCTTGTGAGAGCACGTGCACATCTCGGAGGAGCAAATGGATCACCATGGTCTGGCAAGAATGGGGCAGCGAGGAGTGATGAGGGGATCTGGCCGACGCTCGGCGCTCAGAGGAAAGGCGAGACGGACATATAATCAGATTGCTACTGGAACTATTGGTGTTGGAACTCTTCTCTGGCTGCTGAGGATGAGGACGGAGCACTTATGGGAATGTCCCAAATGCTGTGATGTCGATTCCTAAATCAATCAATCAATCAATCAATCAACCATCTTCCGTGAACATGCAACTTCACCACGGGAGAACATTGCGTTGAATTGTAGAATTATAATTGTTTCGGTGCTACTTGTGACCGCTGATAATTTTTGTACCGACCTATGTTGTCATGGCGGCTTATCAACGAACTTATTGTTTCAGTGTGCTTAGTTCAAGTCTCCACTTCAATGCAAGATCTGTTTTGTAAGTTCAAATGCTTTAATTTGAAATTGAATTTCTTCTCTGCTAAATTAATTAATGTACAGACAGTAAAAGTAAAAGTAAAAGTGAAGAACTGTATTCTACCAAAGGAAGAATATTTCATGCATGAAGTCCTTGTCATTGGAAGTTAGAAACAAAAAGGTCTTGCATGGTACATAGAACCAATACTAAAATATGGCTGTGAATCCTTGACAATTAAGTAATTAGTCTTTCCTCTTGAGCCTAAGGCGGCGCATAGGGCAGAAGTCATGGCTCGCCATGTCTGGCTGTTCGCTGCTACCTGTTGTAGATCTTGGATGTTCACTTGACCGTTGAATGAGCCTTCTCTGATGATGGTTCTACGCAGGGTCTCTCTTGGTCTTCCCCATTTTCTTTTCCCTACCGGTGACCATATTAGGGCTTGGTAGGGGAGTCTTGTCTTGTCCATTCTGAGTACATGGTCGATGTAGTTCCTACGGCGTTTTCTTATAAAATTGAATACAATATCTTGCTTAGTCTCTTGTCTTATTTCCGTATTGGTTCTGAAATCTGTCCAATGGAGGTTTAGAATTCTTCTAAGACATTTGTTCTAAAAATTGTCTAATTTTTTTATGTAAAGCTACTGTTAATTTCCAACTGTCACATCCATACGTTAACACTGGAATCACACAATAGTTGAAGATTTTAAGCTTCATGTGTTTGCTGAGTGTCTTTGACTTCCAGATGTTTGACAGTTTATTGAAGGCACCAGATGCCAGTGCGATTCTAGATAATATTTCTGGCGTAGAGTCCCCTGTAGATGACATTTTGCTTCCTAGGTACGTGAAGCTGTTGAATTTTTCAAGAACGTGGTTGTTTAATTTGGTGTCATCTGAATTGTTGGTAAGATCAATAGTTTTTGTTTTTGCAGTGTTAATTTTGAGACCAATTTGTCCTGAAACATTTTGGAGATGGTTTATTTTATAATAAGTAATAAGCAAGAGAAAACACCCCTGAATGCTTTGGAGATGTGATTTTATAGAAGAATGCTGACAATTCCTTGGACAGCCAAAATGAGCAATATGAACATTTTGAGGGAGGCTAAGTCGCAAAGACACCTTACCACAAACAGAAAGAAGCAGTCTTCATTATTTTTGGCTACATCATGAGAAGACAACAACTGGAACATCTTGTGACAACTGGAAATATTCGTGGAAGGAGAGATAGAGGAAGATAGTGAGAGAAAATTCTTGAGTCTTGTGTCATGGCCCTGAAAGGAGTCAACATACAAACTGATACATGCTGTAGGAGATCACAAGATGTGGGGAAGCATGATCTCCCATGCCAGTCAGCAAGGTAGTTGATGAATGAGGGATAAATCATCATCATGTGACATGCCAATAATCGTGGGCAGTCATGTTTCATCATCTCACTCTATCACCAGAGTCGTAGATGAGCTCTGTGTTCTTGTCTCGACCATGCCATCTCACTCTATCACCAGAGTCGTAGATGAGCTCTGTGTTCTTGTCTCGACCATGCCATCTCACTCTATCACCAGAGTAGTGGATGAGCTCTGTGTTCTTGTCTCCACCATGTCATCTCACTCTATCACCAGAGTTGTGGATGAGCTTTGTGTTCTTGTCTCGACCATGTCATCTCACTCGATCACCAGAGTCATGGATGAGCTTTGTGTTCTTGTCTCCACCATGTCATCTCACTCTATCACCAGAGTAGTGGATGAGCTCTGTGTTCTTGTCTCCACCATGTCATCTCACTCTATCACCAGAGTAGTGGATGAGCTCTGTGTTCTTGTCTCCACCATGCCATCTCACTCTATCACCAGAGTAGTGGATGAGCTCTGTGTTCTTGTCTCGACCATGCCATCTCACTCTATCATCAGAGTAGTGGATGAGCTCTGTGTTCTTGTCTCCACCATGTCATCTCACTCTATCACCAGAGTAGTGGATGAGCTTTGTGTTCTTGTCTCGACCATGCCATCTCACTCTATCACCAGAGTATTGGATGAGCTCTGTGTTTTTGTCTCCACCATGCCATCTCACTCTATCACCAGAGTCGTGGATGAGCTGTGTGTTCTTGACTCCACCATGTCATCTCACTCTATAACCAGTGTCGTGGATGAGCTCTGTGTTCTTGTCTCCACCATGTCATCTCACTCTATCACCAGAGTAGTGGATGAGCTCTGTGTTCTTGTCTCGACCATGCCATCTCACTCTATCACCAGAGTAGTGGATGAGCTCTGTGTTCTTGTCTCAACCATGTCATCTCACTCTATCACCAGAGTAGTGGATGAGCTCTGTGTTCTTGTCTCGACCATGCCATCTCACTCTATCACCAGAGTAGTGGATGAGCTCTGTGTTCTTGTCTCGACCATGCCATCTCACTCTATAACCAGATTAGTGGATGAGCTCTGTGTTCTTGTCTCGACCATGCCATCTCACTCTATCACCAGAGTAGTGGATGAGCTCTCTGTTCTTGTCTCGACCATGCCATCTCACTCTATCACCAGATTAGTGGATGAGCTCTGTGTTCTTGTCTCGACCATGCCACCTCACTCTATCACCAGAGTAGTGGATGAGTTGTGTTCTTGTCTCGACCATGTCATCTCACTCTATCACCAGAGTCGTGGATGAGCTCTGTGTTCTTGTTTCCACCATGTCATCTCACTCTATCACCAGAGTCGTGGATGAGCTCTGTGTTCTTGTTTCCACCATGTCATCTCACTCTATCACCAGAGTAGTGGATGAGCTTTGTGTTCTTGTCTCGACCATGCCATCTCACTCTATCACCAGAGTAGTGGATGAGCTGTGTGTTCTTGTCTCGACCATGTCATCTCACTCTATCACCAGAGTAGTGGATGAGCTCTGTGTTCTTGTCTCGACCATGTCATCTCACTCTATCACCAGAGTAGTGGATGAGCTTTGTGTTCTTGTCTCGACCATGCCATCTCACTCTATCACCAGAGTATTGGATGAGCTCTGTGTTTTTGTCTCCACCATGCCATCTCACTCTATCACCAGAGTATTGGATGAGCTCAGTGTTCTTGTCTCCACCATGCCATCTCACTCTATCACCAGAGTCGTGGATGAGCTGTGTGTTCTTGACTCCACCATGTCATCTCACTCTATAACCAGTGTCGTGGATGAGCTCTGTGTTCTTGTCTCCACCATGTCATCTCACTCTATCACCAGAGTAGTGGATGAGCTCTGTGTTCTTGTCTCGACCATGCCATCTCACTCTATCACCAGAGTAGTGGATGAGCTCTGTGTTCTTGTCTCAACCATGTCATCTCACTCTATCACCAGAGTAGTGGATGAGCTCTGTGTTCTTGTCTCGACCATGCCATCTCACTCTATCACCAGAGTAGTGGATGAGCTCTGTGTTCTTGTCTCGACCATGCCATCTCACTCTATAACCAGATTAGTGGATGAGCTCTGTGTTCTTGTCTCGACCATGCCATCTCACTCTATCACCAGAGTAGTGGATGAGCTCTCTGTTCTTGTCTCGACCATGCCATCTCACTCTATCACCAGATTAGTGGATGAGCTCTGTGTTCTTGTCTCGACCATGCCACCTCACTCTATCACCAGAGTAGTGGATGAGTTGTGTTCTTGTCTCGACCATGTCATCTCACTCTATCACCAGAGTCGTGGATGAGCTCTGTGTTCTTGTTTCCACCATGTCATCTCACTCTATCACCAGAGTGTGGATGAGCTCTGTGTTCTTGTTTCCACCATGTCATCTCACTCTATCACCAGAGTAGTGGATGAGCTTTGTGTTCTTGTCTCGACCATGCCATCTCACTCTATCACCAGAGTAGTGGATGAGCTCTGTGTTCTTGTCTTGACCATGTCATCTCACTCTATCACCAGAGTAGTGGATGAGCTCTGTGTTCTTGTCTCGACCATGTCATCTCACTCTATCACCAGAGTAGTGGATGAGCTCTGTGTTCTTGTCTCAACCATGTCATCTCACTCTATCACCAGAGTAGTGGATGAGCTCTGTGTTCTTGTCTCGACCATTCCATCTCACTCTATCACCAGAGTAGTGGATGAGCTGTGTTCTTGTCTCGACCATGTCATCTCACTCTATCACCAGAGTAGTGGATGAGCTCTGTGTTCTTGTCTCGACCATGCCATCTCACTCTATCACCAGATTAGTGGATGAGCTCTGTGTTCTTGTCTCGACCATGCCATCTCACTCTATCACCAGATTAGTGGATGAGCTCTGTGTTCTTGTCTCGACCATGCCATCTCACTCTATCACCAGAGTAGTGGATGAGCTCTCTGTTCTTGTCTCGACCATGCCATCTCACTCTATCACCAGATTAGTGGATGAGCTCTGTGTTCTTGTCTCCACCATGTCATCTCACTCTATCACCAGAGTAGTGGATGAGCTTTGTGTTCTTGTCTCGACCATGCCATCTCACTCTATCATCAGAGTAGTGGATGAGCTCTGTGTTCTTGTCTCCACCATGTCATCTCACTCTATCACCAGAGTAGTGGATGAGCTTTGTGTTCTTGTCTCGACCATGCCATCTCACTCTATCACCAGAGTATTGGATGAGCTCTGTGTTTTTGTCTCCACCATGCCATCTCACTCTATCACCAGAGTATTGGATGAGCTCAGTGTTCTTGTCTCCACCATGCCATCTCACTCTATCACCAGAGTCGTGGATGAGCTGTGTGTTCTTGACTCCACCATGTCATCTCACTCTATAACCAGTGTCGTGGATGAGCTCTGTGTTCTTGTCTCCACCATGTCATCTCACTCTATCACCAGAGTAGTGGATGAGCTCTGTGTTCTTGTCTCGACCATGCCATCTCACTCTATCACCAGATTAGTGGATGAGCTCAGTGTTCTTGTCTCGACCATGTCATCTCACTCTATCACCAGATTAGTGGATGAGCTCTGTGTTCTTGTCTCGACCATGCCATCTCACTCTATCACCAGAGTAGTGGATGAGCTCTCTGTTCTTGTCTCGACCATGCCATCTCACTCTATCACCAGATTAGTGGATGAGCTCTGTGTTCTTGTCTCGACCATGCCACCTCACTCTATCACCAGAGTAGTGGATGAGTTGTGTTCTTGTCTCGACCATGTCATCTCACTCTATCACCAGAGTCGTGGATGAGCTCTGTGTTCTTGTTTCCACCATGTCATCTCACTCTATCACCAGAGTCGTGGATGAGCTCTGTGTTCTTGTTTCCACCATGTCATCTCACTCTATCACCAGAGTAGTGGATGAGCTCTGTGTTCTTGTCTCGACCATGCCATCTCACTCTATCACCAGAGTAGTGGATGAACTCTGTGTTCTTGTCTTGACCATGTCATCTCACTCTATCACCAGAGTAGTGGATGAGCTCTGTGTTCTTGTCTCGACCATGTCATCTCACTCTATCACCAGAGTAGTGGATGAGCTCTGTGTTCTTGTCTCGACCATGTCATCTCACTCTATCACCAGAGTAGTGGATGAGCTCTGTGTTCTTGTCTCGACCATGTCATCTCACTCTATCACCAGAGTAGTGGATGAGCTCTGTGTTCTTGTCTCAACCATGTCATCTCACTCTATCACCAGAGTAGTGGATGAGCTCTGTGTTCTTGTCTCGACCATTCCATCTCACTCTATCACCAGAGTAGTGGATGAGCTGTGTTCTTGTCTCGACCATGTCATCTCACTCTATCACCAGAGTAGTGGATGAGCTCTGTGTTCTTGTCTCGACCATGTCATCTCACTCTATCACCAGAGTAGTGGATGAGCTCTGTGTTCTTGTCTCGACCATTCCATCTCACTCTATCACCAGAGTAGTGGATGAGCTTTGTGTTCTTGTCTCCACCATGCCATCTCACTCTATCACCAGAGTAGTGGATGAGCTCTGTGTTCTTGTCTCGACCATGCCATCTCACTCTATCACCAGAGTAGTGGATGAGCTCTGTGTTCTTGTCTCGACCATGTCATCTCACTCTATCACCAGAGTAGTGGATGAGCTTTGTGATCTTGTCTCCACCATGTCATCTCACTCTATCACCTGAGTAGTGGATGAGCTGTGTGTTCTTGTCTCGACCATGCCATCTCACTCTATCACCAGAGTAGTGGATGAGCTCTGTGTTCTTGTCTCAACCATGTCATCTCACTCTATCACCAGAGTAGTGGATGAGCTCTGTGTTCTTGTCTCGACCATTCCATCTCACTCTATCACCAGAGTAGTGGATGAGCTCTGTGTTCTTGTCTCGACCATGTCATCTCACTCTATCACCAGAGTAGTGGATGAGCTCTGTGTTCTTGTCTCGATCATGCCATCTCACTCTATCACCAGAGTAGTGGATGAGCTGTGTGTTCTTGACTCCACCATGTCATCTCACTCTATCACCAGAGTAGTGGATGAGCTCTGTGTTCTTGTCTCGACCATGTCATCTCACTCTATCACCAGAGTAGTGGATAAGCTCTGTGTTCTTGTCTCCACCATGTCATCTCACTCTATCACCAGAGTCGTGAATGAGCTGTGTGTTCTTGTCTCCACCATGTCATCTCACTCTATCACCAGAGTAGTGGATGAGCTGTGTGTTCTTGTCTCCACCATGTCATCTCACTCTATCACCAGAGTAGTGGATGAGCTCTGTGTTCTTGTCTCCACCATGTCATCTCACTCTATCACCAGAGTAGTGGTTGAGCTGTGTGTTCTTGTCTCGACCATGTCATCTCACTCTATCACCAGAGTAGTGGATGAGCTCTGTGTTCTTGTCTCGACCATGCCATGTGGCTAAGCCATCCAGGTATTTACTTCTCTGCCTTCCTCTTGTACTTTTCCCACAGTCTTGTCAGTTATCACCAAGTTCTCCAATTTATTTCTTCTCATAATGTGTCCATTTTGACTGTCTATGTCTACTTTCTCTAATTAGTTTATGGTTTCTCTGTCTGTCCATGGTATTCTTTGCATTTTCCTCAGCAACCACATTTCCACAGCCATCAGATGTTTTTCAGCTTGTCTGCTCATTGTCCATGCTTTACATCCGTACAAAAGTACAGGTTCTATGTAGCATTTCAGCAATCTTTTTCTCGTTGCAAACGACATCTTTTTATTGGTCAGTATGTTTTCCATCTTGCAAAAGAATATTCCCATTTACATGTATATTACATGGGTAGGTCAGAAAGTTACGTACCACAACTATTATCTCACCTAATAATAAAAATGCCGGCTTCCTGGCCTAGAGGTTAGCGACTTTTCTCCGTAATCTTGTATACTCTCGTAAGTAACTTGATGATGGTGAGAATCAGCAGTGGTTCGAATCACGTCGGTAACTTACGGGGTATGTGAGCCAGCCGCTCAGAAAGCAGTGGCAAACTACTGAGCGTAATCTTGCCAAGAAATCAACAATCAGCTGAAAGATGCTGATGTTGACAGCGATGTCCTGTAAAGGATATGCAAACATATTTATTTATTTAACAATAAAAATGGAAGCCTTAAATTTGCACCAATTTAAGTTTATAATCTCTTGAGGGTGTATACCAGATTGCATCTCTGTGAACAATTTATAACCATGACACAAAACTGTTGAAATGGAAGATGTTAATGATGTACATTACAAGCAGAGCATTGTTATAGAATTATTTACCACAGAGAAAGAAACTGCTGGTAACATTCACAAATGTTTGCGTGCTGTTTATGGCACCTTTGCTGCCAATAGAAGCAGTTAGTCCCTGGGCGCAGAGAGTTTTGGTTTCTGCAAGTGGAGATGTAGAGCTGGCTGATAAACCATGCTCTGGACGTCCTGCCACAGCCACCTGCCGGATCATGTTGGAACGTGCTGACATCATGATTCACAGAGATAGGCAAATCACAGGTCAACAGTTTTCCATGCAGCTTTCAGTAAGCAAAGGTAGTGTGATTGCAATTTTCAAAAACATGGGATATTCAAAGGTTTGAGCAAGGTGGGTTCCTCGAGCTCTCACAGAGCACCATCAAGCCCAAAGGAAAACAATTTGTTTGGAATTGTTGCAGCATTTCAAAAAGATGGGTTTGTTTTTTTTGGTCAAACATTGTGACAGGAGACAAAACTTGGGTTCATCATTTTGAGCCAGAGACAAAAGAGAGTCAGTGGAGTGGCATCATCCTCAATCACTTCTACTACTACTTCAGCATTCCAAACCATTGAGGTTCTTTGCTGCAGATATAATCCGTCTCCATTCGTCTCTCTGGTTGACCCTCTCTTGCCAGTCATTGATTCCTCAATCACTTCTACTACTACTTCAGCATTCCAAACCATTGAGGTTCTTTGCTGCAGATATAATCCGTCTCCATTCGTCTCTCTGGTTGACCCTCTCTTGCCAGTCATTGATTCCTCAATCACATCTACTACTACTTCAGCGTTCAGAGCCATTGAGGTTCTTTGCTGCAGATATAATCCATCTCCATTCATCTCTCTGGTTGACCCTCTTATGCCAGTCAGTGATTCCTCAATCACTAGCGAGGAATAAATTCAAAACAACTCCATCAGGCGGTAAAGTCATGCTCACAGTTTTTGGAACTTTGATATGGTTATTCTGTTGATCTGCTGCCAAAAGGTGGAACCATTAATTCGAAAATTTACATCACAACACTCACAAAACTCAATTATTTTTACTGCAATGTTAGGCCTCACAAGCATCAAGAGAAACTGCATCTCCGTCACATCAATGCACATCCTCACACAAGTTTGCCAACAAAGTATACAACTGGCAAAATGTGGTGGAATGTACTGCCCCATCCACCTTACAGTCCAGACCTGGCACCATCTAATTTCCATCTTTTTGGTTCCCTTAAGAATGCTACCCGTGGGACAAAGTTTGAAGACAACAAGGGAGTGATTAATGCAGTGAAGAAATGGCTATGGGAACAGGACAAAATGTAGTACAGATCTGGGATAGATGCTCTTGTTTCAAGATGGTGTAAAGCTGTTAAATTTGATGCTGATTATGTTGAGAAGTAGAAATGTTTGCTGCATGCACATGTGCATGAACATTGTGACTAAATTTCATTTGTATGTTATTAGCGGTTACAGAGATAATATATGTGGTGTATAACATAGTAGATGCGGTTGTTGCACATAGTGAACAATGAGGGTTAGAATTGAATAGTAAGAAGACACAGATTATGGTCGTCACTGGGAAGAAGGAAATACCATAATGTGATATACGAGTAAATGGGCATATTCTTAAGCAAGTGAATCGGTACAGTTATCTCGGAACAGTCATAACATCTGATGGGAGATGCCTTGAAGAGATTAGAACAAGAATTGCCATTGCAAAGGTGCCTTTTGCAAGATGAAAAACATACTGACCAATACAAGGATATCAATTAACATGAGAAAAAAGTGTTGAAGTGCTACATAGAACCTGTACTTTTGTGTGGATGTGAAGCATGGACAATAAGCAGTCAAGCGAAAAAACATATGATGGCTGGGGAAATGTGGTTTCTGAGGAAAATGCAAAGAATACCATTGACAGACAGAAAAACCAATAAACAAGTCCTTCAAGAAACAAATGAAGATCATAAACTGATTAGAGTCATTAGACGTAGACAGTCAAATATTTTTTGCCATGTTATGAGAAGAAATGACTTGGAGAACTTGGTGACAACTGGCAAGATCAAAGGGAAGAGACCAAAGGGAAGACCGAGAAGTAAATACCTGGATGGCTTGGCCATGTGGCATTGTTGAGATAGGAACACGGAGCTGATCCACGACTCTGGTGATCGAGTGAGATGGCAAAACATGACCGTCCACGCTTATCGGCATGGCACATGATGGATGGATGGCAAAACTTTCTGACCTACCCTCATATATTGTGGTATTTCCTAGTGACTACCGTAATCTGTATCTTCTTCCAATTTAATTCTAACCCAGGTTGTTCACTGTGTGCAACAGCCACATCTACTGAATGTTGCAGGTCCTACTTATTGTCTTCAATCAATACTGTATCATTCCCATATCTAATGTTATTGATGTTATGTCCCCCAATGGTGATTCTTCTTCTTTTCTGAAAATAGCTTCACTGTATAGGGAAAAAAAAAATATCTGGAAACATTACACATCCCTGTCGCACACCTCTCTTAATAGGCTGATATCGTCCTACTCCGTTATCGATCTTTTTTTAGCTTGTTGTTTCCAATATATATTTTTCACAAGTCTAAGATCTTTCCCATCAATTTGTAGATCAGCAAGCATCTTCATCATGTTGAAATATCTTACTTTATCGAAAGCCTTGAATTAGTGATTATAGTATGTCCACATTTGTTTGCCTTCATTCACGATCAATTATTTTGAAAACTGTCTGTTGCATCGTTATGAAATTTTTCCAGCCGTCTTATATTTACCCCCACCCAAGGAATATGTCTTTGATAGGTCCAAAAACAACTTAAATCATTGAAAGCGGCAACATTCCTTTGATGTTTTGCTTAACAACTAGTGATTTCTCGCTAACAAAGTTATTTTTACGGTAATGTGAGACCTGCCAATTCTGATGGCACACAAAGGCGTATCCGGATTCGTATGGGAGTGGGTGCAATGAAAGAACTAGCTTAAAATCGACAGGGGTGGCTGCTTTGCACTGGGTTTTTATCCCATATGGCTCAGTTTCTTTCCGCAGCACGGAAAGCGTCACACAAAGCACGAACTCCGTAGCTCCAGCGACGACCCTCGGGAATGTCCGAAAAAATGCACTCGTGAAATGAAGGACGCGGCCCGGAATCGAACATACAACCTTCGGAGCCCGAGTCAGACGGCTTGACCACTTCAACACGGAGAATCCCGAGAGGGGTGCAATGTGTAATATTAGTAAAGACAGAGAATTTACAGAGGCACGGGGTAAATAATTTGTAAATTAACAGGAAAGTAGAAGGAATATATTTCTTACCTTATTTTTCATTTCCTTCTTGTTTCTTCAGCTGATGCTGATGCTGTAATGTTTAGGGCCTGCAATTCGTCTGAATAGTTGGAGCAAAATATCCCAGTAAGTGTGTACGTAGATTAAGGTCTGCGATCTGCTCAAACCTTAATCTGTGTCGGACGATTCCAGTAGGTTGATGATTGCTCTCGGTTGCATAAAATTCAATCCATCCTTTCTCCAATAGTCCTCTTCCTCTTTCAACACATGGTCCTGACGTTTTTTACAGTAACTTTTATCAATATTTAATAGCGCGGACAGACAGACAGAAAGGTAGGTAGGTAGGTAAGTAGGTAGGTAGGCAGAAAGGTAGGTGGGTGGCTGGCTGGCTGGCTGACTGGATGTGTGGGTGGGTCGGTCGGTCGGTGGGTGGGTCGGCCGGCAGGCAGGCAGGCAGACAGACAGACAGATAGATAGATAGATAGATCCTCGCCAGGAGCCGGGCCGAGGCAGCTAGTTTATTTATATAATCACGTTTCATGAAAGAACCCACAGTTTGACGACACCTCTGAACTACCCCATATAAATTCCCTCAGTCTGCCAAAAGCGAAAACCGTGCATACAAATTTCAAAAACAGCGGAGGTGTGTCTTGTTGAAGCAGTAATACTCTCAAAATGATGGAATGAATGCGGGGGCAATAAAATATATACCACATATAAACAAACATTGAAATCTGCTGTACAATCTCCAGAACAAAAATTTTTTTGTTCGGTGGACATAATTATAAGGTTATATGCTAAATCTCATCATTTTCCCTCAGTTGGTTACTGAGATATTGAATTTTATATTGAGGCAACAAACAAACAAAACACACTATAGTGAATATGTTTAATTATGTTCCTTTGCCATAGGATCTTAATGTTGTTTAATCTCTGCCTTGCTATTGTAACTCTCCTCCCTGTAGCATTTATTTGTGAAAGTCTACATTGTCAATCACTGGCTTCTGTGGTGAAGGGGGTTATGGGCAATTTGTAAAACCTCATACTGCATTCGAAAGACAGCTGCGGGGGAATTGGCAGAAGACAGCCTTGTATTGGTTTTCACACAATAGTATGAGTGTCGGTCGTTCAGAAAGCAATGGCAAACTACTGAACGTAAAACTTGCTAAGAAATCACAAACAGCGAAAAAATGCTGGGATTGACTGTGATATCCTGTAAAGGATATGCAAATTGACTTTTAGCATGGTTAATTATGGAGCCAGGATATTCACCTTTTCAACTGATCAACACCAGCAAACACATGAAAGTAATATTTTTGAGAACATGCATCTTTCCTGTGTCAACATACAGATGTGGATTATTTCACAATTACTAAAGTAGATTTGAGAGATTATACTTGTAGTGTCTGTTCATGTGCTATTGATCATTTACAGTAAATGTTCACTTTATAGACTAAGTTTAGTTTATTATAATATATTGCAGGCCACTCTAATGTTTAGCTAAATGTTCACTGTTTGTGTGTTTCAGAAATACACCACTGTTGCCAGAATTGGGACTTCCTATTTCACATAAGTGCAAACACAAATAGAGAAGATGGCATCTGATAACATTAAATTGGAGTTTGTGAAACAAGAACTTCCAGATGTGTTCTATGATTGCAAACCTCATGCCCGATTCAATAACATGGTAGGCATGGAAGGTTGCTGCAGCCTTGAAGACATGGCAGGACACACAGACACAGGATCAAGAGTGACTGAAAATAAAATAAGTCTCGCTCACCCTGAGCAAATATCACTTGATGATAGTGGGATTGAGAATAGTTATATCACATCAGTAAACCTTGAGGAATGTGATACATTATCAGAGAGCTTATCATCTACCAATGAAATTAACACTAAACTAAAGTGTGTGGCTAATGAGACTGGTGAATTACAAACTGTAGAAACACCAGTGACATGTACACAGATCTCCGAGAAGTCTCTAAATTATCATGATAGTCTTACCAGTTGTATTCATGAAAGAATAGAAACAGAAGATGCACAATACATGTCTGATGTTTGTGATTCAGTTGTTGGAGTAGACAGATATTTACACAGGAAGATAAGAACAAAGACAGAAGAAACAACTTACAAATGTGATGATTGTGGTGCATCCTTTACTCGTGCAAACAGTATGAAGCTCCACAAGAGAACACATACAGGAGAGAAACCTTACAAATGTGATGACTGTGGAGCATCTTTTACTGAAGTGAGCAATCTGAAGTACCACAAGAGAACACATACAGGAGAGAAGTCTTACAAATGTGTTTATTGTGGTGCATCTTTTACTGACTCTAGCGGTCTTAAGCATCACACGATGACACATACAGGAGAGAAACCTTACAAATGTGATGATTGTGGTGCATCTTTTACTAAATCTAGCCATCTGAAGCGCCACAGGATAACACATACAGGAGAGAAACCCTACACATGTGTTGATTGTAATGCATCTTTTACTCAGGCTGGCATTGTGAAGCTCCACATGAGAACACATACAGGAGAGAAACCCTACACATGTGTTGATTGTAATGCATCTTTTACTCAGGCTGGCATTGTGAAGCTCCACATGAGAACACATACAGGAGAGAAACCCTACAAATGTGATGACTGTAGAGCATCTTTTACTGAAGTGAGCAGTCTGAAGTACCACATGAGAACACATACAGGAGAGAAGCCTTACAAATGTGATTATTGTAATGCATCCTTTACTCATGCTGGCACTTTGAAGCGCCACAAGAGAACACATACAGGAGAGAAGCCTTACAAATGTGTTTATTGTGGTGCATCTTTTACTGACTCTAGCGGTCTTAAGCATCACACGATGACACATACAGGAGAGAAACCTTACAAATGTGATGATTGTGGTGCATCTTTTACTAAATCTAGCCATCTGAAGCGCCACAAGATAACACATACAGGAGAGAAACCCTACACATGTGTTGATTGTAATGCATCTTTTACTCAGGCTGGCATTGGGAAGCTCCACATGAGAACACATACAGGAGAGAAACCTTACAAATGTGATGATTGTGGTGCATCCTTTACCCATGCAAACAGTATGAAGTTCCACAAGAGAACACATACAGGAGAGAAACCTTACAAATGTGATGATTGTGGTGCATCTTTTACTAAATCTAGCCATCTGAAGCGCCACAAGATAACACATACAGGAGAGAAACCTTACAAATGTGTTTATTGTGGTGCATATTTTACTGAAGTGGGCAGTCTGAAGTACCACAAGAGAACACATACAGGAGAGAAGCCTTACAAATGTGATGGTTGTGGTGCATCCTTTACCCATGCAAACAGTATGAAGTTCCACAAGAGAACACATACAGGAGAGAAACCTTACAAATGTGTTGATTGTGGTGCATCTTTTACTAAATCTAGCCATCTGAAGCGCCACAAGATAACACATACAGGAGAGAAACCTTACAAATGTGTTGATTGTGGTGCATCTTTTACTAAATCTAGCCATCTGAAGCGCCACAAGATAACACATACAGGAGAGAAACCTTACAAATGTGTTTATTGTGGTGCATATTTTACTGAGTCTAGCAATCTGAAGCGTCACATTAGAATACATACAGGAGAGAAACCTTACAAATGTGATGACTGTGGAGCATCTTTTACTGAAGTGGGCAGTCTGAAGTACCACATGAGAACACATACAGGAGAGAAGCCTTACAAATGTGATTATTGTAATGCATCCTTTACTCATGCTGGCACTTTGAAGCGCCACAAGAGAACACATACAGGAGAGAAGCCTTACAAATGTGTTTATTGTGGTTCATCTTTTACTGACTCTAGCGGTCTTAAGCATCACACGATGACACATACAGGAGAGAAACCTTACAAATGTGATGATTGTGGTGCATCTTTTACTAAATCTAGCCATCTGAAGCGCCACAGGATAACACATACAGGAGAGAAACCCTACACATGTGTTGATTGTAATGCATCTTTTACTCAGGCTGGCATTGTGAAGCTCCACATGAGAAAACATACAGGAGAGAAACCCTACACATGTGTTGATTGTAATGCATCTTTTACTCAGGCTGGCATTGTGAAGCTCCACATGAGAACACATACAGGAGAGAAACCTTACAAATGTGATGACTGTGGAGCATCTTTTACTGAAGTGAGCAGTCTGAAGTACCACATGAGAACACATACAGGAGAGAAGCCTTACAAATGTGATTATTGTAATGCATCCTTTACTCATGCTGGCACTTTGAAGCGCCACAAGAGAACACATACAGGAGAGAAGCCTTACAAATGTGTTTATTGTGGTGCATCTTTTACTGACTCTAGCGGTCTTAGGCATCACACGATGACACATACAGGAGAGAAACCTTGCAAATGTGATGATTGTGGTGCATCTTTTACTAAATCTAGCCATCTGAAGCGCCACAAGATAACACATACAGGAGAGAAACCCTACACATGCGTTGATTGTAATGCATCTTTTACTCAGGCTGGCATTGGGAAGCTCCACATGAGAACACATACAGGAGAGAAACCTTACAAATGTGATGACTGTGGAGCATCTTTTACTGAAGTGAGCAGTCTGAAGTACCACAAGAGAACACATACAGGAGAGAAGCCTTACAAATGTGATGATTGTGGTGCATCCTTTACCCATGCAAACAGTATGAAGTTCCACAAGAGAACACATACAGGAGAGAAACCTTACAAATGTGATGATTGTGGTGCATCTTTTACTAAATCTAGCCATCTGAAGCGCCACAAGAAAACACATACAGGAGAGAAACCTTACAAATGTGTTTATTGTGGTGCATATTTTACTGAGTCTAGCAATCTGCAGCGTCACATTAGAATACATACAGGAGAGAAACCTTACAAATGTGTTTATTGTGGTGCATATTTTACTGAGTCTAGCAATCTGAAGCGTCACATTAGAATACATACAGGAGAGAAACCTTACAAATGTGATGACTGTGGAGCATCTTTTACTGAAGTGGGCAGTCTGAAGTACCACATGAGTACACATACAGGAGAGAAGCCTTACAAATGTGATTATTGTAATGCATCCTTTACTCATGCTGGCACTTTGAAGCGCCACAAGAGAACACATACAGGAGAGAAGCCTTACAAATGTGTTTATTGTGGTTCATCTTTTACTGACTCCAGCGGTCTTAAGCATCACACGATGACACATACAGGAGAGAAACCTTACAAATGTGATGATTGTGGTGCATCTTTTACTAAATCTAGCCATCTGAAGCGCCACAGGATAACACATACAGGAGAGAAACCCTGCACGCAAAGAGCCGAAGGGCGTATGAAGGTGCTTCCGCGTGGCGTGTAGCGACGCGAGTGAAGCAAGTCAGACTGGGGACTGACTCTGTAGTGTTCACATCGTATAGAATAGATATGTGTTTTCATATAGCCTAGTAGATAGAGATTAGCTATAGGGTAGGAAAACTAGTGATAGAGAATATTGTGACTTTATGTGTGATTAGATAGCGACTGTTTTTGCAATTGTAAAGAGCCAACGGCAATAAAATGTACCATTTCATTCCTCGCACACGACTTGCAAGTTTCTTGTAGGGTGTGGGAGAAGTAATCCGATGATGCCTGAAACACGAGTTGTTGACAGTTATTCTTTCTTTTGATTTTTTCCCCGCATGACACTTTTCATTTTTGAAAGAAAATGTTTTATCAGGTAACAATCTCCAAAATAAGCAAGTTTCATCGGCATTAAATGCATCCGCAGAATTATATTTAGCTAAAGCAGGTCTGATCACATCTTCTATCCATGAGTGAGTCGTCGCTTTGTCGACTGACTGTTTCTCTCCACACACATTCTTGTACGTGATGCAATGTCGTTTTTTGAAATGATCCATTCCAGTCTGTCTGGCCTCCAAGACGTGCAAATTCTTCTTCTTTCACAATAAGTAAAGGCCCATTTACCAATCTAATCACAGTGAACCATTTTAAAAGCGCAGCATCAACAAAATCATACGCGGCAGTTCTAGCTCACTTTCTATCACTGTCGATTTGAAATTCAACAGCCGTCTTTATACTTTAAAATGCTGGAAAGTGTCGATGTTGGAATACCAAATTCTCTAGCTAAATTCACTTTCTTCTTCCCACTATGTTCAACCTCTTCCAACAGCTCAATCTTTCTTTTTAAAGTTAAAGTAGTAAGATTTCATCCATTAGCAGCCATTGTTGACATGTAGCGAGATATTGTATGTGCAAGATTGTTCTCCGGGTTGACTAAAAATAATTCTTTCGTGAAACAATTTTTTGTGTGTTTGGTGTGAAATGAACAGTTTGACTTAAACATGAACACTTATATAGTCGGTATTCATTTTTAGGCACTCTTCCGACAGACGGGTCTAAATAGTTCCGCAGTGAATAATTTTATATAACTAACACTAACCCTAACTTATTCACTGCGGAACTATTTAGACCCGTCTGTCGGAAGAGTGCCCATTTTTATGTTCGACTAATCCGAAAATTCAAGTTAATCGAATTTGACTTATCGGAACTTTTTATACAATGATAAAGAAGGATAATGGCCAGGACTAAGTCAGTAATGTCGACATAAGCGAAATTCTACTTATCAGAGTTCGACTTAAGTGGACTTGACTGTATGTGTTTGGTTACATGATTTGCTCATTGCTACCTGTGGGAGTAGGTTTGGGGGACTGGTAATGATGTTTGATGAAGTCAGCTGAATATACATTAGATTGCAGCTTATGGTTAAGTGTTTCCAGTCTTCTTTTAGTGTCATTGTAGCAAATCATTCTAGCTCGATTAAACACGGTCCTACCAGGCCACACTTGTACTGAATAGGTGCACAGCTATTTACATTCAGGTTTTGGCCAGTCTATGTTACGTTCCCTGTTGCTAGAGAGATCTTTGGATTGTGCCACTCTGTCAATGTTGAATTAGTATTTCTAAGAATGATAAGGTGTCCTTATGTTCGTGGTCAACAAAGAAAAGTTCTTGTGGACTTGGTTCATGATGGAGTGGAATGATTCAGCCTGTTGTCTGGTCTCTAGGATGAACAATATATCATCCACATACCAGTGGTAAAGAACTAGGTCCTTAATATTTGAGGCTCTTTGTTTTTCTGTCAAAGGAAAAAAAAAAACTGTCCACGTCGTTCAACCAGCTTTAGCAGCTTTGGTTATAAATTTGGTGATTCATGGTCCGGATTTAGAAGATTTTTATCTGTGTGTGTTTCAGCTGACTTTTTGATGCAGCAAAGTCTGCCTGTGACGTCAGCTAGGGCTTTGGCCAGTGGGTTTTCCTTTGTGTCTGTTTCTTCCTGCTTTTCCGTTTGTCAGTGTTGGCTCCCAGCTCATCTGTTTTGAGTGGATGTAGTCATTTGAAGGACTCATCCTTTGGTTTCTTTGCTTTGTTTCCAGTTTTGATGTTTCTCTGTGCCTGAACAATGAACAGTGCTGCCATCCGAATAACTGCCACCTCTTCAGGTAGTTTGGTCCATTCAAATATCTCTTTGTAATCTTCGATACTGGTCTCTCTGGCTGAGGGGTTACATGACTTTTTCCATCATCCCGTTTATTTACGCAGGGTAACGCAGTGATTGAGAATTGGAAGCGGTTCTCCCCGCGGGATAAGTGAATCGGCTGCTCAGAAAGCAATGGCAAACTACTGAGCGTAATCTTACCAAGAAATCAACAATAAGCTGAAAGATGCTGATGTTGACAGCAATGTCCTGTAAAAGGATATGCGAATTAAAAAAAAATATTTGATAAATTTATCTTTAGGTTTTTGTCATCTTTCAGGGTAAAAACTGGTTTACACTTGAATGTATTGGTCATTGTGAATGGGTTCCTGGTTTCAGCTTAAGGTTTCTCTGTGGAATTTTGGCACTGGCTTCAGTGTGAGGTTTCTCAGGTGTCTTTGGGGTGGCTGTTGGCTTGTTTTGGATTAGCTCCCTGTTTATTTTTAGCCGGTAAAGTGTGGAGCTTTTTCTGTCCGCGGCAAAAAGAAAAAGAACCTGCAGTTTGTGGCGACTGCACTAGCCATGTGGCCTTAATTCCCCAGGCTCAAGGCCCCCTTGTCCTACACCACAAGGTACTATAGGCAGTAAATGAGTTTTTTTCCTCTTTCTGCGTGAATCGCTTGTAGTATGTCTTCATGTTCTTTCTTTATCTAAACCATGCGTTCCACATCTTGTTGGATGCTGTGCTGGATTTCTTTAATTTCTTCCAGTAGTCTTGTGTTGCTGCAGGTGTCTTGTTCTTGGTTTTTTCATTGGTTGGCTTCTGTGTCAGGAGTTTGTTGATTTGTTTCATTAGATCAGCTATCTGGTCTTGAAGCTGGTTTTTGTCATCTTGTGAAATGCCTGTGGCTGTCTCGCACCACCATCCTGCTTCCTTGAGTGTTTGTTGTTATGGCTAGTGTTATGGTGTCTCTGTGTCTTTCGAGGCACGGGCAGCCCAGGTATTTTGTTCTGTGTTTGCCAAGGCAGTTTACACACTTTCTATTATCGTTAAGACTTCGAAAAGTCCTTGTCCTGTTTGGCCAGTGGACATTCGTTGAAAGTATGGTCTTTGGTGCAGTATTGACAGATGTTTTTCTTGATGCGACAAATTATTTTACTGTGAAAGGCCATCTGGTACCATACATCCGGTCTATTAATCCACTGACAGCCCTATACATGTCAGTCTTTCCAAGCAAGGGATACAGATAAGTACCTTTAATTAGTTTAATATTGTTATAGTGTGTTTCATGTAGGTTTGTGTCGGTTTGTATTTGTTTGTCCTGTGCTGACGAAGGCTTTGGCCGCAACGTACAATTTGTCTCTTGTAGTCATGTTTTAGTAAAGCTCACAATCTACTTCTCATTTTTTGGGGCGATTCATTCATCTGGCACAGAGAGCTGTTTAATTCTAACAATAAAGCATTTAGGCTGTTGTTATTTCCAGTCTGTTATCACTATGGTTATCTGCCACATGTCAGTTTTTACCTGTGGTGTCTTTCTCGTCAGTCTGCTTTTGGGAAGTCTTTGATCTTGTTTGCAGTGGGTTGTCATCACCTTTCACAGTGGTCGCTTCATTTGTGGCTTCTGGAAGTTTTCCTTCTTTCGGCTGTGATGGTGGCGCATTGATACAGCTAGTAGTCTTGCCCCCCCCCCCCAAATTCTTGGCGTCGGTAGCGGCTTCTTTGCTTCTATTCTTGAACATTGGGCATCTTCTAGTTTTAGGTTTGGAGGGTGCCATCATTCTCTCATCCCTCGCATCTGATGTTTTAAACAATTGGGTCACACGATCTCCATATGGCCCTGCATGCATTCACAGATGATGATTACTGTTTCTTCCATGGGATTGTCAATGAAAATAGAGGCAATATCTATCGACGCCACATGTTTTAGTTTAAGGTCAATAGTATCCATTAGTTTGACTAGTTCAAATAACTATTTTTATATTAAGGGATTGAATGATTGTCTGCAAGCTATTTCACCATCCTGTGTTGGACAGAGTTGAGTATAGATTAAATTAATCTCAGTGGTACCCCAGGCTTGTGCAATTTAGGAAGGCCACACAGTTGGGGGTTTAGGAGCCCTGTGGAATGAGTAACTGCAATCACCTCACTGATGAATTTACTATCTAAACGCGACTGAATATCTTTCCTCACCTTTGCATCCAATTCCTCAGGGTTGCTGGCTTTAGGATCTAAGTAAAATTTGGCTGGAGTTGATAAAAATGTCTTCTATTTTGTTGTAAGCATCAAATACGTGATTCCTGAGATGTTGTGAATAGCTTGGATTGTCAGAGTAATTTAATAATGATTGCCTGCAAGAGGCTAATGCAAGTAGAACATTATTTACAACTATCAGAAAGAGACGATAGTGTTCTTTAGTATTGTGATGAGAAGAGAAGCATGGGAAAGCATTGTGACGACTAGAAAGATCAATGGATAAAGACACATGGGCAGACCAAGAGATGATGCTGGATGGACTTATGGTGATATTGAGAGATTGGAGTCAATCCTTAATAGGGACCAAGATCTGAGGAGATAGATAAACACCTATGGTAGTTGGCAGGGCAAATGATGTTGATGATGCAGTCGCGTATGTCTCTCAGATTACAAGTCTGAGTAAAAGAAGCACCACAAACATCACACTTGTAAAGTTTCTCTCCTGTATGTGTTCTCTTATGTTTCTTCAGACTACCAGCTCCAGTAAAAGAAGCACCACAAACATCACACTTGTAAAGTTTCTCTTCTGTATGTGTTCTCTTATGTTTCTTCAGATTGCCAGCTACAGTAAAAGAAGCATCACAATCATCACACTAGTAAGGTTTCTCTCCTGTATGTGTTCTCTTGTGAGCCTTCAGGTGGTCAGCTACAGTAAAAGAAGTATCACAATCATCACATCTGTTAGGTTTCTCTCCTGTATGTGTTCGCTTGTGGTACTTCAAACTGCTATCTTGAGTAAAAGAAACACCACAGACATCACACATGTAAGGTCTCTCTCCTGTATGCTTTCTCTTATGTTTCTTCAAACTGCCAGCTTCAGTAACAGAAGCACCACAAATATCACACTTGCAAGGCTTCTCTCCTGTATGTGTTCTCTCATGTTCCTTCAGGCTGCTAGCTTCAGTAAAAGAAACACCTTAATCATCACACTTGTAAGGCTTCTCTTCTGTATGTGTTCTCTCATGTGCCTTCAGACTGCTTGAGTAAAAGAACCAAACTTCAAACCACCAGTCTGACTTTCCCTAAGACTACTTTCCACATCCGTGAGGGTTTCTCATGTACGAGTCGCAACATTATCTATGCGATCATCTGCACATGTTGCGACATGAGGTGTCTTGGAGAGACGGGCCTTCGTCTGGCGGACAGATTTAGACAACATTTATCCAATATCAACAGTGGTGCCAAGAAACCGGTACCCCTACACTTCAACAGTTCCGACCACTGTGGGGTTGCCAACATACGTGTTACGGTGATTAAAATCGTGCACATCTCACGAATGTGATCGCAAGACATTGGAAAACCGTCTTATCTTCCAGTTGGGTTCACTTTCCCCTCACGGCCTCAATGTCCAACACAGTTTTATTTAAGTCCCCTATGCCCCCCCCCCATCTCCGCTATCTTATAGTCCACTTCATAGCCAGTTGCATGTCCTTCGCAGGACGTGGTAGTCACCACCAGCATTATCTCTGCTTTCTGTGACTTCTTGGTTGGTTTGCGTGGGGTTGCTTCTCATTGCGTTCCGAACTACCGTCAATTGTGCTACTTTTTGATAGCTTACGCTTGTTGGCCTGCATCCATATTACCCACAGCAGCGTTTCGAACTTGGCGGAATTGCGAACTACATCCGTTACATCTCCCCAGAGTTACACATCCATAATTTTCCATTCGCTCTCCTGGGCGCACCCCGATCCCCCTAGCGTGGGTTCCCTCACCTGTTGACTCAACCAATCAGCGAGTTTCTGGTTGTACTGACCTTTAGTCAGTTGACCCCGTTAACACATCCGTTTCATTCCACCCATGGATAGCCGTTTCAGCTAGGACACTAGATAAGTATTAGTTAATCTATTTTTGTTTGTTTGTTCTGTGCTGACGAAGGCTTTGGCCACAACGTCCATTGTCTTTTGTAGTTGTGCTTTGGTAAAGCTCTCAACCTACTTCTCGTTTTTCAGTGATTCATTCATTGAGTAAAAGAAGCACTACAAACATCACACTTGTACGGTTACTCTCCTGTATGCGTTCTCTTGTGAGTCTTCAGTTTATCAGACCGAGTAAAAGAAGCACCACAAACATCACACTTGTAAGGTTTCTCTCCTGTATGTGTTCTCATGTGAGTCTTCAGACCACCAGCTTGAATAAAAGAAGCACCACAAACATCACACTTGTAAGGTTTCTCTCCTGTATGTGTTTTCTTGTGGTATCTCAAACTATCAGCATTAGTATAAGAAGCACTACAAACATCACACTTGTACGGTTTCTCTCCTGTATGCGTTCTCTTGTGAGTCTTCAGTTCATCAGACCGAGTAAAAGAAGCACCACAAACATAACACTTGTAAGGTTTCTCTCCTGTATGTGTTTTCTTGTGGTATGTCAAACTACTAGCATGAGTAAAAGAAGCACCACAAACATCACACTTGTACGGTTTCTCTCCTGTATGTGTTCTCATGTGAGTCTTCAGACTGTCAGCTTTAGTAAAAGAAGCACCACAAACATCACACTTGTAAGGTTTCTCTCCTGTATGTGTTCTCATGTGAGTCTTCAGACTGTCAGCTTTAGTAAAAGAAGCACCACAAACATCACACTTGTAAGGTTTCTCTCCTGTATGTGTTCTCATGTGAGTCTTCAGACCACCAGCTTGAATAAAAGAAGCACCACAAACATCACACTTGTAAGGTTTCTCTCCTGTATGTGTTTTCTTGTGGTGTCTCAAACTATCAGCATTAGTATAAGAAGCACTACAAACATCACACTTGTACGGTTTTTCTCCTGTATGTGTTCTCTTATGTTGTTTCAGGATGCCAGCTTCAGTAAAAGAAGCACCACAAACATCGCACGTGTAAGGCTTCTCTCCTGTATGTGTTCTCTCATGTGCCTTCAGACCACCAGCTTGAGGAAAAGAAGCACCACAAACATCACACTTGTAAGGTTTCTCTCCTGTATGTGTTCTCTTGTGTTTCTTCAGATCACCAGCTTGAGCAAAAGAAGCACCACAAACATCACACTTGTAAGGTTTTTCTCCTGTATGTGTTCTCATGTGAGTCTTCAGATTGTCAGCTTGAGCAAAAGAAGCACCACAAACATCACACTTGTAAGGTTTCTCTCCTGTATGTGTTCTCTTGTGTTTCTTCAGACTGTAAGCGTGAGTAAAAGAAGCACCACAAACATCACACTTGTCAAGTTTCTCTCCTGTATGTGTTCTCATGTGAGTCTTCAGTCTGTCTGCTCGGGTAAAAGAAACACCACAAACATCACACTTGTAAGGTTTTTCTCCTGTATGTATTCTCATGTGAGTCTTCAGATTGAAGGCTTGAGTAAAAGAAGTACTACAAACATCACAGGTGTAAGGCTTCTCTCCTGTATGTGTTCTCTTATGTTTCTTCAGATTACCGGCTAGAGTAAAAGAAGCACCACAAACATTACAATTGTAAGGTTTCTTTCCTGTATGTATTCTCTTGTGATTCATGTTCTTTTGGCACTCGAGATGATAATCTTCAAACAAAAGTCTATCCGATTCATTACATTTGTTTGGTATCCTTTCAGTATGTGTTCTCTTATATCTGTCTACACAAAAATTTGGACTAGAAACATCAGACATGTCTCCTGTGTGAGTTCTTTGAGAGCTATAACTGACATAATTAAAAATGTCATCAAGAGACTTTGCAAAACTCTGTGCATGTTTTTCTTGTGTTTCCTTATTTTGCTGCTGACAATTCTCAATAGCCAGAAATAGTTTATTGTTTGCATCGATCACAGAAGACATATTTTCTGACATCTGACAACAACTGTCATGTTTTACTGATGCCTTACAAATGTTCTCAGCCATTCTTGATTCTGAGTTGCTGTCCCTTGTCATTTCTTGAACGATGCCACCCCCAGCTATGTCTAACATTTTACTGAAGCTGTCACTCCTGTCCTCACACAGAACATCTGATAGTTCTTGTTTCACAACCTTCATGTCTATGCTGTCATATGGCCACTTTTGTGAATGCTCTTGTATGTAGTGGTAAGAACTCCATGGAGACCAAGCGTATATTTCTGAAACACACCAAAGTAAATCATTAATATCCTCATGAATATACCAGGTATGTATGTCAGGTCTTAGTCAGATATGACTGAGCTACCGTATAACAGTAGACGGTACTACCTGCTTTCTGTTAGCGCCGAACGTTGGGCGGCGCTTACCAAACCCGACACCCCACATTGTGCCAACGGCTTCGGGCGGAAGAGCGCAATTGTGAGGGTACAAGCCTTACCCTGGTGTGAGGAAATGCAACCTAAAGACAAAATGTCATGGCAGGGCAGACCACGCCCTAAGCCTTGGTTGGCGGCTGGTCTAGGATCGAAGCTCCGACAGGCGGACAGTTAGAGCATTGCTTTGCTGATCCGGCAGTTTCTGCAGCTTGTCTTGTTCCAGATGTGGAGGTTACCTTTCCTCTGGAGTTAACTAGGCTGGCCAAGAGAGGGATCATGCTGCATGGGCAACACATGATCTCTATATTTTAGCCCAGGCTTTGTGCTATGGAGAGGCAATAACTCCATCCCTGGTCTTAACCGGTCTCGGAATCAAAGCGAGAGGCAACTGTTATGGGTTATAAGTCCCTGTCAATTGGCGTAGACATGGGGCGCCACGAGTTGCCTCTGACGGTGGGAGACACCTACAGGTGTCACTGATCAGCTACCGTCCGCCTCAAGCTGGGCAGCCCCCGGCCAATTGGGTACTGATTCGCCACAGCCTACCTGCTTCAATGGATGCTTGGGGCTAGGACAAAATATGAATCGCAGGCTGTAAAACCAATGCACCAGGTACAAATAAAAAGAAAAATAGAAACCTCAAGCTACGGCTTGCAACCTGGAACGTGAGAACCGTGTGTCCAGGATTTTCCACTGACTTGACCAATATTGACGATGTGAGAAAAACGGCTGTGATTGATGCCAAACTCAATTGTTTTAACATTGATTTTGCTGGCCTGCAGGAGACTCGCCTCGCTGAGGAAGGGTCACTCAGGGAAAACAATTACACTTTTTTTTTGGAAGGGTAGAGGGAAGGCAGAAAAAAGGCAACATGGTGTGGGCTTTGCAGTGAAGAATTCGCTACTGGGAATGATTGAAAATCCAGCAGGAAGAAATGAAAGACTACTATCCCTGCGCTTGGCAACCTCTTGTGGTTTTGCCACCATTTTTACTGCATATGCACCGACACTCGATTCCTCTGATGATGTGAAGGATTCGTTCTATGAGGAGTTAGACTCCTTGATCAAGGAAGTTCCAAAATCTGACTACATTTATATGCTCGGTGATTTCAATGCTCGTGTGGGCAAGGACTCGAGTTCATGGCCAGTGTGCCTTGGAAAATACAACATCGGTCGCATGAATGATAATGGGCAAAGGCTGCTGGAGCATTGCACTAGGAATGACCTATGTATTACAAACTCCTTTTTTAAAACAAAAGAGATGCATAAGGTCACATGGAAACATCCAAGATCCAGCCATTGGCATCAGCTGGACTTCATTATCACACGGAGACAACATCTGAACCATACATCATTAACTCGAAGTTACCACAGTGCTGACTGTGTGATACAGATCATTCTTTGGTTGTTGCAAGGGTTAGACTGAGACCAAAGAGAATCTACACAGCTAAACACAAATCTAGCCCCAGGATTAATATTATTAACACTCATGTTCCTGAAAAGTGCTTTCAGATTCAACAGCAACTTGAAGACGCTTTCACTGATACGCCAGAAAATTGTACAGTAAATGAAAAGTGGGGTCAACTTAAGGAAACTCTTTATAAAACTGCTGTAGGGGTTTACGGTACTGTGGATCATCAGAGGCAGGACTGGTTTGCGGCAAACATTGATTGATAAGAAGATAGCTCTCTTAAGAAACAAGGAAAGACCAACGCGTAACACTCTGAGTGAGCTAAAGCAAGCTAGGAAGGATGTACAAAAGGCTGCCAGGCAGTGTGCAAATGATTATTGGATCAAGTTATGTGAGTCCATTCAAATCGCAAGTGATAAGGGAAACATCAGAAGCATGTATGAAGGAATAAAGAACGCCTGTGGTTCAATGATCAAAAGAAGTGCACCACTGATAACCTTGACTTGAGAAATCATCACTGATAAGAAACAGCAGATGGACAGATGGGTAGAGTACTATTTGGAGCTTTACTCAAGTGAGACCAAACTAGCGGATGATGCCCTCAATGCCAAAGAGGCTCTACCAACTCTTGACAACCTGGACACTCTTCCCACCATAACAGAAGTGTGCTATAAATGAACTTGCATCTGGCAAGGCTCCAGGTAAGGATGGGATTCCAATAGAGGTTATCAGGAGTGGGCAAGACACACTCACTCTACAGATCCACCAGCTAATAGAGCTATGCTGGCGAGAAGGGCAAGTCCCACAGGATTTCAAAGATTCAAGCATCACAACACTGTACAAGACCAAGGGTGATCGGAGCGACTGCAACAACTATAGGGGTATCTCACTTCTGTGTATTGTTGGAAAAGTATTTGCCAGAATTGTTCTGTGCAGACTTCAAGTCCTAGGAGATCAAGTCTACACCAAATCACAGTGTGGCTTTCGACAGAACCGGTCTACCATTGATATGATATTCTCATTGCGACAATTGCAAGAAAAATGCCGTGAACAGAATCAACCACTGTTTATTGTCTTCATCGACCTCACAAAGGCATTTGATTTGGTCAGTCATGAGGGTCTGTTCAAGGCACTAAAGAAGATTGGCTGCCCTCCAACTCTTCTGTCCATTGTGGAATCGTTCCACACAGGCATGAAGGGTGTAATCAAGTTTGATGGTGCAAATTCTGAAGAGTTTGAAATCAAGAGTGGAGTTAAGCAAGGTTGTGTACTAGCTCCCACCCTCTTTGGAATATACTTTTCACTTCTTCTGAAATATGCCTTTCGTGATCAGGATGGTGGTATATACATTCACTCACGCTCAGATGGCGGCCTCTACAATGCTCAGAGATTGAAGGCCAAGACCAAAATTAGGAGGGTACTGATCAGAGAGTTGCTTTTTTGCAGACGATGCTGCAGTTACGACCCACTCTGAGGAAGAATTACAATGTCTACTATCTGCATTCTCCAATGCTTGTTCTGAATTTGGTTTAACAATTAGCAAAAAGAAGACACAGATTATGTCACAAGGTGCACATGGGGTACCATCAATCTTTATTGACGACGCCGAACTAAAGATGGTAGACCATTTTACATATCTAGGATCAGTGGTAAATAGCAAATTATCCCTAGATCAGGAAATCAACATTCGTATTGGTAAGGCAGCAACAACAATGAACAGGTTAAGAAAAAGGTCTGGGAGAACAGGAAGCTTACTGCCAAAACAAAAGTCCTTGTCTATCAAGCCTGTGTCCTTAGTACTCTTCTTTACGGCAGTGAAATCTGGACAACTTACTCATGCCAAGAGAAACATTTAAACAGCTTTCATATGCGGTGTCTGCGAAGAATTCTTGATATTAAATGGCAAGAGAAAATCACAAATACTGAAGTATTGGAAAGATCAGGTTGTGTAACGGTTTATTCCATGCTCAGTCTTCATAGACTTAGATGGATAGGACATGTTAGGAGGATGGAGGATGGTAGAATACCAAAGGACATGTTTTTTGGTGAATTACAGATGGGTAAGAGATCTCAGGGTCGGCCTCTACTACGATACAAAGATGTGTGTAAGCGGGACATGATTGATACAGGCATTGATAATGCACACTGGGAGCAAGTCGCCGCTGAACATGTTGCATGGAGGGCAAACATCAGAAATGGAATTGTCACACGACGTTCTTGATGATACGTGCGTGCGATGGTCATTGTCTAGGTAACGATGCTCCTGGTGTGTCAATTGAGCTATCTAACTGTCTCTTAATCCAACTCACCCCTGCAGTGCACATTCACCAGTCATGAAACAAGATTGAGTTGGCGCACATAATCTTTTAATACAGAAATAACACAGACCCACGGACAAACGGAACATGTTTATAAATCCAGAACACAATGTAATCCATAGAATATAAATATCCTCCTCACAATTTAACCAGCACACATCACTGTCTTCTCACGGCCTGCTGAATCTCAAATTCACAAGACATTTAGTCCAGCTACTATCCACGGCTGGATCTCCCACAATACGACCCACCCACTGGGTCGGAGCCTCTGCTCTCTATGTAACCCACTCTGGGTTTTAGGACTGCCTTCACAGCTCGGAGAATCACACAACACAGTTCTCCGTCGACTACCGGACTACCGACTCGTTCGGTGTCTAAAACTCAACTCTCTTAAACGACCTGACCCGCAGTCGGTCTCTTCTCTCACTGACTTTTAAGTCTCCTGACTTCACACAACTGTCTTTCGCCCCATCCACCCTAGGGGTATTTTCTCTACCCTCACTATTTTATTTCTCAGGACTGGCCTGTTTTTCTCATAGCCAGGTCAGTCACTTTACTGTCTCCCACTTTCATCCATTCTTTTCTCATGCCCGGTCATTCTACTCACTGTCAATGACCCAGGCTTATGTCATCACCCCCCTCTTAAAAGAAAACTTCGTTTTCAAATATTGGGAGACTAAAACTTACTAAACATGTGACCCAGACATATTGCCTGGGTAGCCCTAAGTATGGCTCCATCTCACTTTAGCTACCACCCTAAATAATACATCAAATGCTCATAGTACACTCCCATATTCCCCACACATCAATACAACCAACTTTCTATCATGTGTAACAATGCATGAACTAATACATCACATAATAATAATACATCATAGGAAACATCATATATGTGTATGGGCAGGTCTATTAACATCCTCAAAAGACACAAGCTATTTGTGTACCGACCCTATATCAGGTGGTTCTTTTGTTGCCTCAAACCTCCACCTATGATTCCTGTCGATGCTGTGTCTACCTTTCATATACCCATGACTCATGGTACCTCTACAATTACAACATCTGTTTGCTATCCCTAGCCCTGGGTCAGTAATGTCGGAAACACTCTTTTGACCTGACTCAACTTTCCTATCTGCATATTGCACCATTACACTTGAGTCTCTGTTTAGTCTGAACTTTTTATTTAATCTTGGCCCATATACCTGGCACCTTGCTTTATGCTGCATACGCCTTATGCCTATGTGCCCTGCACATGCACTATCCTGAGCTGTTCTAGTATATCGGTCTCTGTGTGCTAAAGGTACTGCTACTTGCCCACGTGCAGTTCTGCTATCTGAAAACCTGCGAGTGAGAACATTTTTCTTCCTCTCAAAGCACCATCTACCTTTCTTTGACTGCCTATGTTCTACTCTCCTACACCCTTGGGAACATTTGTTCAGAGTAGTATCTTGTCTCTGGGAGTTACTAGCACTATATTTGGAATCCATTCTCACCTGCTCAGCTGTACTATCGTTGTCCTCTGTTCCTGTGTCTACTTCAAGTGCCTCTTCTACCTCAGCTATACTCTCTAATTTAGGTTCTCTTGTGGTAACTACCTCGTTACTGCTTACACTATATTTTTGGTCCCAATAAACTACTTCCTCTTCTGTACAATCTTTAACTCCTATAACATTTCCTATGATCAAATCAGCCACTGGTGAGTCCAAAACACACGCTGTCACTCTTCCAGTGATATAGGTGTTTTTACTGTTATTATGGCTAACGGGTAGAACTCTACTGTGCCGTTGAATGTTATGCATCTAATCTTTTTCCCTGTATAATCCAAGGGATGTATTAAACTTTTCCTCACTCCGATAGACGTACATCCGGAATCCCTAATTGTTAACGCTGGTCTATCATTGACAAATCCCTGATGCAGCTTCAGACTTCCTCCTTCATGCACTGCTGATCCTGCTTTCACTGTATGACCACATATTAGGACTGGCTGACTGTCTTTTTCAAAAAGAGGTTTGCACCCACTACAATCTTCATTGTTCAGCGTCTCAATTACTTGCGCTGCATTTGAGTGCTCTGTTTCTCTCATCCTACATTGATGGGTGACATGCCCCTTCTTTCCACATTTGAAACAGATGATCTCCTTCCTTGCGTTACTTGTTGGCTCACTGAATGGTTGTGCATCACACTGTGCTGCCTTGTGATTCCAGCTCCCACAATTCCAACATCCGGCAAAATTTGGACGTCTCTGGAAATTCCCTCTTCTATATGGGTACCGTCCTACTCTACCAACATTGTTTCCTCGGAAACCATTATCTTGAAGTTCTTGCTGTTCACCTTTCTGTGCTGAATCCACACTTTTCGCCCTTGGTCTGATGACTGGATTCTGGTCCTGTTTAGTGTACGCTGCACAGACTATTTCCTCACTCATTAGTTTCCCAATAGATACGTTAGGATGTGCAGTCATGTAGTTTTGTCCTAACTGTGACATTGTGTCTATGTCCTTTGGCTTACGTTCCTCAAAGAAAGCCACTAAATTGGTATTACATGAAGCTAATACTTTGTCTCTTAACACTAAATCTACTTTTTTTTTTTTTTTTTTTTTCCCCGCGTTTCCATCCTGTTTCAGGATATTGCGGTCAACACCAGCATCTTTCAGCTGTATGTTGATTCCTAGGCTAGATTACGCTCATCAGCACGCCACGACTTTCTGAGCGACCGGCTCCATACTCTCATAAGTCACTTTTGCGATTCGAACCACTGCTAATTCTCGTCGCGTCACGTGACGAGAGTATTCGGGGTTAGCGGAGAAAGCTGCTAACCCCTCGGCCACGAAGCCGGTTGTCTAAATCTAACACTAAATCTACTAATTTATTAAAATCTTTCCCTACTTATGCGAGCTCCATCCATTTGTTAAATGTGCTCTTTACTGTGTTAACAAAGTCTGTGAAATCTTGATTTGTCTCTGGCACTAACTGTCTAAACTTTGTTCTATATCCATGCTCAGTTAGTTGGAACTTTGTCAGCAAACGTTGACGTAAGATAGTGTAGTTGTTTCGTTCTTCTACAAGTAAATTGAACATGGTGTCTAGTGCCTTACCCGTAAGAAACTCGCCAAGTCGCATCGCATACTCTGCTTCTGGGATGCCTAAAGTTTTCGCTGATGCTTGAAATCTGTCAAGATACGATTCAGGACAATCCCGGTCCGTAAAGTATGGCAGTTTTAATCGTTGTGATGACTGTGAAGGTCTTCTGTTTTCCTCACTTTGACCATTCGAAGATAGTTCTAATTTTTTTAAACTCAATTTCAGTTTGCATCTGACACTTGATCTTCTCTTTCTCAATTTCCATTTTCATTTGTGTCTCTTTCTCTTCCTGTAGACGCTTTGCCTCACGTTCATTATGCCTCTCCTCTCTTTCTGTCTGTTTTTGTTCTTTTGCTTCTGCATACTCCTGTAACTCTTTACCTTTCAGGCCTATTCGTTCACCTGCTTCAATATATTCCATTAAAGTAGGCATCTTGTACTTGTGGACACGTTGCTGTCTGTCAGCCAACTATAAATGTGACGACTCTGCTGCTAGTCTGTGTCACTTCCCTATGTACACCACAACTCCCTGTGTACGTAACTTCGTAGTGCTAAAATATCACTCTGTACTCACCCAGTCACTCTATAAGCACTAGGTAGTGAGGGAAAATATCCTCCCTCGCATATATATATATATATATATATATATATATATATATATATATATATATATATATATATATATATATATATATATAACAAATAGTTGTATAACATTTCTGGAAATATTGTTAAACATACATATAAATACATATACAAACAAATGGATGATAACAGTAAGTGTTTTCTATAAAACGCTAGACTCACAAGCCAAGTACACGGAGACGGTGATCACAAAGAAATAAACTACGGTAACAACCACAAGCTTGTGTAGGGACACCCACAGTGTGCGTAATATATAAATATAAACTGACAAAGACCACTAGACAGCAGACATGACGAAAGATCACAATAATAACATATATCCGACCACAACAAATATCACATGTAAATATAACGAAAAGAAGAAAGAGAAGAAAAAAACATTATAGCATCAATTTATACACAGATCTGACGTTAAACACAAACTGGCACATTATATAATTCAAGACCGTCCCTGCCGAACCAAATAAACCGACCTTTTGATTTTCTTCCCAGAAATTATATATGGTGCACCTCAGAAAATAACTTTTCGCCCTGTCTCCTGGCCTTCGAGAAACAACACAAAAATCCCCTACTCTTGACAAACACTGGACCACATACAAATAATTGCGTAACACCCGACAACAATAAATATGACGATGGGAGCAAAAAAAAAAAATAATGTGCAACTGGTTGGCCGACAAATATGTGCTTATTCATCTGTCGCCACAAGTTCGTTTTTAAAAAAAATAATTTTTCACAATATGCTGGGAATGTATATTGGTGAATGTTCCGAAATGTCTACGATATTCCCAATTTGTTGCGTGGTGACTTAATTTCGCGTTGTGATCACCAGTTCCACCTGTCGGAAACATTGACGGTAAATAGTAATTATCCAAAGTGTTATTTCGATTGTCGTACAAATTGAAGATGGTGGTAATTATCCCAAAATGTTCTGGATTGCCATTTAAAGACAAAGTTCAAATGAAAAATTGGCCGCAAATGCCCAGTGCTTTAACCCTGTACCGTCAGTTCTTTTTGGCAACTGTATGCAACTATGTTCACGGAGCTGCCACGTCATCATTTGTTGTCAAAATGTTTGCTGATTATAAAGTAATGAACACAAAGGGCTTTTAACAAAGACGAACAATAAAGTCTGGTTTCACACAAAACGCCTTGTTTTGTTCATTCACAATGAGTCATCTTGACCAAAATAGGCCGTGGAAATTTTCCTTAGTACCTTTACTCCTTCCACCCCCAACTCACAATGACACCTAAATTTCTCTTTATCACCCTCAGTGAAAAATTCCTCCATAAAAACAGTTTCCACACAACCTTGACAGCCCCACCCAGCTGCTCTTTTAACTCCGTGGAAATTTTCTCAGTAATTGCTTACTGTTAAACAGCCTTGCCACCCAAGGTCAACCTTCTCAGCCCCACCCGGCTGCTCTTGTACCTCTCCCCTTCCCGAGAGAGAGTTTAACGTCGCCTTGCGACCAAATAGTGCGCTTGCCTTCGCACACACACCAAATGTCACACCACACACAGGACTTCTCAACGAAATTGCTCACTGTCTTAAATCTTTGGTTCAATCCTGTCTTTATCACCAACAGCAATGTCCTACACACACCTAGGACTGACTTCTTCTTGTCGCAAACAACTCACTGTCCACACGACATGTCATCTGTGCTGTCTGCTGGCGCTTCAGTCTCTTGACCTATAAACACATGCGCCTGGCCTCTCAACCCGACATTCCATGCTGTTTGTGACTAGTGACTACACCCGTCATTGTAATCGACTCTCCTGGTTGATTTGTGCTGCGTTAATTCTCCTGGCGCCCCGCCTCATCTGGTTACGTGTGCTGACCGCCGCTAATTTACCTGTCGTGAACTTCACTTGAACTGTCTGCTAGCTTGAGTTTTTACTTCCGTCTGTCTCTGTGAATTATCTGGCACACACACAAAGAGTTCACATTACCCTCTTGAAGCCACACAATCCAAATTGTCAAGGGTTTGCTAGTTTGATGGAACGAAGTCACCAGATAATAACTCCTCTCTCAGCGAAGAGCCCACAGATATCTCAGAATGACAACAATGTCTATAATGCAATGGGTTTCTTGATCGGACGAGCTCTCAGATGTCACACGACGTTCTTGATGATACGTGAGTGCGATGGTTGTTGTCTAGGTAACGATGCTCCTGGTGTGTCAATTGAGCTATTTAACTGTCTCTTAATCTAACTCACCCCTGCAGTGCACATTCACCAGTCATGAAACAAGATTGAGTTGGCGCACATAATCTTTTAATACAGAAATAACACAGACCCACGGACAAACGGAACATGTTTATAAATCCAGAACACAATGTAATCCATAGAATATAAATATCCTCCTCACAATTTAACCAGCACACATCACTGTCTTCTCACGGCCTGCTGAATCTCAAATTCACAAGACATTTAGTCCAGCTACTATCCACGGCTGGATCTCCCACAATACGACCCACCCACTGGGTCGGAGCCTCTGCTCTCTATGTAACCCACTCTGGGTTTTAGGACTGCCTTCACAGCTCGGAGAATCACACAACACTACCGGACTACCGACTCGTTCGGTGTCTAAAACTCAACTCTCTTAAATGACCTGACCCGCAGTCGGTCTCTTCTCTCACTGACTTTTAAGTCTCCTGACTTCACACAACACACAACTGTCTTTCGCCCCATCCACCCTAGGGGTATTTTCTCTACCCTCACTATTTTATTTCTCAGGACTGGCCTGTTTTTCTCATAGCCAGGTCAGTCACTTTACTGTCTCCCACTTTCATCCATTCTTTTCTCATGCCCGGTCACTCAACTCACTGTCAATGACCCAGGCTTATGTCAGGAATAAAGACAAAGGAGAAAATTATTGCAGATAAGTCACACACCGAGCGTGTGAGACGTAAGATGGTGCATGATTGTGGATAACCACATGTTCACATGCATCCACTGTGAACAGACATTTACAGCGCGAATTGGCCTTATCAGTCACATGCACTACCGCCATGGGTAAAAGTTGTTATGACTTTCTGAAGCACAAACTATCGTCTGTCAAGACGGCAAGGTGCCAATGATACCAGGTATTGATTATGAACAGATGTGTAATCAAGCAGGCACACATTGCAGCTACAGATAATCAATTTCAAGTGAACAAAAGAAAAAGAATGATTAATGTGCACATGTGTGACGAAACGCGTTTATCTGTCTTTGGTCGTCAGGATCCCACACTATTTTGGCGCGTCATCGGGGGACTTTCCCAGCTATAAATAGACTGAGGGAAGCTGATGGAGGAATTACCATCTAGAATCTTCTCGGAGCACCTGAATTTGAGTGACCCGTGAGGCTGGGTATAGCACTAGATTCTCGTGCAGAGAGATCTAGAAATTCTAGGCGGGGAATGACTGTTTCCCAAGAAAGTGTCTTTTCCCAAGAAGCACTAGCTCCTCGTGCGCATTGAGTTGGCACGAGTGGGGAAATTGGCTAAACCATTCATTCACTTCATTTTGCTCAAAGAGAGCAGACGCAGGCCTGTGTTGAGCCATTTTGTGTTGCGTCTCACCTCAACCATGATTCGGCTGACTGTTATAGAAAGGAGGCTGAGGAGCCCTTGAACAGTTCTGAAAGCTGACTGGAGTCTAGTTCTTAACATTCAGGTACCTATTTGTTTAAGTCATTTAACTTTGTAATTGTGTACAAACCGCCATCGTTCTAACCTCATTACCTATGCGGATGTCCTTGCATAACTAATTAGCAAACCGATCGATAGCGCTGGGGAAGGCTAGGTCGTGTGTTGTTTACCAACGTGTGTTCGCGACTCAGCTGTTGGGAAGGCAGGCATGCATTGTGGGCGATTTGGGTTTAAATTATATTTACCATATATCGCAAATAGTTGCATCTATTAGGTTACGGTGTTATAATAGAACATAGTTACTTGTGCCTGATAGAAACCTAGATTTATGTCACTCAGTTGCTGAAGCAAGGAGAACGGTTAGAAAACCAGGTAAGTTGGTAGGTGGAGATTCAGACCAAACTGTGCTTAGTTATTAAGTAAAGAAAGAACTTAGTTCTGTGCCACCAGGAATGATGTAACTATTGTGTAGTAACTTAATAGTGAATTCATTGTGTGGAACACAGGATTTCTGTGTGAAGGTAAGTCTGCATTGATGATACATATATATGAGGTGGCATTGTGTGTATATATTAGGTCATGGCATGTGATACTTCCTGGAGTAATTCCGAACGCCGAATAGGTCGACGCGGTATAACCATGCGTGCCGTCGCGATATACATATGCATTCTGAATTCTTGTCTTAGCTATCCTGTTCTTTCATACTGGCGCTAGTGCGGTTGAATGCTAAGGTGCTGGAAGTATGGAAAGATGCAAGGAGGTTGTATGAGACAGGGGACATATAGGATATGGGGGATTTGAAAGCAAGTTATGAAAGTATAGGTTGGCAGACCAGGCCAACGATGAAGTTCGGTCCCGGCCAAGGCTAAACCACTTGGGAGGGCAGAACTGGAACATCACCCTTGGAACATGTGGGGAACATGTATTATCAGGAAGGCTTCTTGACTCTAAGGAGGAGTCTGATAAGAAGAGTTTGCTATAGCGTGGGCAGGTGGTCCCACCAGCAAACAGGCATGTGTACATATTGGATATGATCATGTACTATTCCTATATCCCGAGGGATGGTATATTGATCAGTATTATGTTTACTAATGAACATTGATAATGTAAGGAACGAGTCCAGGGACTCTTTACCTTAAGGTTTAGTCCGATTAAATTTAGAACTATGATAATAGCCTACTATCACTACTGACGTTAGCAACGACTGGTAGATGATTAGGGATAGGTGAGACCCACGATCAGACTCGTCATTCTGATTTCTTGCTCTGGTTGACGGGCTGTTCTATGAGGCCAGCTGACATTACTGAACCCATGCTTCACTACTCTCCATATAGAGATAATGCTTTAGTTATATGCATAACTAAATAGCATGACTGAGGGTTGAGTAGTCATTGGTAGGATGCATGTGGACTAATGTTTGGGCCAGTATACTCTCACCGGTCGCTCTTCCTTTTCAGGAGTTTGCCTGTTGAGGAACCAGTCAACTATAATTGTCGTTGGCGGAAAACCACTTCGTGTAACACAGCGAAGGGTCCAATTCTTTACTTATTACGCCAGACTCAACCACGCCATGTACCCAGTGTGATTCATCATGCGTGAAGGTTTGCATCCAATGATTCAGGTGCCCTGAAGGTGCACGTGTGGGACATGATCGTTGTCATAGTGTAGAAAGAAGTAATAAAGTCGAAGGTTGAATAAAAGTTTGTTTATTTGCGTAAGATGACAAGCCGTGTCTGCCTTGCTGGAATATCGGATGTTGACTGCCCTTCACAACAACAATACGTCACGATTGAGCATCTCTCTCCGCTTTCACTCATAATGCTCAATCGTGCTGTATCTCTAATTCCCCACTAGATCCTAATTATAACCCAAACTAGACATACTGTTACACCTCCCCATGTTGATAAAGAATTTTCCTTTAGAAGGAAAAATCTTTACTCCTAATCCCCCTAATTCTTCTCTAGATTTGTCAAGTAGTATCTCCTATATACTTCCTCTTCCATTTTACCTCTATACCTCGTACCATGTACTGTAACCCTTTTTGAACTTACCATTTCTACTCTTCTTTCATTTCCCCAAACTATATAGCGATCCACTATATATTCCTTGGCTCCTCAAGTTCCTATATAAAATATGCATATTATAAACAAAATGGCTCGTAAAATCGTATTAGTACAACTGGCATTAGGAAATCACTCGCATTTCTCAATACAAGACAACCCGAACAACGAGAACAACGTATTTAGAAGAAGTAAAGAAGGGGTGCACCCAGTAAAAGGAATAAATAGTCAAGATAAGCACAAAGAAACGCATATTCCACACAACCACATTTACCTCCTTTGCCAATAAAAAAATTTGTACAATCAAATTTTTTTCTTATAAATACGTCATACAAAAATAGATCTTTGTTTTCTATAAACCAAGTTGATATAATGTTTTACAAGCTTTATATATACAACCCTTTATGAAATAGAA
Organism: Cepaea hortensis; assembly: GCA_963921405.1. Classification (NCBI taxonomy): domain Eukaryota; kingdom Metazoa; phylum Mollusca; class Gastropoda; order Stylommatophora; family Helicidae; genus Cepaea; species Cepaea hortensis. Next base: position 506,418,106 of record OY992876.1, on the reverse strand, counting down.
CTTTTTACGTAAGTTTCAAGCCTTATATCAACATTTAAAATTTCCAACCACAATCTTGTCCAAATTGCGCTATCTCACCTTTTAGCATGAGATCATGTTCAATATTTATGAACACCTTTAATATAATTAAAGCTGGTTTTTCACAGCACCTATTTCTTGCCCCCTTCATGTCCCATGATCTGCCCTTTATCCCCCTATGTATTTCTTCTATATGCTGCTATTCACAGTTTTTCCCTTAAACTCTACTTATATATTCGAAGCTTTTCAAGCAACCTAACCTTCCCAACAGCCTATGTCTCCATACTCTCCCTCAATAATTTTATAATTCCTTTCTGAACGAAAGCCCCCTGTATTTGAAAAGTTAACTAATATTCTAACCAAACTTAAAACCAATTCATTAACCACATCACTTAATCTATCAATCCAACTGTTTACGCAAAACTAAATCAAAACAAGGCGTCACAATTATCCAATTAAAACACATTTTCAAAATTAATATGGCATGCATTTTATCAACCCAAAAGCAAATATTATATCATTATTAGACACTTTTACGGTCCAATAGTGTTTAACTCAAAGCACTATAAACTCAACGATCCTAACTTACTTAAACTAACTTTTTATAAAACCAAACCAAGCATGAAATAAAACATAATACATATACATATAGCATTGAAACATAGTCTCAATAAAATAATCAATTAACAACCATCATTGCCCAGTTACACGAAAATAAAACTCCAAGTGAATAAACAAAGATTTTCCAAGTAAACTTTCTTAAAATTATTACGTATAGTGGCCCCAACAACCATACTAATAATGTACCACATCTCTATTTATTCAGGCCATTCCATTTATATATTTCCTAACTCCATTCTCATTTTCCTACCTCATCATAGCCAATTGCTAACCAGAGACATACTTCCCAGTATATCAATAATACCAAAAACTCCCCACCAAATTCTCTATAAAACTTCCTACAACTCTCTGTAAGCGAACCGCTTTTAAATTTAAATTGTTCATTAAAATTATGATTGACAAAACTGAAGATATTTCCCTTATCCCCTATTTCACATTCTCACAGAAAAGATATGTTAGATTGAGTTAGTGCGCACTTAGGAAAATAAGAAAAAGAAAGGAAAAAGTAAGAAGTAATCACACTTCTCTTCCATACATACTTTATGAATAAAGTTTCAAAATTTATCTTCAGTTTCCGTCAATAATAATTGTTATTCTCAAAAAAAAAATATTGATTCAACACTACTAGCTTTTCTTCATTTCTCTCGTCAATTTCAAGTTTACCATTCCAAGTAAACCCATCAATTCAATGCTACATATGTGTATCTGTTACTTACAGACCAATATCCAAATCTTATAACCATATCTGCCGATATCAATGATAACAAATAGTACAAACATTAATTCCTCCTTTTTCTAGCCTAACTCCAAACACATCATACTACCCGGAAAATCCTCTTAATTAATCACTGTAAACTACAGTACAAGTCCTCTACTAATGTAGTATTCACCATCCACTCATCTATCTACTTGTGGCCCTACCTGCCAATTATTTCCCTTCAATTTGTCCAAGCTACTAAAAAATCAACCATCAATTCCACCCCATAGAGAAATAACCAAATATATACATATACTTCATTCAAAACTACCTCCATATTGATTATAAAAATACCAAGAGTCATCTTCTTCATTTTCGAATTCTAACACTTATAAATTGCTATCTGCAATATTCTCTACTTATCTACTTCCTACGGTTCCACTTCTTCAATAACTCCAAATTTCTTTGAACCAATGCTAATTCTACATCAATGTCTTCTTCTTCGTACAATCCATTTGTTTCCTCCATACTACTACTACTTGACTCTGACTTTTCATCCATTTCTTCTTCTTCGTCTGTATGTCTCTCTTTAGCTGCCGCTAATCTCTTTTGTTCAATATCCCATCTAATTTGTCGATCACTATTCCTCAAGGATCTTTCTAGTAACGGCATATCCTCCCCGCTCGTTGAATAATCCCTAATTCTCCTCTGTCTTTTCACTTCTCTATCTCTTTGTCTATCCATTCTCCTTTTCGTTGCCTGTCTAGTGTTCCTAAACGGAGCACTTATTTCCTCTTCCATACTATCATAATGAGTCTCATTCAACTTTTCTTCTTCTATTGTTTTCGGTATCGTCTGTTCTTGAGTATCATCAAAACCTGGAGTTGCTAATAAGCGATTTTGTGCCGGATCTCTTCTAACGCCTGGGGTTACTGTAGCACCTCTAACGAGTTGTTCATCTAAAAACCTTGTGTCTGAATAATAATTATTATTATTATTATATTCTATCTCTTCTTCATCTCTCCTTAAGTGTTCCACGTGTGCCCTCGCTACATGTCCCGTGACCTGGTTCTTGATTTTATACGATACTTTACCTAGTTTTTCCAAAATATAATACCCTGGAATCCAACGATTATCAAACTTAGAGTTTCTCCTATGCTTCTTGTAATAGACCCTATCACCAACCTTAAATTCCTGCAAGTTTGTATTTATATTCTTGTACTTTTTCTGCCTTTCCCTAGCTTTAATTATATTATTCCTTAGTCTTACGTGTGCTTTATGCATTTCCTGTATTATAACCTCTTGAAAGTCTTCACCCATATATTTCCGTCTAGGTTTTAATAGATTGTCTATAGGTAGTATCGGTTCTCTCCCGTATATTAAATAATATGGTGAAAAACCCGTGCTTTCATTTTGATTAGTACGAATGGCGTTAAGGGCAGGTCCTAAAAACAAATCCCAATCCCTTTCATGTTCATCTACAATCTTTGATATAATGCTATATAACGTCTGATGTTGACGCTCGTTTCTAGCATTGGAAGTAGGTCTATAATATGATGTCTTTATATGTTTTATATTTAAATCATTTAACAACTTTTCAAATTTCTTATTTATAAATTCTTTACCATTGTCTGTAAGTATACTTTGTGGACAACTAAATCTTGGGACAAACTCTTGTAAAAAAATATTGACTACTGTATCTGCACTCTTATCCGGAATTGCATAAACCTCCGGCCAAAGACTGTAAACATCTTTCTTTTTAAAAGTATCATTTGCTCCCATCCTTGGAATTCGTCTCCTGGCTTTTGCTACTTTTCTGCCATATATACTGTTATCTTGTTCCGAAGAGTCACTAACTAAAAATTTGCCTGCTTGTCTACCACTAACCATACCGCACGAGGAAACATCTCGCTTCGAGTCAGGATCGTTCCTATTCATTCCTTTTAAATCTCTGTCTGGTGTACATTCTATACCAAAATCTGTGAGGTCTGAAGATTCTGATTCATAAGATTCCTCGGTTCCACATCCACGATTATACATGAGCAAAGTTTTTTCATTTCTAACTCTAACACTCTTTCTGCTGTCTTCTGTCTTGGGTTGTCTAACTTTTGTACCTGTGTCTCTCTTTAATGCAACGGTGTTTCTCTTTGTCACTTTCAAGTCAGTTGGCTTTGATTGAGTTTCTACCAACTCGGTTTGACTTCCCTTCGTTATCTTGTTGTTTGGTTGTATCTGGGTTTTCTTTCCCACTATATCAACTTGTGTCTGTGTGTTCCGTTCTACCGCTTCAATCATCTGCGTCTGTGTCTCTCTTTCCTGTCTACCCCTACAAATTGAAAACACCTGTCGATCATCAGCTAAGGTTCTATTAGTCTGATGCTGATTTTCTCCTTTGTTTGACTTTGCGAGTGCATATCTCAATCTTCTGATTTCAAACCATTGATTTCGTAATGTTTTCTGCTCCTCACTATTAGATGGCCAGTTCCATCTTTTCTTATAAAAATGTCGTCTCTCTTCATACCTTCGTGTTCTCGTTACGTCGTTTACATTCCATCTGTGACAGTTTCTGTCGTTGTTATAAAGCGGTTGTTTTCTAAAGCAGGTTGAGCTTTGATGTGGCCTTGGCGTAATGGTATCATACTGGCCATTCGATTGGAAACCTCTACTACGTTGTCTTAATACTGCATCCAACCTTGCTATTGCCCCACTAACTCCAGTCAGTACCTGTGAAAAATCTTGGGGTTGCATCCTAAAATCTGTACTGGAAATTATCAAGCAATATACCAATATTTCAAACAATATTAACTTCAAATTCAGCAGCAATACTTAATATGTTCAATTAATTACTCTAATATTATTCTGTTGCCATCCCTTGTTGGTTGATTATCATATTTAATTTTCCTACCGCTGTTCCCACTCCCGTCAACACCTTTTCACTTCTCTATCTCTTTGTCTATCCATTCTCCTTTTCGTTGCCTGTCTAGTGTTCCTAAACGGAGCACTTATTTCCTCTTCCATACTATCATAATGAGTCTCATTCAACTTTTCTTCTTCTATTGTTTTCGGTATATATATATATAAGCACCTGTTACTAGTTTATGTGGCCTCATGCCTTTGGTACTTCGTTGACAGCAAGTCTGCCAAGTTGTTGTCTTCGCCCCGTATGGGCATCGGCAGAAATGCATATTCCTGCAACAATATGCTCCAGCGATGAACCCGTGCGTTCTTCATCGCTGCCGAATGGATGAATGTAAGTGGTCTGTGATCCGTTTGCAGGATGAATTGTCTGTCCAACAAATACTTGGAGAGTTTGTGTACCGACAATCGCCAGGACCTCACATTCTAGGGTTGAGTAATGTTCCTCTGGTGGTGTGAGTTTTCTGCTAACGTATAGTACTGGATGCATGAGGTTGTTCTTTTCTTGCATCAAACATCCTCCGATTCCTGTCGATGACGTGTCTACCCGGAGGGTAAATTGTTGATCCAGATTAGGTAGTATTAAAATGGGACAACTGGAAAATACCTGCTTAATCCTTCTCAGTGCCTCTTCGCATTGCTGCGACATACAACTTTGTTAGGTCTGCCCTTTTTTGTCAACTCGGATAACACTGACGTGATGGCAGAAAAATTATTTATAAACTTTTTATAGAAGTTTGCTAACCCGAGTAGGCTCCTAACTTGCTTCCTCGTCTTAGGTATTTGGATATCCAGAATCTTTTTCACATTTGTATCTTCTGGTTTCAGTAGCCCATTGCCATTAATATGTCCCAGGAAACTTATTTCCTCATATCCAATTTGGACTTTAGACGGCTTCACAGTCAAGTTATGTTGCCTCAAACTCTCAAACAAGGATTCTAATCCTGCCACGTGATCTTCTATGTTTTTACTGAACAGGCAAATGTCATCTATATAATTGATAACATCCTTGCGTCCCTGTAACAGTATTCTCATCATCCTCACGAATGTTGCTGGTGCGTTGACTAGCCCAAACGGCATATAATTCCACTGAAATAGCCCCTGTGGGGTGGCAAACGCTGTTAGCGGTTTGGCTGTTTCACTAAGTGTTATTTGCCAGTACCCTTTCGCCAAATCCAACTTGCTAAAATATTTTGCCGAAGATATTTGCGTCAGTAAATCATCAGTACTGACCATGGGCTCCGGATCTACAATAGTGATGCTGTTAAATCTCCTGAAATCAATACACAATCGCAATTTATTGTCCTTCTTCCTAATGAGTACCATGAGGAACGAGTATGGAGAGTCTGATCTGGAAATTATCCCCATTTTTAGTAACTCTGTTATCTCACTGTCGACCGCTGCTCTGTAATGATGTGGGATAGGGTATGGTTTTACTCTAATTGGTTGGTCCTCTGTTAGCTTGATGTCATGTGTCATCAAGTCAGTCTTCCCTGGTATATCCGTCAGAACATCTGAATATTTCTGTAATATATTTACCAGCCTTGCTTTGTCAGTACGTTCCAGGCTGTCATTCATGGACACATATCTCCATGTTTCTGTCTGTCTCAGTGTAACGATTGGTAAGTGCATATGCACGTCATTGTCGCTTGATGCTTCTTCATCGATGACCACAGAACATGCTGTCTGACCAACCTCCTCGTCAATAATTGCTTCTGTGATGGGCTGTAAGGCTTCTGGTCGCGGAACAAATTGTCTTAGCATGTTAACATGATACACTTTGTGTTTTCCTTTCACGTCCACCCTGTAGTCCACATCCGACACTTTACTAATAATTCTGAATGGGCCTTGCCAGGTTACTAATAACTTATTAGATATTTCTGGTAGCAAAAGTAATACCTCCTCATTATCTTGGAAAGAAATCAGTTTTGACTTTCTATTAGCATACTGTCTATATCTAGCCCCTGACCTTTCCAGGGCATCTCGTGCATTCTGGCATGCGTTAATAATTCGGTCTCTAATATTCACGACCAAGTCATACGGCGAAATCGTATTACTATCATTACTTTTCCCTGTTATTAACTCTTTCAATATGGTCATGGGGCCTCTTGGGTTTGCCCCATACAACAACTCAAATGGTGAGAATCCCGTGCTTTCTTGCGGTACTTCTCTATATGCGAACAGAATAGCTGGTAAGTACTTATCCCAATCACTTGGTTGCTCTGCCGTGATTTTAGCTAACATCTGCTTAAGAGACCCGTTCATTTTTTTCACAAATTCCGTTGCTCATGGGGTGATAAACTGATGTGAAAACTTGTGTAATATTCAACAGTCTGTTCACTTCTTTCATCATCTGAGAGGTAAATTGTCGACCATTGTCCGATAACATTTTGTTAGGGAAACCTAATCTTGAAAATAACGGTAGCAATGCTTCCGCAATGGCTTCTGTCATAATGTATTTTAATGGAACGGCCTCTGGCCACCTGGTGCAGAAATCAACCATGGTCAAAATATACCTATGACCTCTGTTGGACATCACTGCTAATGGCCCAATGATATCAATGGCCACTTTTTGAAATGGTCTGACTTTCAGATCTGTAGCTTGTACCGGTGCTTGTGTCGTCTTTCCTTTTGGATACATTTTCTGACACGTTGTACAGGATCTACAATATATTTTTATATCTTTGCTAAACCCTGGCCAATAAAACTGGGATAGGACCCTATGTTGTGTACGCGATATTCCCATGTGCCCTGCAAATGGAATGCCATGCGCTGTTCTCATAACCCTCACTCTGTATGCTAACGGTACTACTACTTGCCTACGTGTAGATTTGTCATCTGAAAACCTGCGAGTGAGAATATTGTTCTTCATTTCGAAGCACCATCTACCCTTCTTTGATTGCCTATGTTCTACTTTACTACACCTATAACAGTGTTGGTACATTGTATAGCAGAGACAATACGTTGGTTGGAGTTTTCAATTGTTTATTTAGTCAAATACATCGTAAAATATCAAGTGACCATTGATCATACAGAATAGGTGTTGCTGACTTCAACCTCCGATGGTAACTGTCTATATCTAACCCCGCGTCACGGCTTGAGCGTCCCTAGTTACCTTTCAACGGGATGCTTAACCGTGCCTAGTCTCTTGCACACCTATTAACCCACTAACAGAGATGGGGCTCTGTTACATTCCTCCCTATCTTTAACAAGACTTTTCCCGAAAAATCTTAATCCCTAATCTACTTATTCTTTCCCTCACTAAAATCTTAGCTCCAATGTTATTTTTCCAACCCATCTTAAACCAGCCCTCTCTTAACCAGTGAGCTTTATTTCTTACCCTTCCTACTCCTTCGAGTCCACTTCTCTGCTGATCCCTTATAGCCAATCACTATGTTCTGTTATAGATCTTCGTGAAATGATACTTCTTCTTCTCAATTGCAGGGTTACAAGCTATTCGCTCATACATAACAATATCTGATCTTGACCATAAACATTCAAAACGCATACATACTCTTTTGAAATACTTCATACTCCGTATTATCATCACCCACAAGTCTATGCCAACAATTCATTACTAATTCCCCATTCAACCGACTTGAAACCACTCTTACTAATCACACGATAGGAAGATAAAGAATCGGTGTCTACCGGGAAGCAAAGAACAAGAACTCTTCTTCACAAAACCATCCTCACATTTACTCTCCCCCCCCCCCCCCATGTCACCCTGAGACTTTAGTAGTAAAGTCTAAAAAAAAAACAATTACCTTAAATCAATTTCTTAAATACCGTTCATTGATATATCTTCCACGGGTCTACAAGGAAAGTCAAAATGTGCCAACCGGTGATTATTCTTGATAGTCAGACTTCATACATGCTTCATGGAAAAACGAGCGTGTTGTCTTCTTCGGTTCCATCACAGGGAAAGGAAAAACTTCTGGACTCTTCATTTCACCCATGGGCGGGCACCTTGGATTTCTGATTTCTTTTCACCCCTAGGCGGGCACGTCTGGGTTTAAAAACGTTTCCGGAGCAATTTATCAGGCAATTAAAACGAGTGGATGCTCAGGTTTGAGTGGCGTTACAACAGTCAAAAACTTCCTCCATCCTGGGCCATATTTAGCCAAATGTTTTGAGTTGTATTAAGTAAGCTCCGGTAAGCAAGACTAGGAATGACCTCAGTTCAGGCAGCTCAAGGACAACGGCTAGGTCACGATGATGGCAATTCTGACAAACAGCCCAATTACACGATGGTAGCTCGCTCTGTCCAGCAGTTCATGATAGGATGTATGGCGGCTCCAACAACCAGCCTCTGTAAAACGATTTGCGGTGGTGAAAATATGGGTTGCAACCTTTGACAAGGCCTGGATCACTTGACTGCAACTTCTGACAAAGATTCACTCAGTCAGCAAAACTCGAACGGACTGTATTGGAACGATATGGCCACCAAAACATCTGTTGTGGTAACGTGTTTGTTGTAGCAACGCAAAGCAACTTGAAAAGGCATTCAACAAAAGTCCTCCGCTGTGCCGTATACTTTTGTAGTACTTCACGCTGTGTCCTCGACAAGGCAAGTTCTGAGAGTCACGGCACCAATTCTGCCGTATAACAGTGTTGGTACATTGTATAGCAGAGACAATACGTTGGTTGGAGTTTTCAATTGTTTATTTAGTCAAATACATCGTAGAATATCAAGTGACCATTGATCATACAGAATAGGTGTTGTTGACTTCAACCTCCGATGGTAACTGTCTATATCTAACCCCGCGTCATGGCTTGAGCGTCGCTAGTTACCTTTCAACGGAATGCTCAACCGTGCCTAGTCTCTTGCACACCTATTAACCCACTAACAGAGATGGTGCTCTGTTACAAACCCTTGGAAACATTTGTCTAGAGTAGTATCGTGTCTCTGGGAGTCGCTAAAGCTCTGTTTGATATCCATTCCCGCCTACTCAGTTGTACTATCCTTGTCCTCAGTCCCTGTGTCTACTTCGCGTGTCATCTCTTCCTCAGCTATCGTATCTAATATTGTTTGTCTTCTAGTAACTACCACGTTGCTTCTCACCTCATATTTTTGATACCAGTTCTCGATTTCTTCTTCTGTACATTCTTTCACTGTTGGTATATTCCCAATAATCAGATCTGCCACTGGGGAGTCGAGTACACATGCTATCATTCTTCCTGTGATAAATGGTGTTGTCACTGTGATCTTGGCCAATGGGTAAAATTCCACTGATCCATTAAATGTTATACACTTGACCGTTTTGCCTATGTAATCCGAGGGGTTTACCAACGTCTTTCTCACTCCTATGGTCGTACATCCAGAATCCCTGAGGGTTAATATCTGGCCTGTCGCTTACAAATCCACGGTGCAGCTTCAGACTCCCCCCGACGTGTACTGATGACATCGCTGGGAATGGGTGCCCACATATCAGTATAGGTTTACTGGTTGTGTCGAACAGAGGCTTACATACCTCGCAACTCTCATTGTTAAGCGTCTCAATAACTTGGGCTGCATTCGCGTGCTCAGTTTTTCCACTCATACATTCAAAACTGTAATGGCCTTTTTCCCACATTTAAAACAAGTGATCTCCTTTTTACTGTTGTTCGTTGGTCCATTTGATGGTTGTGCTTCCAGCTCCCACAATTCCAACATCCGGCACAACCACTTGGACGCCTCTTAAAATTCCCTTTTTTGAATGGGTACCGGCCTGCTTTGCCAAAATGGGTGCCACGGAGACCATTTTCTGTAGGTCATTGTTGCTCGTACCTCTGTGCTGAGTCCACACTTTTCGATCTTGGTCAAATAACTGGATTCTGGTCCTGTTTAGTGTACGCTGCACATACTATTTCCTCACTCATTTCTCTACCAATAGAACTGTTTGGATGTGCAGTCATGTAGTTTTGCCCTAACTGTGACATTGTGTCTATGTCCTTTGGCTTACGTTCCTCAAAGAAAGCTACTAAGTTTGTATTGCATGCAGATACTACCTTGTCCCTTAACATTAAATCCACTAATTTATTAAAATCTTTACCTACTTCTGACAGCTCCATCCATTTGTTAAATGTATTCTTTACTGTGTTAAAAAAATATGTGAAATCTTGATTTGTCTCTGGCCCTAACTGTCTAAACTTTGTTCTATATCCATGCTCAGTTAGTTGGAACTTTGTAAGCAGACGTTGACGCAAAATAGTGTAGTTGTTTCTTTCTTCCACAGGTAAAATAAACATTGTATCTAGGGCCTTCCCAGTAAGAAACTCGCAAAGTCGCATCGGATACTCTCCCTCTGGAATACCTAACACTTTCGCTGATGCTTCGAATCTTTCCAGATAAGATTCAAGATGGTCCAGGTCTGTAAAATATGGCAGTTTTAGTCTCTGTGAGGGATGGGAAGGTCTTCTGCTTTCTTCACTTTGACCCTTCGATGCAAATTCTAACTTTTTTATAGCAATTTCTGCTTCCATCTTAATCTTCTCTTTCTCGATTTCCACCGCATTTGTTTGTTTTAACTTTTCAAGTTCCAGTTGTGTCATTTCTAGTTTCAATTGTTTCTCTTTCTCAGTCTGTCTTTGTTCTCTCTCAGCTACCTTTTCTTCCTGTAGGCGTTTGGCCTCGAGTTCTGCCTGTCTCTGTTCTCTTTCAGCTTGTCTTTGTTCTCTTTCAGCCTGTTTTTGTTCTTTTGCTTCTGCATACTCCTGTAACTCTTTTCCCTTCAGGCCTAACCGTTCACCTGCTTCAATATATTCCATTAAAGTAGGCATCTTGTACTTGTGGACACGTTGCTGTCTGTCAGCCAACTATAAATGTAAAGACTCTGCTGCTAGTCTTTGTGTACTTTCCCTAAGTACACCTCCACTAAGACTGTACGTAAATCCGTAGTACTAATAATATCACTCTGTACTCACCCAGTCACTCTACAAGCACTAGGTAGTGAGGGGGGAATATTACCTATATCCCTCGTATATATCCCAAATAGCTTTAGAAAATTTCTGGAAATATTGTTAAACATACATATAAATACATATACAAACGAATGGATGATCCCCACTAAGTGCTGCTATAAAACGCTAGACGCATAAGCTGAGTACATGGAGATGGTGATCACAAAGAAATAAACCACAGTAACATCCACAAGCTTGTGTGAAACGACCACAGTGCGCGAAATAATATATATATATATATAACTGACACAGACCACTAGACAGTAGATATGACGAAAGATCACAATAATAACATATATCCGAACACAACAAATATCATATGTAAATATAACGAAAAGAAAGAAAGAAAATTATAGCATCAAAATATACACAAATCTGACGTCAGACAACACGGCTCTATATATTAGTTAGGACCCCAATGCCAATGCACGATACGCTAACTTTTTAGCATTTTCCTTACAAAAAATATCTTAAGCACCAGAAATACCCACGTTTTGCAAGGCCTATGATAGATAGAAATTGCAAAAAATGCCTACCCAACAACTACATGTAATAACATATCCATATATATAAGTACACAAAGGATAACACCAGTTAAAACGATGAGAGCAAAACAAAATGTCCAAATGGCTGGCCGACACTAATGTGCTTATTAATCTGTCGCCAAAGTTCTTATTTTGCTGTTAATAGTTTTTCCACAATAGGCTGGAAGTGTCTGTTGGTTAAAATTCCAAAATGTCTATGACGTCAAATTCCCAAACGACCCATTGATTTGTTGCGTGGTGTGTGAATTTCACGTGGTGATCACAAGTTCCAACCATCGAAAAAAATTGAAGGTGATAGTAGTTATCCAAAATGTTGTCTCGACACAGTTCATAATGTAATTGTGCTTTCTCTGGATGTGGTGACACCAAATTAATAATCCACACGTCTTTATACCTTTGTTGCGGAGATGGTCCGTAGTTGTATCAATTATGTGATAGACTCACGTTTAAAGACAAAGCTCAACCCAAAAAATGGCAGCAAATGTCCAGCTCTTTAACTCTGTACCGTCAGTTCTTTTTGGCAACTGTATGCACCCTTGTTTGCGGTGATGACACTTCGTTGTAAAAATTTTTTGCTCATAACAGAGTAATGATCACAAAGGGATTCACAAAGAAGAACATAAAGTCTGGTTTTCGTTCACAAACACCTTGTTTTGTTCATTCACAATGAGTCATCTTGACCACAATAGGCCGTGGAAATTTCCTGAGTATCTTTTACTCCATCCACCTCCGACTCACAATGTCACCTCAATTTATCTGTATCCCCTTTAGTGGAAAAATCCTTAGTAAACACTTTCCACACAACCTTCTCAGCCCCAACACGGCTGTGGTAGGGGTACCGCACTACCCCCGTCTGTCACCCCTCCCGGTGAATCGGCAAATGTCAATTTTGTGTATCCATGTAACTCTCCCCTTCCCGAGAGAGTTTATCGTCGCCTTGCGACCACACAGTGCGGTTGCCTTCGCACACACACAAAATGTCCCACCACGCACAGGACTTCGCAACGAAATTGCTCACTGTCTTAAATCCTGTCCTGTCACACACACACCTAGGACTGCCCTCTTCTTGTCGCAAACAACTGTCTGTCCACGCGACATTTCATCTGTGCTGTCTGCTGGCGCTTTCGTCTCTTGACCTATAAACACATGTGCCTGCCCTCTCAACCCGACATTCCGTGCTGTTTGTGACTAGTGACTAACCCGTCACCGTAGTCCCCTCTCTCAGTTGATCTGTGACGTGTCTTCATGCGCGCTGACAGTTTTTCCCGACGTGCCGTCTTACACACATGCACGCTGCCCTCGCCACACTCTGGATTCAACACTGGTTTTTCCGTGCCCCGTCTGCTAGCTTGAGCATTGCCTCTCGTCTGTCTGTGTTAATTATTTGGCGCTGTCACCAAAGTGTTCACATTAATTTCTTGAAGCAACAATATCCAAGTTGTCAAGTGTTTGTTTGATGGAACCAGATAATAACTCCTCTCTCAGCGAAGAGCCCACAGATATCTCAATATTGCACGGTGTTCCTTGACCGAATGTAGCTGTCAGAAACTCTTTACTAAGCGATGAGCTCCCAGTTAATACAATATATCCCCGTCGTCCTTGACCGGATAGCCCTCAGATATTATCACGATGTTCTTGATGATAAGTGCGTGATATGGTCGTTGTTTAGGTAACGATACTCCTGGTGTGTCAATTGAGCTATCTAACTGTCTTACAATATAACTCACCCCCGCAGTGCACATTCACCAGTCATTAAACAAGATTGCATTGGCGCACATAATCCTTTATTGCAGAAAGAACACGGACAAACGGAACACAACTCTATATCCAGAAACAATATAATCCATAGAATATAAATATCCTCCTCACAACTTAACCAGCACACATCACTATCTTCTCACGGCCTTATGAATCTCCCACTCATAAACCAGTTATCCAGCTACTATCCACAGCTGGACCTCACACATCACAACCCACACACTGGGTCTAGTATCCGCTAGCTATCCAACCCACTTTGGGTTCAGGCCTCTACTCACTATAAAACCCACTCTGGGTTCAGGCCTCCATTAGCTATCCAACCCTCTTTGGGTTTTAGCCTGCATTCACAACTGGGATGGAGACGGAGCGCTTATGGGAATGTCCCGAATGCTGTGATGTCGGTTCCTAGATCAATCAATCAATCAATCAATCAATCACAACTGGGAAATCAACACAACAAAAGATCTGACCGCAGTCAGTCTCAGCTCCCACTTCTTCGACAACCGATCCGCTCAGCGCTAAAACATCAACTGTCCTCCAGTGACCTGACTCCTCAGTCGGTCCCAGCTTCCACTGCCCAGTCAAAGTTTTCCACTGTCTTTTAACCCTGCTGTGTAGCCCCTCCCTGGGCTCCCCACAACATTACACCCCAGCCTAAAACTGTCTCTCTCCCCATCCACCCTGGGGATCTCCACTCACCCTCACCATTATTTTTCATGGCTGGTTGTTTTTCTCGTAGTCTCGCTTCTGGGGTCACTCACCTCAATGTCAATGACCCAGGCATATGTCACACTCCATGGCAATATACAACTATCAGAAAGAGACAGTTGCATTCTTTAGTATTGTGATGAGAAGAGAAACATGGGAAAGCATTGTGATGACTGGAAAGATCAGTGGGAAAGAGAGATTGGCAGACCGAGAGATAATGCTGGATGGACTGTTTGGTGACATTGAGAAATATTATCAGCAGAGTTGATCCTGAATAGGGACCGAGATGTGAGGAGATACATGAACACCTATGGTAGTTGGCAGGGCACATAATGCTGATGCAGTCTCATATGGTCCTTCAGATTACAAGTCTGAGTAAAAGAAGCACCACAATCATTACACATGTAAGGTCTCTCTCCTGTATGTGTTCTCTTGTGGTATCTGAAACTATGAGCATAAGTAAAAGAAGCACTACAAACATCACACTTGTAAGGTTTCTCGTATGTCTCTTCAAATGGTCAGCTTGAGTAAAAGAAACGCAACAAACATCACACATGTAAGGTTTCTCTCCTGTATGTGTTCTCTTATGTTTCTTCAGATTGCTAGCTAGAATAAAAGAAGCATCACAATAATCACACTTGTAAGGTTTCTCTCCTGTGTGTGTTCTCTTATGTCCCTTTAGATCACTATTTTGAGTAAAAGAAGCACCACAAACATCACACTTGTAAGGTTTCTCTCCTGTGTGTGTTCTCATGTGGTAATTCAAACTGCTAATGTGAGTAAAAGAAGTACCACAATCATCACACTTGTAAGGTTCCTCTCCTGTGTGTGTTCTCATGTGGTAATTCAAACTGCTAATGTGAGTAAAAGAAGTACCACAATCATCACACTTGTAAGGTTTCTCTCCTGTGTGTGTTCTCTTATGTGCCTTCAGACCACCAGCTCGAGTAAATGAAGCACCACAAACATTACACTTGTAAGGTTTTTCTCCTGTATGTGTTCTCTTATGTTTCTTCAGATTGCCAGCTTGAGTAAAAGCAGCACCACAAACATCACACTTGTAAGGTTTCTCTCCTGTATGTGTTCTCTCATGTGCCTTCAGACCACCAGCTCGAGTAAATGAAGCACCACAAACATTACACTTGTAAGGTTTTTCTCCTGTATGTGTTCTCTTATGTTTCTTCAGATTGCCAGCTTGAGTAAAAGCAGCACCACAAACATCACACTTGTAAGGTTTCTCTCCTGTATGTGTTCTCTCATGTGCCTTCAGACCACCAGCTCGAGTAAATGAAGCACCACAAACATCACACTTGTAAGGTTTCTTTCCTGTATGTGTTCTCTTGTGATTTATGTTCTTGTGGCACTCAAGATGGTCATCTTGAATCAAAATACCACCCAATTCATTACATTTGTTCTGTGTATCTTTTTCTTTTGTTTCTTTATTTTTCTGCTGACAATTCTCATTAGTCAGAGATAGTTTATTGTTTGTATCAATCATAGAAGACACAATTTCTGACATTTGACAACAATTTTCATGTTTTACTGATGCCTTACAACTGTTCTCAACCATCCTTGATTCTGAGTTGCTTTGTTCTGTCATTTCTTGAATGATGCTACCCCCAGCTATGTCTAACATTTTACTGAATCTGTGACTCCTGTCCTCACACAGAACATCTGATAGTTCTTGTTTCACAACCTTCATGTCTTTGCTGTCATATGCTGTCCACTTTTGTGAATGTTCTTGAATGGGAAGGCAAGGAATACTTGGAGACCATGACTGTGTTTCTGAAACACACCAAAGTAAATAATTAACAGCCTCATGAATATACCAGGTACTGAACAGATGTGTATGTTTAATCAAATTTAATCAAATCAAAAAATTTTTTACAGCAAGCTGCGATGTGGTAAACGCTCCCAAGGCGGCCAGAGGAAACGCTTTAAAGACACTCTAAAAGACTCACTGAAAACTTTTGGAATTCATCTTGACACCTGCGAGACTGCTGCTAAAGACTGTAATTCGTGGAGTACATCATTACATGCGGGTGCAGTCACTTGTGAAGCAACCATGACTGCAAGAGCTGTGAAGAAAAGGCTGGACAGTAAAAACCCATCTCCACTGCAGGAGATCCATCTCCTGGAACGTCAAACATTCTTTGCCCACATTGTCAAAGAACATTTCAAGTCAAAATAGGCCTTATCAGCCATCTTAGAACTCACGGCTCCATACTTTCAACCCCACTGGATGAAATAAATGGTCATCATCATTCTTGATGTACAAACAACATTGTCAGAGCCTAACATGGTATAGCTGTGCAGCAACATCGTTGCGACACCCGGCTGACAAGATTGTTACCTGACACGCGACCAGCGGTCAGGCTGACGACAGACGCACGCAGGACACGTGACACCACTAGAGGCAGTGGGCAGTTGGCGTGCTAAGGTCAGACCGAGCTGGGACTGGAGACCGGACGGACATGTGCGATGAGAGCAAGGCGTTTGTATGAATCTCCGTGATTGAAAGCCGAACGACTGATATCTTGAGCGTCAGACCTATGAGCTGTATTGTGGTTGTGAGCGTCGTGAGTTATATATTGTAGATTGCTGTAATTATCGTTCTGTATTTAATGTGGCAATAAATCCATAGAACTTGTGTTACTGTGTCTTACGTCGAATCACGTTATACTTGTACTGTCTCACACGTGTTAGCCAACGAGCCAATTATAAGACCCTGACATGTGTGGACGTGGGTTGCTCGTCCTTGTTTAAGAACCTAATATATGTAGACGTGTGTTGCTCGTCTTTCGTATTTAAAACTATAATTCTTGAACTTGTGAAATTTATCAAGGTTATAGCTATGTAAATGTGATCGTGAAAGTCTCAGTATGATCCATTATTACATTGTTTAAATATGTGTAAAACCATTAGTAAATGTGCAGTACATATTGTTTGATCCTTTAAACGTGTAAAACATTTGTGATTTGTGAAACTTGTCACCGTTTGACCTTGTCGACATTGTTATTTTGTCGCCATTTTGACCTTGTCGCCATCTTGTAAACGTGATGTCTATGTCCTTACTGAATGTCATCTTGATGTAAGTGATGTGTCATCAATGTTATTGAGTGTTCAAATACAGATAGATTGTCTTTGTGCATTGAGTTTGTGGAACGCAAAGAGTTTTGGAAAGAGTGTAACTTCTGTTGAAACTGTTGACGACAAATTTACGACATACAATTACACTCGACGCCATCCAAACCTAGTCAACACTTAGTGACTTGCAGGCACACACCAACAAATAGACGCTAACTTATTTTCTTCCAAAAATAAAGCAGGTTTTTCCGTACCATCCATAACCTTGCCGTAGAGGTCATTAGTGGTTCCGAAGTAACGACCCTACAGTTTTCTAGCCCGAGTGTCCAACCATTCTTCACCGTATCCAGGGCACTTGAGTATATTTTTCTATACTTTAACTTTACGTATGCAATAGTAGGCACGCATCGTATAGTAAAATAAATTGTAAATTGTTTATTACTAACCATTTATAACATATTTTGTGTGGTTGATTTTCAGTGACGTATTTTCTCCATCATGTCGTCATTATTTGATTTCATCGATATGGGTATTAAATTACATCTAACGGGTGATGAATTAACAAAATGGAGCGAAGACAAATACGCTGAATACCTACTGGTTCAGGAAAAAGCTGCCGAACGCGATGAAAGAGCAGCAGAAAGAGCTCTAAAACAAGCAGAGATTGAAAAAGCTGCCAAGCAAATAGAGGCAGAAACAGCCTTAAAACAGGCAGAGATTGAAACAGCCTTAAAACAGGCAGAGATTGAAACAGCCTTGAAACAGGCAGAGATTGAAAAAGCTGCCAAGCAAATAGAGGCAGAAACAGCTCTAAAACAAGCTGAGATAGCAGCTCAGAGTAAGAAAGAAGAACTAGAGTTACAGTTGAAGATGAAACAACTTGACACTGAGACTGCGATAAATAAAGAATCAAAGAAATCTGAAAGACTGGAAAAAGAAAACCAGTATAAGAAGTATCAAGGTATCGTACGTAACTATACCTCGGGTGACTGCATAGCAGCCTTTACTCAAAATTTTGAGACTTTAATGGAACATTACCAAGTTCCACTTTCTGAATGGAATATTCTTTATATGAGGAGTCTATCTGGGGAACCTCTTAAAGTCATTGAAACCATCCCCAAAGACCTAAGGAAAGAGTACCATTATATTAAATCTAAGATAATGGCACATTTCATGTTAGACGAGGCAGGTTACAGAGAACAATTCAGTAAATTGAGTCCAAAATCAACTCAAACGTTCTCTGACTACCTCTGTTTAGTCCGAGATGTTTTCAGCAAATGGACTTCAGCAGCCAAAATTAATAAAAGTTATGATAGATTAGAAGATCTCATCATTCGAGATAAAATCATTTCTTCTATCCCATCATCGTTTTCTAAGTTCTTACAGGAGAATGAATGCACAAGTGTGGAAGAAATTGAAAGACGTGGGTCGGCCTATTACACGGCCAACAAACAATGCTTTGCCACTGAAGCTACTGACAGTAACTGGGTAGCAGCAGCCAACTATGAGAAAAACTATAGTAGGCAAAAACCAAACAGACCTACCTCTGAAAAATTTAGACAGTGCAGATTTTGTAATTTTTCTCACCATTTGAACGAGATGTGCGATCAAAACCCAGGATACCAGACATACTTGCAAAATATAGTAAACAGTCAAGACAGAGAACGTAAATTGTTCAAAAGTAAACGTAAATGTTTTCTTTGCAAGGCTTTCGGGCACCATCGCATGGATTGTAGAGGCAGGCATATGACCAACAAAGCCAATGCCGCCTTGTTCGATAGCTCAGCGTCAGAAGACGAAAATCCAGAGAAACATCCTGTCAATGCAGCACAGGCTTGTGATGTATTTAATGCTAACAAATGCACTGTCTGTAACACCTTCTATGAAGATGGTATCTTAACATGCGGGCACGCCATCCCTATTGCCAGTGAGGAAGCTAACTTGGTAATAGACTCAAAAGGCAGATTAGACATCCATCACGGGTATGTTAATGGCAAGTTTGCTACAGTACTTCGCGACACCGGAAGTACACTTATTGGCCTGAAAACAACATTCATAACGCCTACAGACTATACAGGCAGACACATCACATGTAGAACATTTTCAGGCAATATTGAAAAATATCCATTAGCATGGGCATACATTGAAACACCATTCCTCACCGGGAAAGTAAAGGTCGCGGCACTTACAAACCCAGTGTGCGATATAATCATAGGAAATTTACATGAGGTGAATGACAAACCTCATAATCATGACATAACATCACTATGTATTGATGATAACACATCACCACCAAATGTCATCACTGAAAATGTCATATCACCTATTGAATGTATGTTAGCTAATGCAGCACTAAGTTCTCATCACATCATTGACGATATCATTCCATCATCATCTGATGTCATTGAGTGTGTGAACGCAGTAACAAGAGCTACTGCTAGAGTGCAAGATGAAAGTAACCAAACTGAGGCTATACAAATGCTTAGCCCAGAATTACCACCTAATGACTCTATGAAGGAAACATTCATAACAGCTCAAAAAGCTGATCCTTCACTGTCAAAGTACTTTGACCTGATCGGCAAAAAGGCAAAAGTAACCAAAAATGCGAAATGGCATTTTGCTTTACACAATGATATACTCACCAGGTACTACACCAGAGGTGACATTACAACAAAGCAAACTGTTTTGCCAACTACTTATCGCAAGCAAGCTTTACATCTTGCTCACGATATACCATTTGCAGGCCATATGGCATATGTTAAAACCAGGTCAAGACTTTTGACACAGTTTCATTGGCCAAAATTTTGCAATGACATAAGAACATATTGCAGAAGTTGTGATACATGCCAGAAACTAGTAAAAAAAGGTAAACACCCACAGGCAAAGTTACAAGTCACTGACTTAGCCAGTCGACCCTTTGAAAAATTATCAGTTGACATTGTGGGCCCTCTTAGTCATACAACTACTAGAGGGAATAAATATATTCTAACTTTTGTTGATCAATGTAGTAGATGGCCAGAAGCGATCCCGCTAAAGAACATTACTGCCAACGACATCATGGAAGTATTCTTCCATATTTTCTCCCGAATTGGATTTCCAGATACTATCCAGTCTGATAGAGGCACTCAGTTTATTGCCGCATCCACCCAAGCTTTCACTAAAATGTTAGGAGTGAAGCAAGTTTTCAATACCCCCTATCATCCTCACTCTAGTGGGATTATAGAAAAGCTTAATGGGGACCTGAAGCACATGCTTGCCAAAGTAACTCAAGATCACCCCAACAACTGGGATGTATACTTACCAGCTGTCCTTTTTGCTTATCGCGAGGTACCACATTCTAGTACCGGTTTCTCTCCTTTTGAACTAATCTATGGTGCCAAACCACGAGGCCCATTAACAATTTATCACCAAATGTTAACTAATTCTACTCCAATACTGAAACCCATATCATCATTTGTGTATGTAACATCATTGCGTGAAAGGATTATTAAATCATGTGAAATTGCTAAAAATGCACTTAAACTATCTGGTGCTACTTACAGACGGTACGCAGACAAAGGTAACAGGACTATAACATTGACACCTGGATAGGACGTTCTACTACTACTACCTAGTGACAGAGAGCTACTGACTGATTCTTGGCAGGGACCTTTTAAAGTGACAAGACAAATCTCACCTGTAGACTACGAAATCCTAATAAAAGACAAACACAAAATATTTCACATAAATATGCTAAGACCATACCACAACAGAGACAACGAACAAGACGATACAACAGCTTGCACCGTGATAATAGATCACGAAGATGACGATTCTAGCGACGAGATTCCAACACCTACATTAGACACGACAAACTGCTTAAATGAGATCAAGATCAATCCAAACTTAAGTCAAGCAGAGACAAACAGTTGCAAACAGTTGATACAACAATACAACACCATCTTTTCAGACAACCCAGGACAAACAGAATTAGTACAGCATCACATCACACTCACATCAAACACACCAATAAGATGTAGACCATACACAATACCATTACACTGCAAAGAACAGTTACATCAAGAAATTATCAACTTAGAAAAAAACAACATCATCAGACGATCCTTATCAGACTTCTCTTCACCCATGGTCATTGTACGCAAAAAGGACAAGACAATACGACTTTGCATCGACTACCGAAAACTGAATAAAATAACTGTTTTAGATCTTGAACCAATGGCAAACACTGACGATCTTCTAACAGAACTGACTGACGCTAAGTTCTTTACGACGCTTGACATGTCTAAAGGTTATTGGCAGATAGCTGTACATGAAGACAGCAGACATCTAACAGCTTTTGCCACGCCTTGGGGACTGTACGAATGGTGCAAACTTCCATTTGGGCTAGTCAATGCCCCAGCCACATTCGTACGCATGACACGACTCCTCCTATCTGACATTCCTAATATCATTTGCTATATTGACGACATCTGTGTCCATACAGAGACAATGACGGAACATATAAAGACACTAGAACAGACACTAGAACGTATCAGACAGCACGGACTGACAGTGAAGCCTTCAAAGGTGAACATGGCTTACCAAGAGATATCATTTTTGGGGTACAGAATATCCAATGGCTTTGTCATGACAGACAACAAAATTGTCTCCAAAATTCTGAAACTGTCACTCCCGACTAATAAGAAACAAGTCCGGAGTTTGTTGGGACTGATCAATTATTACAGGAAATTCATTCCTGATTTTTCAGAACTGACCGAGGTTTTTTCTAACTTACTAACCAAGGATAAGCCTGAAAAAGTTGTACACGATGAATGCCTACGAAATGCATTTCATAAAGTTTTGACATACTTTTCTGATAAGAATTCGAATAATCTCATCCTTAAATTGCCCAACATTCGTTTACCTTTCAGATTGAGAACAGATGCTAGCTCCGTTGCGATTGGGGCAGTCCTATTGCAGGAATACAACAACATCCTGCATCCCATTTGTTTCATATCAAGAAAACTAAGGCCTAGAGAACGGGCATGGTCCATTCCGCAATTAGAGGCACTTGCCTTAGTAGAAAGTGTGACGAAACTATCCAGATATCTTCTAGGACGTCACTTTATCATCGAAACTGACAACAGTCCATTACGGTATATAAATGCCGGAGTACCATCCAACAATATGATTGCTCGCTGGTCCTTGAAGCTTCAAAATTACAGTTTCGAGGTTCGTCACATTTCTGGCAGAATCAATACAATTGCCGATCTTTTGTCCCGTTGTCCAACCGACCCAGTAAGCAATGTCTGAGTGCAGAGTGTACTAATACACTCAGAACAACACAGCCACCAATAAGTGAATGTTTTCTATTCACCTACTGTGTAAGGTCTATAATTGTAATTGTGATACGGTAAAAAAACCGACATGTATAATATACTTATTTTAATCAAGCCATGTAATGAGTGTAGTATAATTGTGTAGTGTTTGTTAGAAAGAGAACATTATTAATTGTAAATATACACCAAGAACAGTGTCACAGACGCTTAACCACTTACCAGAAGCGAACTTTACCAGTTAACAGTGACAGCTGTGAGTGACTTTCTTCACCGTGATATTTTAACGACGTGTGCAAATGTGGACTGAACAATGACTTCTACACCACCTCTGCATCGAATTTAATCCAAAATGTTCGACAATTGAACATCGGAAATAAGAACATTCAATCTTTATCCAGAAGTTGTGAACACATCGGAAATAAGAACATTCCATCATAATCCGATAGTTGTGATACTAGAACATCAAACACGAACTTTGAGAACATTTAACTATCCGTTACAAAAGAAAACGGGAGCATTGGTGGTCAAACAGCAACTAAATTTTGCGTTTCGTGTGTACTTCCTGTGTAATTTAAAAAGTATAGCAAAATTAGCAGACGATATACAAATCGTTGTAAAATCCTTTTGAATCTATAAAATATAATACACCAATTGGGTACTTATTTAAATTGATTAGTGTAATCTTAGAATCATATCTTGATTAATGTATTCATATTAATGACTTTTTCTCGTTAATATGAAGAAACGTCAAGCAATGACGCTAAGAAATTAAATAATTATTGTCATTTATTGAATTTCTTGATTGTCAAAATTACTTCCCTTGCATTTACGAATTACACCAAGGGCCATAATTTGAAACATATTCATTAATGTGTATTGTATAAATAGACATTTTGTTGCTCAAATGGTTAACACACCGGGTAGGCGCCCACCAAGCATGGCAGATAGCTGCCAACATTGCAAACCAACATAAGAGCTCCTGGCCAAATGAGGTCAGAGTTTGAGTGTTTAATGCGACTTATGTAAAGTCGTATTTCAGTCTGGCTAGATGGCTGTTGCAAAACAACCATATTATTACGTTTTTTTCAAATTGCTGCGAAGTAGATGCGTGAAGCTGGTAACTACTGATCTGACTGGGTATTATTGCAATGGAGGTAACCAGCCATCAGGGGGATGAAACCTAAGTTGTGTTAAAAGTTGTACTTCATTTGTCATTTCAATGCAACTTACATTTTTTGTATATATTTCCATGCCATATATGTATTTTCATGCATAACACTGGGAAAGAGTAGTCTCTGACATGAAGTTAACACTACCCCAGTATATACAGACATCATGAATGAAAGATGACATCTTTCATTGAGGTACCCGGGGAGAATGTCAGAGCCTAACATGGTATAGCTGTGCAGCAACATCGTTGCGACACCCGGCTGACAAGATTGTTACCTGACACGCGACCAGCGGTCAGGCTGACGACAGACGCACGCAGGACACGTGACACCACTAGAGGCAGTGGGCAGTTGGCGTGCTAAGGTCAGACCGAGCTGGGACTGGAGACCGGACGGACATGTGCGATGAGAGCAAGGCGTTTGTATGAATCTCCGTGATTGAAAGCCGAACGACTGATATCTTGAGCGTCAGACCTATGAGCTGTATTGTGGTTGTGAGCGTCGTGAGTTATATATTGTAGATTGCTGTAATTATCGTTCTGTATTTAATGTGGCAATAAATCCATAGAACTTGTGTTACTGTGTCTTACGTCGAATCACGTTATACTTGTACTGTCTCACACGTGTTAGCCAACGAGCCAATTATAAGACCCTGACAAACATGTTTGATCAAACAGGCAAACATTGCAGCTATAGACAATCAATTTCAAGTGAACAAAAGATTGAGAAGAATGAACGAACGAACGAACGAACAGACTTTATTTTCAAAGGGTAACAAATTGGGCACGCAGGCCCGTCTTACATTCGGCCCTTCCATTCACTCATCTTTCTTTCATCAACAGTGCATAGGAAAAACATTGTCACATGAATTTTGTAAACATAAACAATGCATATTACTATGTTATGAGACACATCCACCACCCACCCACACATCCCCCATTCACTCCAACTCCCCCACCCATCCACACACATAACCCACACACACACATACATTCCCCCACCCATCCACCACATCCCTACACCTACACATCTCCCCACCACACACACCTCTCACCCACCAAACATCCCATCCACCCACACCCCAAGCACACATACATTCAATAACCCACACATCCCCCACCTAAACACATCTCCCCACCCACTCACGTATCCTCTACCTGTCCCATTACCCACCAACAATCACTCACCCACATATCCTCCTCCACCCACACACCTCCACCCGCTCAGCAAAACACACATTCCTCAACCACACACACATCTCCCCGTCAACTCACATATACCGCACCTACCCACACACAAATTCCGCACCCACCCACATAATCTCCCATCTCCCCCAGCCCACTCACAGATCCCGAGCCCACACCTACAAACATCCCCCACCATCTCCTAACCTGCACACACTCACCCACCCACATATCCTCTACCCACCCACACATCCTCTACCCACCCATCCCCCAACCAAACATCCCTTAACCACACACCCTTACTCATATACAATCACCCACCCACACATCCTCTACCCAACCACACATCCTCCATCCACCCATCCCCCAGCCACACATCCCTTAACCACACACCTCTACCCATATACACACACATCCCCACCCACGCACAATCTCCCCACCCATACACACATCCCTCACACACATCCCCACCCACCAACACATCCCCCATTCACAAACACACCTCCCATCCACGCACACACACAACCCACACACACATCCCCAACTCATACACTCATCCCCTCACACATCCCTAGACACACGTACTTATCCCTGAACCACTAACACCCACACATCCCCTACCCACTCATCAACACATACATCTCCTATCTACCCACCCACACTCACACACCCCAACCACCCATCTAAGCACACATTCCAACCCTCACACACATCCTTCCCAACCCGCAAACCCAACCACACCTTCACCCACCCACACACACATCATTTATCCACACCCAGCTCCCCTCCCACACAACACCACACCCACACACATCCCAAAGACACATCCCTCATCCACACACACACATCTCCCCACACATCTACCCATACACACATCCCCCAACTACAATCACCCTCACTACTCACACATACATCCTCCATCCAGCCACACACCCCCACCCAGCCAGACATATCCCCCACCAACACACACATCTCCAAATCCATCACCCACACCCATCATGCACCCCTCCCCAATCCACATACATCCCCCACACATACTCCCCACCCATCCACCCAAACATCCCACACCCAGACACATCAGATAATTAATGTGCTCATGTATGATTTATGCTGATGCATTATCTATGCCGATGTATGATATAATTTCACAGTGATCTATGCTGATGTAAGATCAAAGTTCATGATGATAAACACTGATGTATGATGTAAGTTCAGGTATGATAAACACTGATGTATGATGTAAGTTCAGGTATGATATAAACTGATGTATGATGTAAGTTCAGGTATGATATAAACTGATGTATGATGTAAGTTCATGTATGATATAAACTGATGTATGATGTAAGTTCAGGTATGATATAAACTGATGTATGATGTAAGTTCATGATGATAAACACTGATGTATGATGTAAGTTCATGATGATAAACACTGATGTATGATGTAAGTTCATGATGATTAACATTGATGTATGATGTAAGTTCAGGTATGATATAAACTGATGTATGATGTAAGTTCAGGTATGATATAAACTGATGTATGATGTAAGTTCATGATGATAAACACTGATGTATGGTGTAAGTTCAGGTATGATATAAACTGATGTATGATGTAAGTTCAGGTATGATAAACACTGATGTATGATGTAAGTTCATGATGATAAACACTGATGTATGGTGTAAGGTCATGATGATAAACACTGATGTATGATGTAAGTTCAGGTATGATATAAACTGATGTATGATGTAAGTTCAGGTATGATATAAACTGATGTATGATGTAAGTTCATGATGATAAACACTGATGTATGGTGTAAGCTCAGGTATGATATAAACTGATGTATGATGTAAGTTCATGATGATAAACACTGATGTATGATGTAAGTTCATGATGATAAACACTGATGTATGATGTAAGTTCATGATGATAAACACTGATGTATGATGTAAGTTCAGGTATGATATAAACTGATGTATGATGTAAGTTCAGGTATGATAAAAACTGATGTATGATGTAAGTTCATGATGATAAACACTGATGTATGGTGTAAGCTCAGGTATGATATAAACTGATGTATGATGTAAGTTCATGATGATAAATACTGATGTATGGTGTAAGTTCATGATGATAAACAATGATGTATGATGTAAGTTCATGATGATAAACACTGATCTATGATGTAAGTTTAGGTATGATAAACACTGATGTATGATGTAAGTTCATGATGATAAACACTGATGTATGATGTAAGTTCATGATGACAAACACTGATGTATGATGTAAGTTCAGGTATGATAAACACGGATGTATGATGTAAGTTCAGGTATGATAAACACTGATGTATGATGTAAGTTCATGATGATAAACACTGATGTATGATGTAAGTTCATGATGATAAACACTGATGTAAGATGTAAGTTCAGGTATGACAAACACTGATGTATGATGTAAGTTCATGATTATAAACACTGATGTATGATGTAAGTTCATGATGATAAACACTGATGTATGATGTAAGTTCAGGTATGATATAAACTGATGTATGATGTAAGTTCATGATGATGTAAGCTGGTGTGTGTTCTAAGCTAATGTTTGTTTGCTGATGTATGATGTAGGCTGATGTATGATGTAGGCTGATGTATGATGTAGGTTGATGTATGATGTAGGCTGATGTATGATGTAGGCTGATGTATGATCTAATTTCAGGTATGATCAAGGATGATGTATGATCTACATTCATGATGACATAAGCTGATGTATGATGTAGGCTGATGTATGATGTAGGCTGATGTATGATGTAGGCTGATGTATGATCTAATTTCTTGACGATGAGCACGGCAAGGCGCGCAGAGTGCTCTGGTCCTTCACTGCACCTGTATTTGTCTCTGGTCATCTTGACTTGTATTCACATGGACTCAGGCGAGAGAATGGTCAACAAATTGTGCAAATCCTCCTCACTTTAATCCAATTCATCGCACAAGTCATTCATCATCCAACTTCATCTATCACCTTCAAGCCCTGTGGCAATAGTCGAGAGGCGTTGGTAGGCTGGCAGTCGTAGTCGCAGACCTGCTCACAGGCGGCTCAGGCCATAAGGTCATCTTCTACTGACTGGAGCAGCAGTGAGATTCGGTAGCCCCCTGAGCAACTGAGCTTTTCTATAGAAAAGCACTGCTCACCTCCATAGCATGAGGAAGGGGCTAGAAAAGGTGCCCTAAACATTGTCTGCTCCATCATTACCTAACCAGCTAGCCGCGGTTGGTGGATACTCTATACTGCGGTCGACATACAACTAAAGTAAACATAAATTTTAGAACAGGTAAAGCAAAAAAAAAAATCTTACCATATTCCTTTAACTATCGGAACATGGAATGTACACACCCTACTTGATAGAGACAGCACATCGAGCCCAGAGAAATGAACAGCACTGATTGGGAGAGAGTTGGGCAGGTACAACATAGACATTGCAGCCTTGAGTGAGACACGACTTGCAGAAGAAGGCCAAATCTGTGAAGAAAGTGCCAGCTACACATTCTTCTGGAGTGGATGGAAAAGCGAGGAAAGACGCCAGTCAGGTGTGGGATTTGCCATTAAGTCAGCCCTGGTTGGCAACCTAGCTGAATTACGAGCTGAGTTACAGGCATGAAACCCAGCATCTACCAGACTATCATGTGGGCGAGCCACGTGATTGTATTTATAGTCTATCATCTACGTCATAACCACCCTTGACCTACACAGTAGTCTCCTGGCATCAAGAATTATTTTTATTTCTTGTGATTCTGTTTGAAATATCACCATTCAGGATAGAAAAATCTAAGCGCCCGGTCACCCTTAATAGAAAAGCCCATTACTTGTTTTTAAAATGAATACTGCATGTTTTTAAAAAAATGTGTTTTCTGTATCCATGAGGAAAATGCAAAGAATACCATAAACAGACAGAAAAACCAATGAATAAGTCCTACAAGAAACAAATGAAAATAGTAAACTGATTAGATAAATTAGACATAGACAGTCAACATTTTTTGGTCACGTTATGAGAAGAAATGAATTGGAGAACTTGGAGACAACTAGCAAGATTGAGAGGAAGAGAACAAGAGGAAGGCGGAGAAGTAAATACCTGGATGTCAGGGAATCTAGATAGAACAATGATAATCTCAAGCAGAAGGTGTTGTAGCAGATACTCTACACAGAACTATACATTGTCCAAATTGTTGTGTCTGCCACCACTCTACAACACAACAGGATCTGCTATGTAATGACTCAAGAATTGTTATGTCGTTGTCTCAGCACTACAGAGCTCAACATATGAAGTAAACCAGATTGCTGATGTCTACACTGCTTTGTTTGATGCTCAACTATCTACCTGGGAGAGTTATATTTCCGACAGCAACACACCAAAATTGTAACAATGAATGGTTTTGACAAAGGTGTAGATGTATGTTACAAATTGTTAAAATGGCACCATGAGAATGGAAGCTGTCCTGGTGTCCCATGTAAGCCGGTTTGATTTAGTCCTGGGTGTCAGTTTGTGAATGTGGCATTCACGGACTGGACGAAAGCGGATCCTGATTTCTTGACTGATGAAATTGATGCCACGTGCCAAGATGATTTACAGGATACCTCTCTTATATTGAGGCCATCATATCCACACAGGATAATCTGGATTAGGTTGCATCTGTAACACTTAAGTACGTTTGTGCACTTCATAGTAGCATGGGGTAATGCAGGAAATATCTGTTGTAATACGTTTGAATTCCTTGTGGATGCCAGCATAGTGGCATCATACATGGACAATTTCATCATTTGTCACCAGTGAATGAGCTCTGGCAGCTGGGGTGTGTTCCATGTATGTCGATGGAAGTAGATATGTAGCCTTACATCAGCTTATAGCACAGATATCAGATTACATCTTGTACCCCAATAGCTGTGGATTGTGACTCCAGGAGCGATGAAATCTACCGTCAGTGCAGATGATACAATTCTGGATATGTACACAGACCCAAAGATACGCCCAGATGTTTGTCATATCCCATGATGCTGTGTAAGGTCTGGCAGGCAGCTGTCAACTCATGGGTGGTATGTTTGCGTTCTCAGCTTTTGTGAGGTGCAGGCTTCTGACCATGGAAGAGCTCATGTAGTTGTTAATAGAGCTGAAGACAACAAACGTGCAGAAAGTGATGTGTCAGCTGGTGACTGACAGTCACATGGAACTTCCAGGTGACTTTTTCTGACCATGTCTTGGAAGACTAACTTCGGCGGCTCAGGAGATCGCCGACACAACACGGTGGTGAGACTTGAATGGACTACAGCATTTGTGGAGATGGGTTTTCACCAGCAGAAGAAACACCGGACAGTTGTTTAACATGAGCTCTGGCAGCCGAAGTGTGTTCCATGTATGTCGTTGGAGGTAGATATGTAGCTTGGGAACAGTTTGTGGTGGCCATTGGAAGAGAAAAGCGACACAGACTGTCAAAGTCCTGTAGGGGACAGAGCAGAGGACAGACGGTAGAGATAGGGACATGGGGTGAGTACGGGGGAAAGGAGAAGAGTCTAGATGCTTAAGACAGTAGAGACAGGACTGTACCCGTGAAGGACAGGGTCACCTTGAACAGAAGTACGCAATACGCCTAGCCTCAACCAGGCGCATGCAAGACATATGACTTCCCACGGGCTGCACGAGGGACAAAGACCTCGTGACCACCGGACAGTAGAGGAGAAGTCAGGCGGGCTTTTGGACATGATGGAGAGTGGATACATGACTGACCGTGTGACAGGATAGACTATACCTAGGGTTTCAGGGCTATTGAATAGCTTAGCCACTGACTTGTGCTTGTGTCTGTGGCTGTGATACGAGAGCATATTGGATTGTATCGTAACGTATTGTATTGCTACATTATTATTTAGTACGAGAACGAACATTGAAATGATAGATGAGATATTATATATGATTATATCGTTGAGTAATAAATAAGATCTAATTGACTCATGTGTTTATGTCTCATCTATGCTAGTACTATCTGCCTGTCTTGAACCCTTTTCCTTCTATCTCTAGATGTTTACAGGTTAACCATGGGGGATAACGTCCATTTTGACGAGTCGTAAGACAACTAAAATTAAAACTGTGACAATTCTTGGACTAGCCAAGTAAAACTGTAAGCATACACACAACACGACAACGACAATTTAATTGAGTTATATATAATTCTCACGAGTCCACTCTAAAGTCCATTCTAAAGCTAATTACTTATATATTCTCTCTCATTATATGACACTGACATGACTGTACGACGATACTAATGTTTTTCTTTCCAACAACAGGTTGATGTTGATAGATGTTATTATACTTGTAAATAAGTTGCAGAAACCACGAAGACAGCTAGAACAGAAGTCATCAGTAGTGCTGGAGCAACACCCCTGAAATCAGCTAAGTTAAATTTATTTCTTGAATGAAGTCAATAAATAGACACTCATTATTTTTTTCACGCATGTAAATTTTATGTACCATTTTGTAATCCTACTAAATCCCACTTGTGTAATTGTAATCCCACTTGCACATTTCATAATTATTCCCAAGAGACATACTCTTTTGTGTACATAAATATTATTCAAAATTCTAAAATGTGTATGTTAGAAAAGTGTATTGAATTAGGCAAACAACTAGGATACACAGGAGACAAGCTAGCAGAATGTAGTGAAAAGAAATATGCAGAAAATTTGCTAAGAGATGATAAGGAGCAAGACCAACAGGAAAGGGCTTTAGAACGTGAACAGAAGAAATTAGAAATAGAAGCAGCTAACAAGAAATTAGAAATAGAAGCAGCTAACAAGAAATTAGAAGTAGAAGCAGCTAACAAGAAGTTAGAAATAGAGGCAGCTAACAAAGCAATTGAGGCAGCCATAAGACCGAAAGAATTGGAATTAGAAGCTAGAAAAATAGAATCAGAAACGCAAATGAGAGTAAAACAATTAGAAATAGACTCTAACATAGAGATCTCAATGAATAAATTAAAAAGTAAGGAAAAAGAACAAAAATTCAATAAGTTCAAAGGAATAGTAAAACCTTTTTGTTATGGGGACAAATAAGCGCTTGGACAGAAAATTTTGAATGTTTAATGCATTACCATGAAATTCGAAAAGAGAATTGGGCCACAATATGCATGCAAAACTTGGCTCTGGAGTCTTTGAAAGTAATAGAAACAATACCTCAAGAATTAAGAATAAATTATGACTACATCAAACAGAGAAAAATGCAACATTTTTCATTAGACGCTGCTGGATATCAAATACAGTTTTTTAAGTTATGCCCAAAAGCTAATCAAACATTCATAGACTACGTTTCAACAGTACAAGATATTTTCACTAAGTGGATTAGCTCAGCAAAAGTAGAGAAAAGTTTTGACAAATTGAAAGATTTAATAATTATAAACAAGACAATATCATCACAACCAACAGCTTTCTCCAAATTTTTGCAACAAAGTGATTGTCAGACCATTCATGACATTGAATAAAAAGGGTCTGCATTTTTCACAGCGAACAGAGACATCTTTATTCTGAATGATAGTCAAAATGAGGTAGTGTCGTAGTATTTCCTGGGGTGAGGGAAGCATACTATTACATCTTAATAACGGGATAGATGCACTCTGGGAATACAGTAAATCTCAGTCTACAGACCCCACCAGCCCTTGGATTCCTGTCTCTCTCACTATCAACCGCTGGACAATACCTTTTTCACCTCTCATCCAGAACAGATGACACGACTCTGGTGTCTACACATAATGACTAGATGATGTACAAGAGGATTATCAACAAGGGGAATGTTCATGAGAGAATCCTGGCCACCGCCAGGCGATAGAAAAAATGGCTATCTGGATTAGCCTCAGGCCGTCTCACTCATCACTGTACACTCGGTTACGATACCACAAGGTTAAAGAGGTCACTCATCTGCACACGTAGCGTGGAATATCTCTGCCGAGGTGTAAACTCAACTGAAATGACTAGCACGTCAATGTGGTGACTCCAAGTTGCGGTGGTACGTGATGACTCTGGACTAACATCCCTGTAGAAGTTCTGAAGGCCTGTCCTTCAAGCTTCACTGGTAAGGCCTGTGCTAGACAACGGTCCTAAGAAGCCACCATAACATTTCACACACATTTAACAATGTCAAAGTTCTGGAAACAGATGGTGGTCTCTAATGGGATCAGGATGTGTATCACTGGGCCTATAAGCACAGAAAGTTGGCACAGTTCAAGTTGACTCTGTCACTCAAAGTCAGTACTGGTAGCGCGTGACCCGGTAAGGAATGTCACAAAAGTTCCTATTCCTACATGGTAGACTGTTCCCGGAACACCAGGCCATCCTGAAATAAATGGTAATGTAGTTCTTCTCTACCCGTTTGGCTAGTGGGTCACAATGTCAAAATTTGTCACAGACAAGAGGACACGATACTCGCCCGTGTGTAGCCATCATAATACTTGGTGGACTGACTGAAGATCATTTAGCGGTTAAGACGGGACTGGCCTGTGGCGTAGTGACTTCCCGGCACGTGGTGTGGTGTAGAAGCCTCACTTCACGTCACATAGGTAAGCCAGCCATTTAGCCTTCTTCACCAAGTCATCTTCCTCTGGTCCCGTCACGTAAGTCTCTCAGAAAGTAGAACCTGCCAAAGATAACACCATGTGTGAATATCGTGACACAGACTTACCCCCAGAGGTACACGTTACCTATGTGTACTCAGCATAGGCCGGTGTCGCTATGACCCGGCCGGCAGCCTCACAGACCAGGATCCACTGCCAAAACGGAACTAGGTCTGGGTCCTAACAAGTGCTGGCTGAACCGTCCTCCGTCTCGAACCCGCCCAAGGTAGGGCTGTGTATCTGGTCCTGGTGTCGGCGACATCCTTCTGTCCTTAAACAGACTTCTAAGGACATAATATACCAGGTTAGTAGGTTAAAAATACCTAGAGACAGAATGGCCCTGAAGGAGGACCGGTGACCACCGAATTCCCCTCCCTCGGAGGTAGCCCCCTCTCCCTGGTTCTATTTTATGTTTACCTACTATACAACCAGTTTCCCGGAACTCGAGCTTTGATCCAGGAAATTAATAGATGATACAGGGAAATCCCTCTGTAGCGGAAGTCCACATCCCGTTCCCTCCTCCCCTAGTTAGGGTCAGAGCATTTGGAACGGTGTTCAGCTGGTTGTGACCAGCTCTGTCGCATTCCCCAGTTTCTCCAGTGTCAACCTCTCGGGAACCAACTGTATATCAAGATACTGTTCCGTCACGGCAACCAATAACCTAAAGAGTAAGAGGAAAGCTCAGCAAAGCCAGTGGTCGCCACACCAAAGAATTCGAACTTAGACACCCGCAATGTCCTTCGAATGACCTTCGACACGTCCGGCGACCATCGCATGGGTTTCGTCTAGTTCGGCCGAGTTCCCTGATACCTCACTCGACCTATGTTCTACAACGCCTTCGCCCACGTCCGGTTGTGTCGACTACGTTAGAGTTCTAAGGCCGCCCAGGAGTGAACTCGGACTACTAACACTATTGGGCCTGTCCTAAGTTTACCTAACTACTTGTAGCGGCGATAACACGCATTCACGCACTTGTACAATTGTAACGTAACAACAGGCCTACAATCCATCGTGTTCAACTAGCCTGCAGTGTTAAGTTAAAACACAAGCCCACAGGTTCACCCCTGACTGACCTTTGTGCGCCGGGCGGGACATGTGGTAGAACAGCTTCGGTTCAACGCGGTAGCGACACACATTATTTATCTAAATATGTTTCACGTACCTTACGACAAACTGTGCATTCCGAATTGAGGAGCTCCCGTCCCAACACTGGACGTTCTGTCAGTTTTCTTTGATAAACAGCAAGACACTGGCTTCCTCTTTCCCATTTACGAATTAACACAGTCGTCCAAACACCACGTCTGGCTCGCAAGGCCGGATCTCAACTGAGCCTCTCTTTGTTCTGAGAAGGTTATTGCGCATGCGTTAGCGGATCTGGTTGGGTTGAGCTTTCGTCACCCGAACAGTCTAGAAGTCAAGGGCCACCAATCGCCCTTGCGTGGGGTAGATTTATACCTCGGTTGTATCCCTTCGACTAGATCGGCTGTTCTACTCTTACTGAAAAGGGGAATGGGACTTTTGGGAGTTTTGCTAGGTGAATTCTCAGCGGTTCCGTGACAGGTAGCAGCTGCTATAAATTTAACAAAACCAAAATCATTTCAGAATAGAAACAGCCATGCAAAATCATTCGTGATAGCGGGGCAACCATGATCAGGGTCAGAAAAACATTTATATGTGACATTAACTACACAGGAAACTTTGTCATCTGTCGCACATTTGCAGGGAATATTGAAAAATACCCACTGGCAATGACAGAAATTCACAGACTATTCTTATCAGGGCATGTATTATGCGCAGTATTAGATAATCCATGCGCAAATTTAATTATTGGAAATCTTCCAGATGTAAAAAAATGTTCCAACAAATACATCAAAATTTGGGAACACAGGCATTGCAACAGTGAGGCAGTAACAAAACCGACTGCAACTGAGCAAAATTATGAACACCAAAAAGAAAAGGTACGAGTAAAAACGCCAGGGGAGACTATCAGTGACAAAACTATACAAGAAACACAGGGTTTGCATTATACTTGTTCCGCCCAAATTTATCAGGTCAAAGTGACAAATACAATAGTCATCAACACTGCGGACAAACCTATGGAAGTTGTCACTATTACCAAAGTAACATCGCAAGACAGCGACCATGCAGACAAACAACATGCAAACGAAACAACACAAATGAAACATAAAATACAGAAACCACATACCCTACTCCCACATACAAACATACCGGTTTATCGCAAAAACAGTAACAGAGAATGATTTTCCTCAACACTCAACAGCAGGGAAACAATTGACAAAATCAAGCCGGAGTTAGAACCCACCAGTGGTACTGACAGCGACAACACTACTTTCTCTAAGACACACAACGCAACCAACAGATTTAAACACCCAAAGTCACCAAAGTTTAAATTTGACTTGTTTAGACTACTTACATTACTGCTATTATTAACTAAACTAACAACAGCACTGCTTATACATCAGAAGTTATCGTCAACCATAACCCTGTTGATAAATGACTTTTCTGTGATACTTACAACCTTACTGATAAATCAGGCAACACCATTTCATGCGGAAATTTCAAATACCACCAGGATTGCGATTTATTATTACTGGCGCAAAAATTTTAATATATTAATAATGTGTAAAATTCCATATATAAATTTGTACCACTTTTGCAAAGAGATTCAATCAACAAGACTGACCTATCAGATATTCAAAACTGTTGCCATCGGCTTGGCCGGATCTCCAAGCTACATATTATATCATAGAAATAGATGTATTTTCAACTTAATGTATTTCTATAGTAAATTCACATCCACAGTAATGTATTTCTATAGTAAATTCACATACACTCTTACAATTTCCATTAATGTTATTCTATATTCAATCATGGAATTTTGTATAAATATGATTTGTAAGAGTGCCTATTTAGATGACACAATCAAGAAATTGAAATTGATGTTTTCCAATCCACGCATTCTTCGTCTCCGAGATATTAACACTCAGTTTATATTAAAAACAGATGCCAGCACTACTGCAATATCGAGAGTTTTGATGCAAAAGCATGACGGGATAAAACATCCAATTATCTACGTCAGCCGCAAGCTCAAACCTGCAGAGAAAAAATACAGCATTGCGGAACTTGAAGGACTAAGTGTGGTCTATTGTGTCCTTAGACTTTGCGAAATATCTCAGAGGCACCTACTTTCTCATTCAAACAAACAACTCACTGTTACTGGTAATCAAACAAGGCACACCCAAAAATAACAGAATTGCGCGGTGGGCCTTAATACTGCAAGATTTCAGCTACGACATTCAACATATCAAAGATTCTAGAAATATCTTACCAGACCTTTTGACGAGAATGCCTGAGTCACCAGATGAAAAAAACACTAACTATTATGCCTGAATATACAGACTGTGATATTTTATTCCGATGCATCAATCAGACAGCAACATTTTAATCCGCCATAACCCTGTGACAAAGCTTCTACATTTGGACATTCTTCTTTCAAATTTACCATGAATTGGGACAGAATATTTCCAACTAACAACACGCGACGAACTTTTGACATCTATCATCTACATGCTTCATCGAAGACTTCATTAAAGGGACCAGCAAGTTAATTAGTTGATTTAAATTTCAGTTAAATGTGTTTATAATATAAACATTTCATTTCAAATGTAATTTGTAAATATGATATATATAAATTCACTGATTTTTCATGTAAACTTAATGTAAAGTACAGCTATAGTAAGCCTAAATCTAATTTCATAATTTTTTTTTTTTTGCTATTTGTTAATGCGTCGTTAAAATTGTTTTTCTAAACGTAATTCGCTGCCAACACTTTTTAACATTGGCAATAACTATTCCTAAACTTCATTTATAATTTCAACAAGATAAGAATGAATTTTTTGTGAATGAAAGACGTATAAAAGATAGAGTACATGAATTAAAAACAATGTAGTTTCCACAGCCTGCAAATTGTACACGCCAGTTTTGTACTTGTATATTGTATGTGCCGGTCTCTCTGGCTGAGGGGTTATAACACTTTCTCCATAATCCCGTTTATCACGCAGAGTCTCGTAGCAGGAGAGAACTGGGAGCGGTTCGACCCCCGCTGGTGACTTGCGGGATACTGAGCCGGCCGCCCAGAAAGCAATGGCAAACTACTGAGCGTAATCTTGCCAAGAAATCAACAGACAGCTGAAAGATGCTGCTGTTGACAGCGATGTCCTGTAAACGATATGCAAAAAAAATATATATATATTGTATGCGTCTTTTGTAACACGTCATTTGTATTGAATTTTTATAAGTGTTTCATAACGTAGTAATTAGACCAAATAAATTATGAATCTAAGAATCAGAGCTCGAAGGTCTACCCCATGAATTGTGCATATACTGTATATCATGACGTTGGAAATTCTAGCCTTTGACACTTAGATAAATTAAAACATCACACACTATAACACACGCAGTTAGCACAAATATTAAACACACCAGTGTAAATATATTACTTGAACTCTCAACATAAACAGATAAAGTGCATACACTTTAATAGGACAAACATGGGAAATTAGTCAACACTTACAGGATAACAAGGGACTTAAGTAATTTTGTATGGAAACAAAAGATGTCTAGTACATACACTGCCAACATGCCTCAATGCTTATGTCATCCCTTTTAAGATTAACACAGCAACAGCAAAGAACTCGTTGAAATATATAAACAAATGAAAGGAACGTCCTCACCTTTTAACTGCGAATTAATACTAAGACTGATAGCAGTCTTGCGAACAGATTTAGCCATTTATTAAATGCGCTTCAGAAATCACATGGGATGACCAACTAAAACATATAAATTTATGAATTCATTTTAGATTAGGTTCCCGATTCCACTCTGTTGACATCGATGCTCAGTCCTTTCAAATTCTCAGTGAGTTGTCCTTTCCTCAAATACAATCTAGGTTGATCTCAGCCCGGTCCATTTCATTGCATGAGTTTCTCATTCACAGATCATTCCTCTTTTCACCGTTTACTTGCCGAATCCTGCAACCATCATTTCATTCAGAACTTATTCCTTTTCACACGGATCTTTCAGAACACAGCTGCTCCTTGATGTTGAAGTCTCATAGCGTCTCCGTTGTCATGTTCTGACGTGTTTATGTTCCTATTGGTTTCTCCTTTTTATTTGTCCACTTTAGTGTCTCTCTGGGAAGACCCATTTTGCTTTTGGTGGCGTGTGCCGTCATATGGCATAATATACAGGAGTAAAAAAATTTATACTGTTAAATATACACATTTAAGGACAATGGGTTGCAAGCATTCTTAATGGGAATAAGGATATTTCCTTGATAACTCTCTGTAAAAAGAGCCATTGTGCATTTTGGATGTCTGAGAAGGATGCATTTGTGGACAAGAGTTCACAATGTGAGACGTTTCGTTACTTCGGTCTGGATTGTCCTGTAATTAAGATTGACGATAGTATGAGACTCTTTGACAACCACCCAAGATGTTAGTACATATAACATTAGTTGCTAGTTCTTCAATAGATATCAGACAGTTCCCACCTACTATATTACTGCCCTTGGCCCTTAGATATCATGACAGTAATAAATATTTCCCTTAGGCTTTTGACATAATTAGTACAGACTAATTAAAGGAATACACCACGCAGGAGGGGAGGAAGGGAAGTATGTCAAGGTCCTGTAGGGGACAGAGTAGAGGACAGACGATAGAGATAGGGACATGGGGTGAGTACGGGAGAAGGAAAACAGTCTAGATGCTTAAGACAATAGAGACAGGACTGTACCCGTGAAGGACAGGGTCACCTTGAACAGAAGTATGCAATATGCCTAGCCTCAGCCAGGCACATGCGAGACATGACTTCCCACGGGCTGCACGAGGGGCAAAGACCTTATGACCACCGGACAGTAGAGGAGAAGTCAAGCGGGCTTTTGGACACGACGGAGAGAGGATGCATGACTGAGAGTGTGAGAGGATAGACTATACCTAGGGCTTCATGGCTATTGAATAGCTTAGCCGTTTGACTTGTGCTTGTGTCTGTGATACAAGAGCATATTGGATTGTATCGTAACGTATTGTATTGCTACATTGTTATTTAGTACGAGAACGAACGTTGAAATGATAGATGAGATATTATATATGATTATATTGTTTAGTAATAAATAAGATCTAATTGGTTCATGTGTTTATGTCTCATCTATGCTCGTACTATCTGCCTGTCTTGAACCCTTTTCCTTCTAATATCTCTAGACGTTGACACAGACGTTGCCATCTGGGCTTTCTTCACGCACTATCACAGTGTTGTGTAGTGACTTTAACTATGTATTATGTACTATTTGATAGATATTGTATGACATTGGTTTTGTTCCCTGTATACATGTATCTACTGTGTTCAATAGGAATGATGTGCTAGAACCTCTTACCCCTGGGTAGATTGCGCCCATTAGCTATTACATCGGCCAATCTATGATGGACAAATCTTATTATAAACCCCCAAGTTTAAGGTGAACCGACGTGCCGAGGACTGAATGGCCACATGTGAGTTGGTCATGAATGTAGAATGTCTGGTATGCGAGCAGGGCGGCGCCAGGTGTATGGGCTCCTAAAGGACATCTCCTGCCCCAGCAGGCAGACTCTACTAGTATGGTGTCCGATTAACTCCTGCCTTCAAATTGAAACCAACTATGGAACATAACAAGAATTATCAAGGAAGCAACGAAGTACGTGCTTTGTGCTCGATACCTTTGACAATTGCCAGCGGGGAGAAAATGAAGTGGGAGAGAAGAGGTAGGGGAGAGGGGGAAGGAAAAGGAATAAGAGGGTTGGAGCCAGAAGGGGTGGGAGGAAAACAGATCGTTTGGGACTCAAAAATGTACGGGTTGGGTATTGGAATTGCCATAGTGTGAAGCGAAGAGGACCAATATTGGAGAAACTGGTCTACAATTTTGATGTCCTGATGTTACAAGAACTGAATACAAACTCTTTTCAGTGCCCTGGCTATACATGTTAACCCAACCGGGCAAGGAAGACATGGGCAGGCTCTGGTGGTCAAAGATGATTTACAACATTCAATACCGGAAATGAGTGCGTGGGGTCAAAAGAGTAAAGCGGTGCAGGGAATGTGGATAAAAATCGGCTGATACAGCT
This sequence comes from Cepaea hortensis, assembly GCA_963921405.1. NCBI lineage: Eukaryota > Metazoa > Mollusca > Gastropoda > Stylommatophora > Helicidae > Cepaea > Cepaea hortensis. The sequence continues at coordinate 506,377,337 of OY992876.1, read as the reverse complement.
GGAACCTAGTAAATATATATGTAAGTGGGGAATCTTGCATAAGCAGAGAAAGTTGTGACTGGTTGAAAGGTTGGATACCCCTGGTACCAGATATCTGATATGTGGTGACTTCAATGCCCACACCAAGGAGTGGGACAGGTCAGGAGAAAACAGACACGGTACTGCTCTTGCCGAGGCCTTGCTTGAGACGGATGTTGTCTGTCTAAATGATGGGACACCCACTAGGCTAGCAATGAGACTGGGGGCTCTGACATGGCCATGGACCTGGCGCTTGTATCCCAAGAGGCGGCATCAGACATAAAATGGAGTGTCCTTGGAGACCATGTAAGTGACCACCTCCCCTGTTCTGTGCTGATACCTAAGTCCAGCATGGTCAGGGCTATAAGAGCCAGCAGGGCATTCAGTTATGATTGTGACCACTCTCCGCTCTTGGGGTGCCTTAGATTACAGAGGAGATCTAAACCAAGAAGAAGAATTTTCACCCAACCACCATGGTGGACACCAGAGGTGGAGATTTCATGGGGGAAAAGAGGGCAGCCATAAAGAATTGGCAGAGGGTGTGGAGAGCAACCAATTCAGTTGACACAGAATTGGAGGAGGCGGAAATATATAAAAAAAAGTAAAGGTGCAGGAGTTTAAACTCCAGGCAGCAGAGGCAAAAAAGATTAAGTGGGATTAGGATTAAGATTAAAGTGGAGCGTATCAGAAGGGTACTGAAGTGGGCTAACGACAGCGCAAGGTCCGGATGGGGTGAGGTACTCTCACATGAGTGACATAAATCATAGGGACTTGGAGGAGATGGCTCGTTGTTTCAAAATAAGCATCAATACGGCTTTAAACCCCACGATTGGCTGCATAGCTACCTGGTCCCATTTCCAAAGACAGGTACCCAAGGAATGCTAACCTGGTAAAAATATGCACACTAAAGTCGGATGTGTTGGCCAAAAGGATTCTGGCCCAAAGGTGCCTAACCAGATACACCACAATTACGTCTGAAAAAGCACTCCGGGTTAACGCAGAAGAAGAAGAAGAAGAAGAAGAAGAAGAAGAAGAAGAAGAAGAAGAAGAAGAAGAAGAAGAAGAAGAAGAAGAAGAAGAAAGAAGAAGAAGAAGAAGAAGAAGAAGAAGAAGAAGAAGAAGAAGAAGAAGAAGAAGAAGCAGCAGCAGCCTGGTAATTGAATTGAATTGAACTTTATTTTAAAAGGGTTACAAATTGAGCACGCAGGCCCATCTTACTTTCGGCCCTTCCAGTCACTCATCTTTCATTCATCAATAGTGCATGGTACATTCACATAGGAAAAAAACATTGTCAAATGAATGGTGTAAGCATAAACAATGCATATTATCATGTTATGTGAAACATCCACCCTCCCACACACACATCCCGCACCCACCCACTTACACATACCACAACACACACAGACTCACCAACCACACACACACATGCTCCACCCTCCCACCCCCAACCACACAATACCCATCCCAAACACACATCCTGTACCAACCAACACACCTCACCCACTCACACATCACTCACCCCATACCCACACATTTTCCCATCCACACATTTAATATAAACCCACACCCCACACCAACCACGCATACATACCCTACACACACACACACCCCACCAACACACACATCCCCCACACATGCCCCAACACACACACATCCCCCACACAAACCCAAACATGCACACCCCCCACCCATCAACACCCAAACAAACACATCAACCCAAACACACATTCCCCTCCCACGCCCACATATTCCCCACCAACACACGCTCCATCCATACACACACCCCTCCATCCATACACACATCCCTCCACCCACCCACTCATCTCTGCACCCACCCACATATCCCCACCCAACCACTCACACATCCCCAACCCACACAATCTCCCCCATCCATATACACATTAGCCACACCCATCCCCCAACCCATACACACATCCTCACACACCCATCCACATACCCCCACTCACCAATAACTACACACTCATACACACATCCCCACCCACACACACATCCCCCACCGACCCATACACATCCCTCATCCACACACATATTTTCCCACACCTCCCCACCCAGAGACACACATCCCCCCACACACATACCCCAACCCACAAACCCATCCCCCAACCCAAACACAATCCTCACATCTAAACACATACATGATGCCTCACACAATCACTGAAGCAAATGTGAACAAACTCCCACACTTTACACACACACATACACTGATGATTATTGTGAACATTCTGACAAAAATGTAAAAAATGGAGAACAAATTATGCACATGTATTGTTTAATGTAAACATAGTGATGCGATTCAATAAGTTGATTCCTAAAATTGACATAAATATGATAGAATAAGCAGTGCACAAATTTTTGTCAGTACATGCTAGAAAATCAAGTGGCGGTAAAAATGATAATATGCATGATGAGTATACAGAAAGAACATAGAATAGTACGTCACATGACATACTTGAGCTCAACTCTCTCTATCTCTCTTTCTTTTTTGTTTGTTTCTTTCACACACACTAACTCTCTCATTGTCTCATCTCCCCACCCACACACATCCTCCACCAACCCAAATATCCTCCACCACATCTCCCCACCCACACACATCCTCCACCAACCCAAATATCCTCCACCACATCTTCCCACCCATCACATATCTCCCACCCACATATTCTCCACCACATCTTCCCAACCACACACATATCTCCCACCCATACACTCATCCCTCACACACATCGATCCACTCACATACTCATCCCCCACTCACCCATCAACACATACATCTACCATCTACCCACCCACATTCAGACACCCCAACCACCCAGCCAAACACGCATCCCCCGCCCTCACATACATCCTTTATCCGCCCACACATCCCACATCCAATCACACCTCCCCCACCCACCTACACACCCCACCCACACACCTCCTCCCCCATCTCCCACCCACACACCCCCACCTACAAACACACATCCTCCACACACACACACACACACACACACACACACACACATCCTTACATCTAGAAACTTACATGATGCCTCACATAATCACTGAAACTAGTATGAACTCCCACACTTTACACACAGTTGAGACACTGACGATTGTTGTGAGCATTCTCGCAAACATTGTAAAAAAAACTGAGAAAAATTGTACATATACATTGTGTAACGTAAAAATTAGTGATGCAATTTCAACTCTCTCTTTTTTTCTTACACACACACACTCTCTCTCTCTCTCTCTCTCTCTCTCTCTCTCTCTCTCTCTCTCTCTCTCTCTCTCTCTCTCTCTCTCTCTCTCTCTCTCTCACTATAACTTTCTCACTCACTCTACAGTAATGTGCATGTGTTCGTATTATGCATGATTATATCAAGTGGCCTACGAAATGATAATATGAAAGATGAGAATACACAAAACAATATGGAATAGCATGTTACATGACATGAGTGCACTCAACTCTCTCTCCCTTCTTGCATACACATACACACTCACACACATGTGCACACACACACAAACACATCCACTCCCCGCCAACCAACACATCACGCACCTACCCACACATCCACCACCCATCAATACACACATTCCCACCAAAGCATCTCTCCCAACCACATATGCATCACCACCCATCCCCCAAAGCACACACACTCACCCACCCGCATATCCCCCAACTACAACACCCCTAGCCACACACATATTCCCAACCTACCACACATCCCTCATCCACTCATCTCCACCACCCACACATACATCCCCCAGCCACACACACATTGCCATCCACACTCTAGCCCCCCACTCATACACACAACTCCCCACACCCATGACACCTACACATCCACACACACATTCCCACCCACCCACACCCACAAATCCCACTACCCACACACACCCACCCACCCAAAAACATACTTTCACCCACAGGTCCCTACCCAAAACACACATAACCCACCCACACATCCCTCATCCACATGGACATTCCCCCCCCCCACACACACACACACACACATCCTCCACACATAAGGTAAGGATCACTCCAGACTTAATGGATACCGAATCATAACCTTGCAACACATGTATGGCAAAATCCTCTAAAAGATAGTAGCACACAGGCTCCAGCAACATTTGGAGAGTTGTAATCTGCTTCCTCAATGACTCGGGAGTTACCGGCCAGGAAAGTACACCTGGACCAATGCTGCAACTTTTGCATTTGATGTCTACGAGGGCTTCCAGGATAAACAAGAGACAGTGGCGGTAGCTCTTGACCTGGAGGTTGCCTATAACAGGGTCAGGTATGATCGGTTGATATACACACATGGACATGGTAGTCCGCCCTTGCCTTGTTAGATGGGTCGCGGTGGTCCTTTATGGGCATAGGGTTGCACTGTGCATGGGTTCCTGGACTTCTGACCCTTATACTATCACACCTGGGTTGCCACAGGGATCTGCCATGTCCCCATTGCTCTTTAATGTCTACACCAGCAAAATCACAGCTATTGAGACACCAAGCGTGGGTAGAATCTTGACATTTGCAGATGATGTGCTGGTGTACAGACAGGGCAGAGACAGGGCCAGTTTGGCGGAAGACTTACAGGTGGCAGTAAACAGGGTGGCAGAGTGGTGTAGGGATGCAGGAGTTGCTATAAACCCAGACAAACCATCGGTTGTGTGGTACTCCCTGGACAACCGGGTCGTCAAGGCAGATGTCCCAGGTATTATGTTGAATGGATGTCCTCTTAGTCGAGAGAGTGAATTGAAGTAATTAGGTATCACCTTTGACAGGTCTTTTAAGGATTATGTGGAGGCTTTGGTGGTGAAATCTGGTAGGGGACTTAATTCACTGAGGGCTATGGCAGCAACCGGGGTAGATCAGAGGATGCTTTACAGTCTCTTTCAGCAGTTAATAATTTCTGTCACTGAGTATAGTTTGGGGCTGCCGACAGTATCAAAGAACCTGCTTGAAAGGTTGGAGCACAAACAGAATGCTGCCAAGCGGGCAATCCTGAGGTGCACATAGGACACACCAATTGTATGCATGAGGCATATCCTGGTGCTACCAACAATGACGGATAGACATAGGGTCGTTCAGGCTAAATGGTGCCTGAGAGTTGCTGCAGATAGGGATCACCCCTGCATGCAGCCATGGATATGGTCAAAGGCCCAATGCTACGATGAGGCAGGTCCTGGATGGCACAGGCAGAACTTTCTATATGTCAGGTGTGTGATCTAGAGACCATCAATCGTGAAAAAGAGTGGGTTGAAGTTCCAGAAGACATGACGGACTGGCACAATGTAATAGTAACACTGGGTCGTGAGTGCAGAGAATGGGCAGCGGGCCACACTGAATTGAAGTGCAACAACTGATCCAGAGTAACATACATTGAGGTATGGGTCAGTGGTGAGAGGCAGACGTAGTGGTTGGGGTTTTATTGCAAAGGCTAATGGACAAGTTTTGAAAAGGAGTGGCTGGCATATGAGACTATGACCTCCAGTATGAGAAAGGAGGTGGAGGCGGTAACAGCGGCATTCCGTTGGCTAGAGGAGACTACTGCAACACACATTGTATTCATTACGGATTCAAAGAGTATGCTTAGTAAGGTGGAGAAAGGAATGTTTTGTGTGGAATGGCTCTCGTCGCTTTGGAGGTCACAGATTGTGAGAATTGTAGGGATATTTTGTTCTGGCCATGCAGGGGTGTGGGGAAATGAACAGGCTGATAGGCTAGCAGGGAATGCACCTCTTGGTGGTAGATTACCTATGGACAAGGGGGAGGTGGTCATGCGCTTGTGGGACCAGGTGGAGAAGGCGGGGGAACAGATTAAGAACCCATATGTAGAAAGAATGAGCTTGCAGGGGATCTGCAGGGGTTCTGGAAGAATCTCAAAACTGAGAGAGAAGACCAGGAGAACTTTTAATCAGATAGTGGTGTGTTTGCTATTTTTTTACCAGTTCTCTTCCACCTCATCTCACTAATGCCTAGGTATCTTCATATTTTTCATTTCTTTTATTACATTATGTAACTTTCCTATCTCAACTATGCTCTGACATTCTGCACTCCTATTTTAATCTTGTCTTGGGGAAAAATAATGTGGTAGTTTCCCCTTGCCTTCCATATTCACTCAGAGCTCTTTTACCTCTGCCCTTGATAGCAATTTCCAATTGTCAGGACAAGAGAGTTCCCTGATCTGCTCAACTGCAGAGTTGTGCACTGATCTCAGTGGACACTTGGTCACACCTATGATCTTATTTTTTCCCAGTGTCTGGGTAGATTTACATTCTGCTATTGTGTTGATTTTGATGGTATAATGCTTTGACAATTCAGAAAGCAATGGTGAAATCCTAAATGTATAAGGGGCGTTCATTTGAAATCTGTTCATGCTGCACTGCGTGTAATTGAGTAAGTTGAACGTGATCATGTCATAGTCATGTGATAAGTACTGACCAATGAATAAAAGAGCACGTTCTTATCGTCCAATGATGCATAAGTTCTGTTTCTGATCGTTGAGAAAATGGCCGGGTTGATCCAAAATCTGTCCGAAGCTCAAAGAGCAGTGATTCAGTTTTTTTCTTTCGAAGGAGATTGACCAGTGGACATTCATCGAAGAATGCAGCCAGCGTACGGTAACAAATGTGTCTCGAAGACAACAGTGACAGACTGGGCACGAATGTTTCAGAAAGCACGTCAGTTCACGACAGATCTTCGATGGCTGAGTCAAGCACATATTGTTGCAACACAAAAAAACCATTGCCAAAACTGATGCAGCAGTACAGATGAACCGTTGTCGAAGCATACGTTCGCTAGCAATATCGGAAGGTGGGTTAGTTAGTCGACAGATCATCCTCATTGTACATCGAACCATTCAGTCCATAATTGCTCGGATCCCCTCCTCAGCAAATACTGCAGCGTGTAGCGGCTAACGACACCAGTTCTGTGTTGGTTTATCAATCTTCTTTGGCTTCCTGCGTATTGTTCTTGTTTTCCACGCCTCTTTTAATTTGCTGTTCTCGCAGTCTGACCATGGTTGTAGATCCGCAGTCATCACTTGGTTCTCGCAAAAGTCTTACATCTTGTAGCGCATTCAAAAGGTTAGCCTGGTCCATTGCGTGTCCGACCTCCACATTAGCCATACCTGCGAGCTTGTCAGCCCGCTCATTTCCTTGTACTCCGGCATGCCCCACCACTACCAGCGTGTGGTACCCCCCATATATACGGCTAAGGGGTGCCCCTGGGGTTCGTGGTGGTCCCTGGGGGTGTTGTTTTGGCTCCCCGCCACTACCACCACCCCCTCGACTACGGCTAAAAGCCCCATTATCTAACTACTCCTGGCACAAAGATGAAACTAATCTTTGCCAGTCGAGACCGCTCCAGAGACAGCAACCATTCTCTTCGGATCCACCCCGTCTCTATCCTCTTGAGCATGCTCACTGAGTCGTTAAAGACAAATGCCCTAGTGAATGTCTGTGTCTCGAGCCATGTTATTGCTTTACTTACTGCCATGACTTCCATAGTCAGGCTACTTGTGGTCTCAACAAAAGCACCCTCTGGCCTGCACCGTAAAGACCCATGAGCTTCTCACATGTATGACCGACCCATCTGTGTAGATGACAGCATCACCATCTAGCAAATTCTCGAAAATCAATGCTTGTACTTCAGCCTCCACAGCAGCCAGATTTTCTTGTCTGCATTTTCTGTCTAGTTGGATGCAAACTGAAAAGGATGTGCAGAAATCTGTTGGCACTTGTACCCACTCCTCTCCAGATTCTAAGTCCTCCAGTGAACACACCTGTTGAAGAATGTCTTCGGCTTGACCCATCCACAACCTTGTACTTTTTAACTTGCTGCCCTTCACCTTCCTAATTTCACTATGCAGTGGATGTTGTGTGTTTGCGTTGACTCTGAGGTAGGAACGTGCTCTGCAAATTTGTAGTCTGTCTTCAATGGTTGGAAAATCAAGAAGGTAGCGCATTGCCCTGCATGCTGTATCTCTTGTACATTCAAGAATAATGTGCATAGCTTCATTTTGTATCCTTTCCATCCTTTCTATCTGCTTATGGCTGAGAGTCAGGATTGCCATCGCATACTCAAAAACAGACATGACCAGCCCCTCATATAGGAGGCATAGATGGCGTTGCTCACAGTTTGCGGCCACCATAAAAAAGTCGCTTAAAAGTCGACAGGGTCGACTTCATTGCACCGGGTTTATCCCATATGGCTCGGTCTCTTTCCGCAGCACGGAAAGAGTCGCACAAAGCACGAACTCCGTAGCTTTTAGCAATGACCCACAGGAGTCTTTGAAACATTTAACTCGTAAGCCGAAGGGTGCGGCCCGGAATTGAACCCACAACCTTCGGAGCACGAGCCAAACGGCTTGACCACTTCGCCACAGAGGGCACCATCACCCGCATCACAGCCAAACCCTGCTTGGCCTTTGTTATCACCTGGTCTATGTGCTCATTATAAGCAAGGCTTCAATCAAAACGTATCCCCAGGTAATTCATTGACTGCATTCTTTCCAGTCTCTGAACACAGATTAACAGTTGGTGTTGGCGTGTTGACAATATGATTATTCAAAGAGAACCATATCACTGTTGCCTTTGTTGGGTTGACCACTGCCCCAGCTTCAGCACACCAAGTACTTATGCATGGTGGGTGGAAGGTGGGTTTACAGTGGGTACCAAGGATGTTGACCGACCAACAAGAGGAACGCATGGGATTGTGTTTGAACCACTTGCTGCATTACAGAGTGGAAGGTGATACATTTCTTTTCCGCATAGTGGCAGGCGATAAATCATGGTGTCACTACTTTGAGCCGAGCAGCAAAGACGAGAGCATGCAATGGAGGCATGCTGGATAACCAAAAGAACAAAAAATTCAAGGTACAGGTTTCCGCTGGTAAGGTTATTCTGAGCGCATTTTTTACCAAGAAGGGCTATTGTTGGCCGACTTTAAAGAACCTGGTGTCAACATCAACTCTACCCACTACTTGCAAATAGTAGACAAGCTGCAAAAGGCCATCAAGAATAAATGACCCGGCATGCTTTCTCAGGGTGTGATTTTGTTGCAAGATAATGCTCGCCCGCATGTCACAAAGATTGTGCAGGAAGCATTAGCAAGGAAGAAGTGGGAAATTTTGCAACATCTAGCCTATAGTCCTGATTTGTCACCATGTGATTTTCATTTATTCGGACCTATTAAAAAAGCTCTCAACAATTTCACACAGATGCAGATGTAATGAAAGCAGTAAACACTTGGTTCAGTGAGCAAACACAATACTTTTTTGCGGACGGCATTCTCCATCTACCTAAGCAGTGGGATGCTTGCCTGAATGCCTACGGCAACTTCTTCTGACCAACCCATAGTGCATAATTCATTCAAAATGAATGCTTTATTTAATTCTACCACACCTGTTAATGTTTCTTTCATGATTTTGTAATAAAGCCATTGGAATGGGTTTAAAATGAATGTCCTAATAGAATAATCTAGTAAATCACAAATAGCCAATAAATGTTGGGGTTAATTGCAACATCCTGTAAAGAATATTCAACTAACTGTTATGTTATATTGCACTTAATCATACTTTGACCTACACACACTTCAGGTTGTTCTATCTTGACACTTGATGGTAGTTTATTCTCCATCTTATGTCTACAGTCAGTCTGAAAGGATTTGTAAGTTACATTAGACATGATTTCTGTGTTATGTTATTCTATACTTCTATGTTGTTCCTCAAGTCCCATTTAAGAATTTGAGTTTGGGAATCTATCACAGAGTAATGATACCAGTTTATCATGACAAAAATAACATAAAATTGCATGACAGCTTTATGAAAATCCTTATCACTTGCGCCATGCATCAAACACACATTAAAGTTGATGCAATACTCATATCGGCAGCCATTCTTTCTTGTATCTTTTTCCCACTTCCATACATCTAATAATGAGTCTTCAATTGGAGACAATAACAAGAAATTATTGTCGTCATTGTTCCCTCTAAACTGTTGCTTATGAGCTAGAATGTGACTTGGTTAGCTTATAACATGGAAGTTGTCAACATTGATGGCATTGCCTTCTTGTCCCACACATTAAAATAAGATGCAAGATGTAGCTAAACACATTGGATAGTAAGTCACAATAATTAAGTCTAAAAATTCTTAGGGAAAGACAAAGATAATGAGAATAAATCAAGCAAATGATAACCTGATCTCCCTTGGTAAAACCTCACTTCAAGAGACTGAATTATACACCTATTTGAGTAGCAATGTAGTCACAGAAGGGTCAACATATACAGATATTAAAATAAGAATGCAACAGGCAAGATGACTTTCATAGCAATTGGACATAACAAATTAGGATTGTCAGAGAGACTGTTCAAGTAAAACATTAAAACAGTACTACAGCATGGACCGGAAACATGGAGAACGACATACAATGATTATTAGGGCAAAATAGGTAGACTAAACTGGTATGACAGAATCATCAATGTGGAACTGGAGAGAACTTAACAAATACAAATGTATCAAGAAGGAATAAAAGATGCTGTGCTGCATATGACATACTCTGAGAACACCTGAGCATTGTATCATGTGAAAGCCTTTGTCCAGAACAGACAGGGCAAATAAAATAAAGGAAGACCTGAGCACACAAGGAGAAGAGAGTTAGAGACAGAAATGAATAATATCAGGAGGACATGGGCAGCTGCATGAGATAGCTAAAGATAGAATGGCTTGGACTGAATTGATTGATGGCCTAGACCAGATTGGGGGGGAGGGGGGGAGGGGGGGGATATAGTGAAACAGAAAAGATTGTGATCAAATCCAAAATGGCAAGTCCCCAAGTATCATAACATATATCGTCCACATTGGATGCATGTGAACACATGGTCATTTCCACCATCATGCACCATCTTACATCTCTCACGCTCTGTGTGTGCTTTATCTGCAATAATTTTCTCCTTTGTCTTTATTCCATTTCTGATAGTTTCCCTCCATGCAACACATTCAGCTGCGACTTCCTCCCAATGTGCATTATCAATGCCTGTATCAATCATGTCCCACTTACACACATTTAACTACTAAAATTAAACATAAAACAAGTTTTATTTGTAGAAGTAATTTATCTGTGTACTTGTGTATTTGTCACCCTTTGACATGACTGAAAATAAATTTGAAAGTCAGTTTTCAGACTCGTCCATTGTAAACCTCTAAGGAAAACTTTTTTTCTTAGCAGCACACCAGTACATAATTATTTAAATTTAAATAAAATACTGTAACATAAGTTATTGTTTTTTAAAATGTTAGTATTTAATTATTAATTGCTCACTTTTAGATACAGAACAATGTAATTATAGAGCAGAAGTAGAGAATATTTAATTAATTAATATTTTTATTTTGTTTTTATTATTTAATATTTTAATAATTAATTCCATCCATCCATCATGTGCCGGTCTCTCTGGCTGTGGGGTTACAACACTTTCTCTCTGTAATCCCGTTTATCACGCAGAGTCTCGCAGCGGAGCGAGAACTGAGGTGGTTCGACCCCCGCTCGTGACTTGCGGATACTGAGCCGGCCGCTCAGAAAGCAATGGCAAACTACTGAGCGTAATCTTGCCAAGAGATCAACAGACAGCTGAAAGATGCTGCTGTTGACAGCTAAGTCCTGTAAAAGGATACGCAAAACAACAAAACATCCATCATGTGCCATGTCGATAAGCGTGGTCGGTCATGTTCTGCCATCTCACTCGATCACCAGAGTCATGGATCAGCTCCGTGTTCCTGTCTCGACCATGCGATGTGGCCAAGCCATCCAGGTATTTACTTCTCGGTCTTCCCCTTGATCTCTTCCCTTCAATCTTACCATTTGTCACTAAGTTCTCCAAGTCATTTCTTCTCATAACATGCCCAAAAAACTTTGACTGTCTATGTGTAATGACTCTAATCAGTTTACAATCTTCATTTGTTCCTTGAAGGACTTGTTCATTGGTTTTTCTGTCTGTCCATGGTATTCTTTGCATTTTCCTCAGAAACCACATTTCCACAGCCATCAGATGTTTTTCAGCTTGACTGCTTATTGTCCACGCTTCACATCCATACAAAAGTATAGGTTCTATGTAGCACTTCAACACTCTTTTTCTCGTTTCAATTGATATAAGGCTACCTTCGCAATGGCAATTCTTGTTCTAATCTCTTCAATGCATCTCCCATCAGATGTTATGACTGTTCCGAGATAACTGTATCGATTTACTTGCTGAAGCATATGCCCATTTACTTGTATATCACATTGTGGTATTTCCTTCTTCCCAGTGATGACCATAATCTGTGTCTTCTTACTATTCAGTTCTAACCCTAGTTGTTCACTGTGTGCAACAATTGCATCTACTAAATGTTGCAGGTCTTGTTCATTATCTGCAATCAAGACTGTATCATCTGCATATCTAATAATTAATTAACTGCTGCTTAATTTATGCAGCAGTTACAATCTTATTTACTTACATTAATGCATGATATTTAATCAACAATAGAAAGCTGTCGCAATGCAGTTGGTACATTAAGACAACATGAGTACATTTTCATGAATTGTTCTTTCACTAACGACGAACATTTCACATGACATTTAATTAATATAAATAGGCAGCTATTGTTAACTGTTAATTAGGTCACAGCATATCCTATCGAAAAGTCTTGAAAATCGAGTGCATTTTTCTCTGAAACACGGAAAGAGACTGATCCATATGGGGTAAAACCTGGTGCAATGAAGTTGATCCTCTCAACATTCTATTGAAAGAGGAATGTGACCTTTACTTTCCTGTTACCAAAATGCTACCAAATCTTAACAATGCACAGACTTTTAATAAAAAATACACAATTGGTGGCCATTTTAAATTGTTAATTAGGTCACGGCACATCCTACCCAAAAAATAAATATTATGTCAAGTTAGGTCTTGCCACCCCGGGAGCAATGATATATGGTTCCACATTGTCATTTAAATTAAACAAGCCACAGTAATAGAAGTGAAAATGTCTCAGCTTCCAATTTATTGAGCCACAATAAAATATCCTTCCTTTCTTAGGACCTCTTTACACTTCCTGGTTGTAAATTATGACACCAAAAAATTCATACTTCCGCTTAGAATTAACGTACACGCTTCGTTGAAATACCGTTGAATTTGTTTTGTCAAGCTGTATCCAACGCACGGTGATGATTTCATAAGCAGAAACCCCATTTTAAAATATTCTCTATATATGCTAATAATATGGGGGGGGGGGGTAGCTGAAAGAGAGCTTCAACTTCATTGCACCGGGTTTTGTCCCATTTGCTCGGTCTCTTTCCATAGGGCAGCCTGCTGAAAGCGTCGCAAAGAACTCAAAAAACCATAGCTTCAGCAATGACAACCAACAGTTCCGAGGGAACTGCACCCGTGAACCGAATAAGGAGTGACCGAACCCGGAATCTGACGGTTCTAACCCACAACCTACAATTTTCGGAACGCGAGACAGGCTGCCTGGCCATCGACCTCGACTCCCCCCCCCCCCCTCTCCGTGAGATAGTAGAGATAGTAGGCCGACAGACGGGTCTAAATAGTTCTGCAGTGAATAATTTTATATAACTAACACTAACCCTAACCCTAATCACTTATTCACTGCAGAACTATTTAGACCCGTCTGTCGGAAGAGTGCCGAGATAGTATGACGATATTAAACACCATTAGACGATACATGAATGATGTAGTACAGTTTAATATTCAACATTACCAAACCCAGTCTACTCAGTCTCATTGAGTCTCACAAAGCAAGGAGGAGGCATGCCCGAGTGAAGGTCTGTGGCTGTATGCCATCCACAGTCCGACTACTTACTTGTGGTTAAGGCAAAATGCACCAGATTCTTCCTTCACAATTGTCAGTCCGGCTTGAGCCGTAAAAACCGATGAACTTGTCACTTGTCGACCGACCGACCGACCCATCTGTGTAAATTCTTCTTCTTCTTCTTCTTTCGTTCGCTTGAAATATGTCTATATCTGCAATGTCGTCTCTTGCATGAATTGAACTGTTTTTTTTTTTTTTTCAGTTCACACAGTGGTCCATAGAGTTTATCTTCCACTGTCGTCTCTCTAGGCCAGAAGGTTTGCCTAGATATGTTATATTTTGGGCAGTCTTGGAGTATGTGCTCTGCTGTCTGCGACGCCAATCCACATGTGCACATGGCTGTTTCACCAATCTTGAATTTTGTATACATGTGGTTGCGTAATCTATTGTGTCCTGTTCTGAGGCGCAGAATAATGACTTGTTCTGGTCTGTCCATAATGTGGTAGTCATCTTGAGCAGGTTTTGGTGGCTTTCTGACTGATTTGATCATTCTTTTCTTTTGGTGGTATGTAACGGGCACATCAGGCTGTTCCTCTTTGGCTCCTTCCTTAGCCAATTGATCAGCTCTGTCGTTTCCGGGTACTCCACAGTGGGATGGTATCCACTGTATGGTGACTTTGTGCTGACTGCTAAGTTCAGAAAGTAGTGTCCTTAGTACTGGCAATTTCCCAGAGAGGAGCGCCTCGAGTACTGATTTTGCATCTGTTAGTAGCACCACAGGTTGTGTACCATTGCTGTTATTTAGTAATTTCTCTGTTGCTATCTTGATTGCCTCAATTTCGGCATCATAGTTATGGCAGTACTTTCCTGTCGGTACTTTGGCTGTGTCCCTAGTATTATTTGGGTATTCTATGTACACTCCCGCTCCTCCATTTGGAGCAGCATTTTGTGCTGACCCATCTGTGTAGACTCGGATCCAGAGGTCCTGTGGGTATTCTTCATCAAGGAAGCTGAGAGTGGCTGTTCTGCGCTGCACACTGTTCTGTTCTTCCTTGTCAAATATTCCTCTCACTTTTGTCTGGATTTGTAACGATAGTCTACGCTCATCTTTCCATGGAGTTCGCTCTGGAATAGTTGTTAGGGGGATACCAACTGTGGGCAGATCAGTGGTTTCTCTGCAGAGTCGTTTGGCCTGGTGGATAAAACTACTTCTTTTCAACCGCCCCATAGCTAGGTTTTCAAATCTGTTCTTCATAGGGTGGCCTGGCAAGCTGAGGAGCTTTTCTGCTTGTATTAGCGTTTTCGTATCTCTGCGCTCACTCAGTGCCTGTGTCCTCCCCATCTTCTCCATTTCCACTATAGGGGTTGATCTCATCCCTCCTGTGGTGACTCTAAGTGCTTGATTTTGCACCTTGTCCAGCTCTTGTAGTGTGGTATTTGATGCTGAACACCACGCAGTTGACCCATATTCCAGGTGTGGTCGTATGCTCTGTTGGTAAACTTTGCTAAGTATTTTCGTACTGGCTCCCCATGTGGTTCCACTTAGCTTTCTCAGGATGGCTATTTTCCTTCTGGCTTTTGCTACTGCTTTGTTGATGTGCTTTCTCCATGTCAGCTTGCCATCAAATGTTACTCCAAGGTATGTTGGTTCTTTATCTTCTCTTAGGGGTGTTCCATTTATCTGGATAATCCCTGCCTTTTGTTTTGGAGAGAGGGTAAATAGGGTGGTGCTGCACTTGTCAGTGTTTATGTTGACACACCATCTATTTGCCCATGCAGCAAATGTATCTACAGCTCTTTGTAGCAATCTGGTGACCACTGATGCATATTCATTTGTGCTCCATAGAACCAGGTCATCGGCGTACATTGCCGCTTTAATTCCATGCGGTAGGTGAGCAACAAGATCATTGATGAAGATTAGAAAAAGTGTGGGGGACAAGACTCCGCCCTGGGGGACACCGTGACGCAGTAGTACTTTCTTGCTCTTTAGTCCGTCTATCTGTACTCGGGCTCTTCTGTTGTGCAAATATGCTTTCACCCATTTGTACATTCTTCCATTGACTTTGCAGTTTCTCAGTTTCTTCATCAGACCGTCTTTCCAGACTTTGTCAAAGGCTTTCTTCAGATCTATCCATGCCGCAAGCACCAGCTTCTTCTCTTGGAATGCATCCTCAATTTCTTGAGAGAGGTAGGTTGTCTGATCTTCCGTAGAGTAGCACTGCCTAAAGCCAGCCTGCTGTGGCACAAGGATGTTTTTACTTTCAATGTACCACTGCAGTCTGTGATTGATGATGCGCTCCAGTGTTTTGCAGAGACAGCTGGTGAGGCTAATTGGTCTGTAGCTAGAGGCAATGGAACCATCTTTCCCTGATTTTAGGAGGGGTATCATGATTGCTTCTCTCCAGGCTTGTGGAACACTGCCTAAGGTCCAGCTGTTATTGAAGATCTGCAACAGCTTTGTTTTGGCCTCTGTTCCTAGGTTCCTGATCATTTCATTGGAGATACCATCAGCTCCTGGTGACTTTCTCATTTTCAGTTTTGATATGGCTAGCTCCAGTTCGATGATTGTGATGGGTGCCTCCAGAACCTCATGTACTATTTCCTTCTGTCCTGTATGTTGTCGTTTCTCTCGAATCTCTTGTTGTTTCTCTGGACTAATTTTGATATTGCTATCTTGTGCGAACGAGTCCGCAAAATGGTCAGCTGTTTGCTTTCTTGTTAAGATTTTTCCATCTTTATGTAGTGCAATTTTTGAGTTTCTCCCTGTGCCCTCGTCATTAAGCTGTTTTATTAGCTTCCACAATTTCCTTGTGTCTCTTTCAAAGTTCAGAGACTCCGTTTTCTCCTGCCAGCTTTTCCGTCTAGCCTGCAGCTTGGCCCTTTGAAATTTGGCTTTTGCATGCTGGAATTTATTGTGGTGCTCTTGGCTGGGTGTGGCCTCTGCTTGCTTTCTACACACTTCAACATCATTATGCAACTGTTCCAGTTCACTACTCCAGTAGGGTTTATATTGTTTACGGGCTCCTCTTGGTACTGTTTCTCGCGCTGCCTGTAGTATGCATTTCCCAAACTCTTCAACTGCTTTATTTATGTCTTTCTCAGTGTTCAGGTTTCTAACCAGTATGCTGGTGCGATGCTTGTACATTGCCCAGTCTGCTTTCTTGTAGTTCCACATCGAGAGGGTGCTGCTTTCACTTACAAGCTCATTTTCTACGGTTAGAAAGACTGGCCGATGGTCACTGCCACCAAGTTGTTTCCTAACAGTTCGTGTAATGTTCCACTCCAGGTCTGGTGGATGAAAAGCCAGGTCAGGTGTAGTTGTAGAGTGCCATGATCTCGAGTAGAAAGTATGTGGGTCGGACGGCTTGTTAATCAACATGAATCTATTCTCATCTTGCCAGTCTTCCAGTCTCTCTCCTCTCTGGTCCATGTGATCATAGCCCCAGCTCTGCGAGTGGCTGTTGAAATCGCCACACACAATCATTTTTTTCTTTTAGTGGTAGAGTGTCCAGTGCCTGTGGGCGGTCACTTGGACAGTAGTAATTGATCAGATGTAGATCTGTATTACCTGTCTTAAGTTTAAGTGTCTGATACTCAGCCCCTTCCATGTAGACTTTGATTTGGGAAGCCATGATGTTATTTCTTACAAGGGTCAGTATCCCACCTTTTCGTCTGTTCTTTCGGTCAGATCGGTAACACTGGTAGCCTCTGATTTTGAAGGCTATATTTTCATTGAGGTGAGTTTCTTGCAAGCAACATATGCTTACTTTTTCTTGGTCCAAGATTTTTTCTAATTCTTTTTTTTTTTTGTTGCTGACTCCCTCCGCATTCCAGTGCATTATTTTAAGTCTTCGTTTAGTATGGCCAGTCGTCCTAATCTCATGTCCCCTGGCTCCACAGGACATCTGAGAAGGACCTCCAGTAGTTGGGGTTGGACCCTTTCGAGACATAGGGCCCGGCACTGCACCTGCCTGGGGGTCCAAAGCAGGGCGAGCACCATAACGATTAGCAGTAGTCGACATATTCCATTTTGCGTGATTGCGTGGCATCCTGATTTCTGTGGTGCGCCTCTTGGCTGGTTGCCTCCGTCTTCAGCACCTTTCTTTGCTAGAGCAGACTGTGGTCTCACTCGAGTGTAGATGTGTACGCGCGCACACACCTGTCTGCGCATGCATGTACGTGCATACACATCTAGAGCATACTGGTTATTTTCCGGCGCCAGAGACTCGCCGTCGCCCCTACTCCTGTTAGTTTAAACAGGTCCGCCACGTGAAGGCCAGGAGTTGGACTTTTGCTGCATAGGTTATGTATTCACGAGCCATTGAGGTATTTGAGCAATGTTGGGCGCTCACCCCAACATCGCGCCTCGGCTACATACAGCAACATTTGGAACCCATCTGTGTAAATGAGACAACATCTCCCTCTAGAGAATTCTCTCCGCTCAAAGCCCTGACTTCCGCCGCCGTTAAACATGGCCGCCCGTTGATGGCTGTGGGACGACGCTCAGTTTGTTATCTGACAACGCTGGATATAGGACAGGTCTACGTCTGCTAGATTTGTGGATGGTAAGTATTGGGTTCATGATTGTGATTGCGGATTTGTACAAGCAGGTACGATCATGATTTTAAAATTGAGCATTTACTAATGAGACCACCACAGATAGAGATTGGCCTTGAAAAACCAAATCGGTACTCTTCCGAACTCTCAACTCATCATGTTCCTCTTGTACCTTGCGGTGTCGAGGTGAAGTATAAACAGCGGGAGAGTGCCCGATTATGGGCTTCATATATCGATATTCCCATGGCCTCTACTGTTCCCTCCGCTCAACGTTTACGTGGTCGGCCTCTTCTTCTGTTTCTCCATCTGGTCTGTGCAATAATATTAATACTATTAATAATAGTAATACATATGCTTGTGTTGCTTCTTCCAAACTTCAGCCCCAAATTATTTAGTGTACAATGCATTCCTTACAGGACCTCATTAGCTGATAGAATTTTTTTTTTAAATGAATATTATCTCCGCTTCCGTTAAATGTTTAATATTTTTTAAAATTATAATTTATATCACCTTATTAATTTCTGAAAAATGAAAACAAAAATTGCCTACCTGGCGGGGAATCAAACCCTGGTCTCCTGCATGGCAGGCAGAGATACTTATCACTATTCTACAGAGGACACGATAATAGTTCCACAAAAATTAATAATATAATAAAACATACATCATGTGACCAACCGCTACCACGAATAATCACTTCGAATGATAAATCATAAGCTTTAAAGCAAGATGTCCCTCATCCGATACACCCATCTGGAGATCATCTGCCACATCCTGCACCCATCTTCTCTTTGGCCTTCCTCTTCCTCTCTTCCCAGGCACATACCCCTCCCCTCCAGCATTATTGTTCTCTCCAACTTTTGTGACATTTCAAGTGACCAAAATATTTCAGTTTTCTTTGTTTTATCACCTTTAGTAGCCAGCTGTCTATGATATTAATATATAATGTAATAAATATTCACCTCCAAATTTTCCACATTAACATGTATTTCTTTCTCCATATCTTTATCTGTATGCACTATCTTTGCTTTTGCTATGTTAAGATGTAAGTTGTGATTTTCATTATTTATTATACTATATTGGCAGTAAATGACAGTTTGACTGTATTAGATTTTCTATACCTGTCTGTGGTGTGGATAGTAATACTGTATCATCAGCATTATTGAATCTCTGATATTTCATGACCACGGATATTTAGTGCATCATATTGCTCATTGGTTATATCATCTCTGACATTTCCCATTATATTTTCGTTGAACAGGTTAAACATATCGGGGCCAGCACAAAACCCTGATGGACTCCTTGCTTGATGTCAAACCAATCTGATGTCTCGCCATCTATTCTGACCACTGATTGTTGGCCTAGAATTGATTAAATTAGACAGATCTAGATTTTAGATCATAGAGATGCCCATCAATCAATCAGATAATTAATTTAACTAATAATAATAAAATAAACTGATGTTAATAAGTTCCCCTACCTGTTGTATTTGCAATAGCAAGGGGAACTTACCAACCTTTTAAATATATGTATTCTAAATTGTTTGATTTCTTCGTAAGTAAGGAAACTAGCACAGCTGGATTGATACTTTTGCTTTCAGTTGTCACCTAAAACTTTCCTCTCTTCAAGCCTTACGTTCATCATGGATGGAAGGCTACATTGTCTGCTTCAAGCCCTACGTTAGTCACTGATGGGTGCTTACATTGTCCACTTCAGGCACAGCAGGTTCTGGTTTCAATCTCTTCATAGAGCACAGATTTCTGAACGAATCACTGGTATCTAATGATATCGTACACCTTATCTATTGGACGTGAAATAAGATGCCTAGATTTCTCAGATAAGGTTGAAAAACAGGAGGTCCATGTACAAACTGGGCACATGAAAAATCCCACTGGAAGTTGACCATGGCACAGAGTGGCCTTAAAGCAGCTGCCCTGGCAAAATTGTTAGGAAAGGAAACCAACTCAGACCTTGGATGGGATAAGCCTAGAATAGGGAAAAAAACACCTTACACATATGCAAACTGAGGTCTGACACACTGATCTTCTAGTAATGTATAACTGTATACTAGTATGTGAATCATGTCAAAATGAGGTCTGACACACTGATCTTCTAGTAATGTATAACTGTATAGTATGTGAACCATGTCAAACTGAGGTCTGACACACTGATCTTCTAGTAATGTATAACTGTATAGTATGTGAATCATGTCAAACTGACGTCTGACACACTGATCTTCTAGTAATGTATAACTGTATAGTATGTGAATCATATCAAACTGAAGTCTGACACACTGATCTTCTAGTAATGTTTAACTGTATAGTATGTCAATCATGTGAAACTCTACTTGTGACCATCTTTAGTTTTTATTTATACAGCTTGTGTATTAAATTAAACACTACATGTTTCTATCCTGATTTTCACCTTTTTTCTTTCAGACTAAAGAAACATGGAAACAGGCAGCCTGTTATCAAGTACAAGTATAAAAATGGAACCAGATTTTGAAGTAAGAATATTTGATGTTACTGCAGATCTCCATCTATTTAAGCTACTTATTCTGTGTGACTTGAAGAATTAGTATGGCTTGATGAATTAGTAATAATTGAAGCACTAGTGTGAACTGAAGAAATTGTATGACTTAAGAGTTACAGAATGAGTTGAAGAATTATTATGGCATGAAAAGTTAGTATGGCTTATTTAGTTGGATGATTATTTATGTTTTGGTTGCACTGGGATATACATTGTGTGTTTCATATTTCTCTTGCATTGACTTGATTAATTTCCTAACTCCCAATGGTTTTGTTAATAGTAATACTAAGTTGCTAGAAAATCAATGTTCAGCTATTTCTGCTGTTATTACTGTACCAAAAACATAAATATTAAAATTGAAGGAAAGACCACTGAACAAATGCAGAACTATCTCGATCAACAAACATTCCTAAGATTACGTAATATCAATTTCACACTGTGGAAATAACAATCTCTGCTAACATTAAGTAATATCAGTTTGAAACTGTGGAAACAACAAATAAACTCTATGGATATCCGACCCACATCACTGTATGGCTGTGAAACATGGACTTAAAGAGATGAACCAGATCTTGGAGATTTAGGAGAAAATAGACAACTGTTGAACATAATATGAAAAAGAAGGTTATCAGGTTTTAGTCACAATATGAGATACAGAGATCCATTACTGAAGATATTTGAAGACATAATCCAGGGCAGGAGAAAAATGATGTCATAGGAGTGACAACATTATACCATGCCACACCATGCCTTCCTGTCCTTTGTGTAATGGAGCAGAGATCTTCAACCATGTCACATCATGCCCTCCTTATTTGTGTGATCTCTTATAGTTTCTTCTGTGCCACCCCTATATGACTAATCTTTCCTACCTTTCTCCATGCTTTTTGGCTTCTATATTTTTCTTTTACCCTGTAGTTTCCAGCTGACATACTTTCTCGTTGATCCATTAATAGACTTTCTCGTTGATCCATTAATAGACTTTCTCATTGTGTGTCTCCTGCCCACACCAATTAGAGTCTCAATTCACTGAATTTTGTGTAGTTCTACTTGTGTTTCTGTAGTCTTTCCATTTATTTTCATATTTAATACAAAATACATTTCTTCATTAACATTTGAAGACAAACTGTCATAACATGCATTGTCCTGTATGTTTCTCAGACAAAACCAAGTAGGCCAATATTTCCTGTATTGATTAAAAGTGAAATAAAGCAAGAAGCTGGTGTTGAAGTAAGTTGTTACAGTATGTATTTTTTCCTTATATAGTATATAATGTTTGTCATGTGACCAGATTATTACTGCAGGCAGAGCAGGCGAGATAAAACTGCTGGTGTATCTGGCACGGCTGTATACAGTATGTTTAATTGCTAATGCTATGTCAGTATAACATCTCAGGTTATCAGTATAACACATGATATTAGCACTGCTTTACCACCACATCATGTGGTCATTCATCATTTCCTGACCACTTGTTTTCATAGATCTTAAAACTTCTGTTAAGCTCTAAATAATCATGAAGGTTTGGGGTGATAAACAGATGTTAAATGTGTTTCAGCTAACTGTGTTATACAACAATATATTGGTGTGATGGCTAAATGATGTAATTTATCTAGCTTATGGGTGCCCAGTGATGGATACAAATGAAACAAACAGGCTGTAACAGTGATCTTAACATTTAAACACCACAAACTACACTGAGTTGAAACACCTCTGGTGAATACATCAGCGATGAGTAGATACAGTTTGTTGGTCTCATCTGCCCCTGCAGTTACTGTTAAAGCATTGTTACTGACATTTATGAATATCCCATAATTTCCACATAAAACACAAGTCCTGTAGCTGGCATCTGCTGTGGCTATGTGATATGTTACCAACATTGTATTGTGTCTGCCTGGGGGAATGGGGCATTACGTGATCAGTCTTTCCCTCCCATAGTGGATGTCGAGAGCTGACATTGAACTCTTGTCAGGCTATGTTTGTGCCATTGTCAGTGTAACATCCTACCCATTACACCAACACAACACTATTGTTCTGGCATACAGATCTACACAACATGATGAAACATAACATGGTGAAACACAGCATGATGAAACACTTCTGGATATAAGCTCATGTATAATAAATACTGTTGCTGCACCATATTATCACATAAAACATTTACTTTGGTTCTGCTGCTTCAGGTTTTAATACTCCAATGACTCAGTCACTCAACTGTGCTGCCCATGGCAACTGCTGAGACAGTCCTCCCATAGCCACATGTGGTGGTAGGACCATGTTATTGTGATGGTGGGGGGACTGTCCTCCCATAGCCACATGTGGTTGTAGGACCATGTTATTGTTGTGATGGTGGGGGGACTGTCCTCCCATAGCCACATGTGGTGGTAGGACCATGTTATTGTTGTGAGGGTGGGGGATGGTCCTCCCATAGCCACATGTGGTGGTAGGACCATGTTATTGTTGTGAGGGTGGGGGATGGTCCTCCCATAGCCACATGTGGTTGTAGGACCATGTTATTGTTGTGATGGTGGGGGGACTGTCCTCCCATAGCCACATGTGGTGGTAGGACCATGTTATTGTTGTGAGGGTGGGGGATGGTCCTCCCATAGCCACATGTGGTGGTAGGACCATGTTATTGTTGTGAGGGTGGGGGACAGTCCTCCCATAGCCACATCTGGTAGGACCATGTTATTGTTGTGATGGTGGGGGGATGGTCCTCCCATAGCCACATGTGGTTGTAGGACCATGTTATTGTTGTGAGGGTGGGGGACAGTCCTCCCATAGCCATAGCCACATGTGGTAGGACCATGTTATTGTTGTGGTGGTGGGGGGACAGTCCTCCCATAGCCACATGTGGTTGTAGGACCATGTTATTGTTGTGAGGGTGGGGGGCGGCCTGCATTTTACATTTGCAGATCTAACCCTATCCCATACTATAGCCATTCTGACCCGAGGGAAGGGAAATAACAATGATAGTTGTGCTTATGTTGTCACAAACTTTCCAGAAATGAACAAGTATAAAATAAAAACATTCATTGATAGAGGCAATATATTCTAGTTAGAGGCAACATATTATAGGGGAGAACACATCAGCAGATATTTAAAAGGGACATTTTTATGTGTGTGCAAAATGTCCTTAAATTTGTTAAAATATTAATTTGTCTTGCAAGAACAATTCACAGGAGATTTAATTTCCAATATTTCAGCTTTACTTTCAATTTCATAATGGTCCATACCCTCTTTGGACAAGAATCACCTTAACATTAATATCCTGTATAGGGGAAACCTTTGTGGCTGACTCAGCCACGGGATTATTAATCTCAGCCAGGGATGGCCCTAATATAACTACTCCAGAAAAGGGCAGTGCGTTTAATCAATGGTGAAAAGCTTACCGACAATTCTAACCTACATGAATGTCTTCAGTTACTGCCTCTCCACAAACGCCTAATTTTTAATAAGGCTAAACTAATTCACAAAATCATATTTCAAAATGCTCCAAGCTACCTTTGGCCATTGTTTAAATATAACGCAAGACATAGCGAACGACTAAATATACTTCACGTCCCTAAACTTAGGATAGGCTTATATAAAACAAGCTTAGCATACTCTGCTACTCAGTTCTGGAACAATCTTCCACAAGTAATCAAAGACACCACCAATCATTATACATACAGTCGCAACCTGTTTGAACACTACCTCAGTACAGACTACATCCCCCCCCCCCCCCCCCCCTAAAAATAATAATGGTAAATTATCTCAAACAACAACTAGCCAATAAACATCCCCATATGATTGGCACGTTACACCATCCTTAGGCATTTATAATGCCCATGTTAAACATTGTCTCAGTGAGTCATGTATTATTGATGTATTTTTCATGCGTATCAATGCTTATTGTTCTTTTGTTGTCTAAGATTAGCTTCATAAGTGATGTTGAATGAAATAATGTATGAGAGGAAATAGAGAAGAAGGGCAGAATGTCAGATGGGCCTGCGAGCCCAATTCTTAACCCTTTGAAAATAGAGATTGTTCGTACGTTCGCTCTGTTTGAGGTTGAACGGGGTTGGGGGTAATGGTATAATTGAAATTGAAATACTTTCAAACACAGTGACTGAAGTTGTATAATTTCAAACAGGTTGACAACAAAAGCTGGACCAATGCACACGAAGTTGGCTACCTAGATAGAAGTTTACAAGATGGACACATGAATGAAGAACTGACAGACAATGAAGGTACAGTAACCAAAGCTATTTGTTAAAATATGTTTATAAAAATGTTTCTCCATGGCAAAGTGTTTAAACTGCTTGCCTCAATCCAAAGGTTGTGGGTTCGATTCCAGACTCTGTCGTTTGGTTCATGAGTGATTTTTGTTCAGATAATCCCAGGGGTTTCTGGAGATATGGAATTGTGATTTGTGCAATGCTTTTGGTGGGCCGCCCTACGGAAAGAGACCAGACCTTATAGGCTAAACTAAAAGCTGGTCCAAATAAGTTGATCTTTGTTATAAGTAAACTTTTAACATCTGTGTACTTCAGGTTCAAGAGAATCATGTTTTGGTAATGTTACTGAGACGAGTGGATCTGGAGAAAGTTCAGGTTTTGGTAATGTTACTGAGACCAGTGGGTCTGGAGAAAGTTCAGGTTTTGGTAATGTTACTGAGATGAGTGGGTCTGGAGAATGTTCAGGTTTTGGTAATGTTACTGAGACAACACAATCTTCCTACCAACTCTGTGCTACCAATGCCAAACCTGGACAATGACAGAAAAAGAGAAAAGAAAAATCACAACAACAGAAATGAGGTTCCTGAGAAGAATACTCAACGTATCAAGAAGAGATAAGATCAGAAATGAAGAAATCAGGACTAAAGTGGGGGTTAAAGCTGCTCTAGATTTTATTAGAAAGCAGCAAGTCAAATGGTTTGGCCATGCAAGTAGGTTACCAGTCAACAGCATACTACAACAGGCAATGATATACAGACCAGTTGGAAACAGAGGAAGAGGCCGACCACGTAAACGCTGGACAGAGGGAATAACAGAATCCATGGGAATGTCGATATACGAAGCCCATAACCGGGCACTCTCACGAAGTGTATACTTCACCTCGACACCGCAAGGTACAAGAGGAACATGATGAGATGAGACTGAGACAAGTGGGTCTAGAGAAAGTTCCTGTTTTGGTAAGGTTACTGAGACGAGTGGGTCTGGAGAAAGTTAAGAAAGTTAAGAAATACTGTATGGGGTGGCAGAGAAGCAAGGCAGGTGTACTGTGGTGGAGCTGATCAAGGCAGGTGTACTGTGGTGGAGCTGATCAAGAACATAGAGGACATGGTTGTCAAGGGACATCATTGTTTGTGCTGACTGGCATGCCACCAGATGATGATGTCACAGGGTAGTAGGATATTCTGCTTCTTTGTTGTTGTTGGTATAGATCCAGCTATGTTTGGGCTGGTGTCCTTTGACCCAGTGTCATGTGATGATACATGAAATCTACAAAGTGTTGCCCTTTGACCCAGTGTCATGTGGTTATACATGAAATTATCTACATGGTGTTGCCCTTTGACCCAGTGTCATGTGATTATACATGAAATTATCTACATAGTGTTGCCCTTTGACCCAGTGTCATGTGGTGATACATGACATTATCTACAAGGTGTTGCCTTTTGACCCAGTGTTATGTGGTGATACATGACATTATCTACAAGGTGTTGCCTTTTGACCCAGTGTTATGTGGTGATACATGACATTATCTACATGGTGTTGCCCTTTGACCCAGTGTTATGTGGTGATACATGACATTATCTACAAGGTGTTGCCTTTTGACCCAGTGTTATGTGGTGATACATGACATTATCTACAAGGTGTTGCCTTTTGACCCAGTGTTATGTGGTGATACATGACATTATCTACAAGGTGTTGCCTTTTGACCCAGTGTTATGTGGTGATACATGACATTATCTACAAGGTGTTTGATGAGGAAATAGCTAAATCAATTAATGTTTATTTGATTAAATCAGATAATTATTATTGTCAAATTCAAAGCAAACCAAGAGATAAATATTATACAAGTGTAGGCAACAAAAATAAGCAGTAGTGAAGTGGAATTACAAACATTTTATGACAAAGTAGAAATGAAGACGGGTGGAAAATTTAAACATGTTTCAGGAACGAGCCCTTTTCTCAGAAGCCAGCAAAGTTTTTTAACATGGGCTAAGAAAAATATGAATCAATCTCAGATGAAGCTACATATTTTGAAGTGAGCCATTAAATGTCCCTTATTGGAGGCCCAGTCAAAGTTATCACTGTTAGAACACTTAGATTATTTACGCGTCTCTAGAGCTTTAAAGTAGCCAGCACTTGTTGTATCTTCCAATGGCACAATAGAAAGAAATGTCTCCTTCACTTTCCCTTCTCTGATCAAATGAATGTATAGTATCAGCCCCTCATCATCAGATCTTTCTACATCTCCATCAAGTAAGATACTGACATATGGTTGTCCTTTATTTCAGTATCAAATCTCTGTGAAGAAATGAAGGAATGTTTTTTTAAAAACTTCTCTGAATCAATCACATTAAGCTTGGTTAACAATGCAACCAAACCTTCAAAGTCAGTGTAGGGTCTGTAACTGTTGGCAATACAGTACAATGCCATGAAATGTACATTCATATGTTGCAGCATATTAGCATCCATGTTATTTCTCCCTCTCACTTTGCTAAAGGAGCACATTCAGGGTTGTTCTTTGTATTTTCAGCCTTCTGACACTTGAAATGCATATAGTATTTGTGGTGCTTTGTAAGTTTCCAATTTAAATGGTCCCAAACATCCAAACACAAATTGTGAATTTTAGTCTGCAGTGTTGGTGGGAAACTAACTGCTCACTTCACAATTCTTTCTTCATAGTGCAGCAGTGGTAGCAGTTCTAGTTACGATTGCTGAAATTTTTGTTTGAATAACTGAGGGAATTTAGAAACACTATCTTCAGTACAAAAGCATCTGTTACAGTACTGGCGCTACATCATAGCAGAGATACGAGAACAAGAATTTAAAACATTTAGGCACCAGTTAAACATTTTCAGATGCCATGGTGACAGGACACTTAGATTTTCCTATCCCTGAATGGCGATATCTCAAACAAAATCACAAGAAATAAACATAATACTTGGTGCCAGGAGGCTACTATTTAGGTCAAGGGGGATTTTGACGTAGATGATAGACTACAAACACAACAACGTGGCTCCCTCATACAATAGTCTGCCGGATGCTGAGATTAATGCACGTACCACAGTTCATGGTGGCAGCTGACATATAGTTTATTTCTGTGGATACGCACCCAAACAAACCTCCACAGCCAGTTGAGACAAGGACTCTTACTAGTTGATACTGTCCAAATGATGTAAAGTATGTGTTGTAAATATGTCCCTAGCATGCCTGCTTACATCTAATGTGTATCCTCTCTAACTTGTATGACTGGATGCTCCTGTATGACTTGTCGCTAAACTGCCTCATGCCTGAATGAGGGGTTCTTTCTGCCCAATTTGAAATGACAACTCAGGCCTTGCGTTTCCTCATGCTAACCTGAGTTTGTGTCATTCGAGCTCACTGGCTTAGCTGCCTGACTGGCTTTCTTGGCATGTCACATAATTCTGTATCACTAAAGTCTAACGAAAAGATGAGGAGCTATTGAAAATGAAGAATTTCGTACACTCAACCCCATAAACCATGTCACGAAACATCAACTCAGAATTATGAGAACAAGAATGAAAATAAAGATAAAAACTGGTGACGAACAATATGGATATGTCAAAGGAAAAGTTACAAATAAAGCAATCTACACATTTCAAACACTACTAATATAGAGATCAATTGATGCACACTGGTGTACAGACAAAGATAGAGAAAGTTTGCCTGTAGGTTTGCAGATGGCAGTAAACAGGGTGGCAGAGTGGTGCAGAGATGTAGGGGCCATTATAAACCCAGACAAGGCATTGCTTGTGTGAATGTCCTCTTGTCAACAGTTAATAATTTCTGTCATTGAGTATGGGTTGAGGCTCCTGACTGTTTAAAAGAGCCAGCTTGAAAGGTTGGAGCGCATACAAAATGCGACCATGGGGTACACAAAGGACACACCAATTATATGCATGAGGCATATCCTGCTGCTACCAACATTGGCGGACTCCTTCAAGCCAAATGGCATCTGGGAGTTGCTGCAGATAGGGATAACCCCCTGCATGAAGCCATGGATATAGTGAAGGGTCATAGACTAAGAAGAGGCAGATCCTGGATGGCACAGGCAGAAATATCTATACATCAGGTATGTAATCTAGAGACCATCAGTTGTGTGAAAAAGAGTAGGTTGAAGTACCGGAAGACATGACAGACTGGCACAATGTAATAATAACACTGGGTCGTGAGTGCAGAGAATGGGCAGTGGGCCGCACAGAGTTTGAGATGCAACAACTGGTCCAGAGTAACATATATCAAGGTGACATTGTGATCTATACTGATGGGTCAGTGGTTATAAATAGACGGAGTGTTTGGGGTTTCATCTTGAATGCTAATGGACGATGCTTGAAAAAGAAGAGTCTGGCATATGAGGCTATGACCTCAGCATGAGAATGGAGGTGGAAGCAGTCACAGCAGTATTACGTTACTTAGAAGGGACCACAGCAACACACATTGTATTCATTACGGACTCAAGGAGTATGCTAAGTAAGGTGGAGAAAAGAATGTTTCGTGTGGAACGGCTCACTTCTCTTCAAAGGTCACAGATTGTGAGAATTGTATGGATTTTTGAATAAACAGGCTGATAGGCTAGCAGGGAATGCACCCCTTGGTGGTAGGTTGCCTATGGACAAGGGAGAGATGGTCATGCGCCTGTGGGACCAAGTGGAGAAGGTGGGGAAACATTGAGAACCCGCATGTGGAAAGGATGAAATTACGGAGGATCAGCAGGGGTTCTAGAAGCATCTTAAAACTGAGATGGAAGACCAGGAGAACTTTCAATCAGAGAGTGGTGGGAACAATTAGCAGTGTGACTCTGTATTCGCTGTTGAACGAGAGGACGGAGCTTGTATGGGAATGTCCTGAGTGCAGTGATGTCGGTTCTTAGCTCAACTCAACTCAACTCAATTGATACACAGAAAGACATATCATATACTTATGCTTTATAGATTATACCAAATGCCATGACTGGGAATGTGAGCTCTTGTCATACTCTTATCACTGTTGGGAGTGTGAGCTCTTGTCACACTCTTATCACTGTTGGGAGTGTGAGCTTTTGTCATACTCTTATCACTGTTGGGAGTGTGAGCTCTTGTCATACTCTTATCACTGTTGGGAGTGTGAGCTCTTGTCACACTCTTATCACTGTTGGGAGTGTGAGCTCTTGTCATACTCTTATCACTGTTGGGAGTGTGAGCTTTTGTCATACTCTTATCACTGTTGGGAGTGTGAGCTTTTGTCATACTCTTATCACTGTTGGGAGTGTGAGCTCTTGTCACACTCTTATCACTGTTGGGAGTG
Organism: Cepaea hortensis; assembly: GCA_963921405.1. Classification (NCBI taxonomy): domain Eukaryota; kingdom Metazoa; phylum Mollusca; class Gastropoda; order Stylommatophora; family Helicidae; genus Cepaea; species Cepaea hortensis. Next base: position 506,346,922 of record OY992876.1, on the reverse strand, counting down.
TGAGCTCTTGTCACACTCTTATCACTGTTGGGAGTGTGAGCTCTTGCCATACTCTTATCACTGTTGGGAGTGTGAGCTCTTGTCACACTCTTATCACTGTTGGGAGTGTGAGCTTTTGTCATACTCTTATCACTGTTGGGAGTGTGAGCTTTTGTCATACTCTTATCACTGTTGGGAGTGTGTGTATCACCTTGCACAAGAAGCATGCTTTGGATTGGATCAGAGAAAGATCTCTTGAAAACATGACACTTGAGTTGAAACCTTGGTAGAGATAACATGTCTCAGACTCACAGTAGGCAATGGCCAATGTTTTCTATTTTATGTCAGTGTCTTGTAGTTAATCACAGGTATCATGAAGGCTAATAGACTGCAATGGCTGGGGCATATAGAAAGAATGGAAGATAATAGGGAAACAAAACTTGCTTACACTCAGGAAATAAATGACCGTTGACCCCGAGGTAGACCAAGAAGATAATATACATACAGACCTACAAGCACTTGGAATCAGCGACTGGCAAGAGAAGGTCAACCAGAGAGACGAATGGAGACGGCTTGTATCTGCAGCAAAGAACCTCAATGGCTCGGAATGCTGAAGAAGAAGAAGAAGTATTGTAGTAGTGATTAATAGTACAATTTTGCGATCATGTAAAACGTTGGAAATGTGTAATGTGAATTATAAGAAGATAAATATTTTATGTGAAAGAAACATTATCCTGTGGTACTTGGAGTACTTAAGTATTGGTTAGACATTGTACATATTGAAGTTAATCATTATAAACAGCAACTCATGATACTACCAATACACTCATGACAATGTAAGTCAACCCATGACACCAGGGTATTTGACGAAGTGATGAAATGATCAAAATATAAGAAGACTAGCTGACCCGGTCCGGCTTCGCTCTGCCCCTGCTCCCGTTCCCGTTCCCAAAAAAGACGACCTGCCCCAGCTTCACTCAGATCCTGGCGGGGAGCATCTCATTTAATTCATATTCGGCCCCTGCTCCCTTTCCCAAAAAAGACGACCCAGCCCGGCTTCGCCCAGTCCCTGGTGGGGAGCATCTCATTTAATTCATATTAGTAGTCATATAAGCTTCCGTTCCCGTAAATATGGCGAACAGATTGGAAGAGAACAATCTTTATCCCAATAACTAAATAGGGCAATTTTTGTGTGTGTGTGGGTTTGGCGGTTACCCCAGACCAGCTGGTTCCCCCGCCTCTCCCTTTTTTTGGCGTGGACCCTTAGTCTCACTGTGAGCTATTGCCCACAGTGGTCTACCAGGCCCACATTTAAGGTGAAGCTATGTGAGGTGGTTTGATCACCCCGGCCCCCCCCAACCAGACCAGGTGCACTACTGGGGGGAGGGGGTGGCAGCAAATGCATCTGATCCTAGCCAAATGACCGAGAAGAATCATCCTGGTCCCTGACCAGACCAAGTGTCAAGTAAATTGCATGTGGTCCATCGCTCTGTAACTACATTACGTTCCTCATTCTTACCATCTGACTTACGCTGATCTATGTCTGTGCGGACGCCATGACCTCTAACTGTTAATCGATCGGCAATTTGTGATGCAATCTATTTTCCTCAGTTTCTCTGCGCTATGCGTTCATCCCTGATCATTCTTCGCAATACCGACTGTACCCTTGTTTCCTTGTCTTGCGAGAGTATCAGATATCATGTCCATAATGTCTTTCAGTTGGATATTGGTGTTGATATTTCAGTGTTGTGATTTAGTCTGCCTGTCTCCATGATGTTCCCAACATTTTGAAAACAGAGTATCATTAAAGTCTCTATTTACTGCTGTTTATGCAACTATCAATCGTACTCTTGAGGCTAGTTATCAAATTTCATTACTCTTCGCTAAATCTGGGAAAAGTTATACTACAGTGGAGAATTTAATCAAACCATCAATATAATCATTTCTTAAAATGGTTTTGGAAAAAGATAACAAAGACGTTAAAGCTATGCCACTTAGTAACAATACTGTTAGCAGAAGAATAGACGAAATGAGTGAGGATATTGAAATACAACTTGTTGAAAAGCTGAAAACAAGAAAATTCTCGGTGCAAATGGATGAATCAACTTTGAGAGACACTGAGGCCGTACTTATAACTTAAGTAAGATATATTAATAAAGGTGATTTTGCTGAAGAAATGTTGTTCTGTAAATCATTAGAAAGCACAACTACCTCCAAAGATATATCAAGTAAGCTAAAAAAAAATTACTTTGATGTCAATAATATACCAATGAAAAATATAACATCTTGTGCTGCAGATGGATGCTTAAAATTGATGAAAGATGAGAACCCAGAAATGCTTCTTGTGCATTGTGTTATTCACAGGGAAAACACTCATCTCATCATGTTCCTCTTGTACCTTGCGGTGTTGAGGTGAAGTATAAACTTCGTGAGAGTGCCCGATTATGGGCTTCATATATCGATATTCCCATGGACTCAGCTATTCCCTCAGTCCAACGTTTACGTGGTCAGCCTCTTTCTCTGTTTCCATCTGGTCTGTACATCATTACTTGTTGTGGTATGCTGTTGACTGGTAACCTACTTGCGTGGCCAAACCATTTGACTTGCTGCTTTCTAATAAAATCTAGTGCTGCTTTAACCCCCACTTTAGTCCTGATTTCTTCATTTCTGATCTTATCTCTTCTTGATACGTTGAGTATTCTTCTCAGGAACCTCATTTCTGTTGTTGTGATTTTTCTTTTCTCTTTTTATGTCATTGTCCAGCTTTGGCATTGGTAGCATAGAGTTGGTATGAAGATTGTGTTGTGAAGTGCTTTCTTAGTAGTTATTGATACATGTTTGTTCTTTAGTATTGGTGCCATTTGTCCAATGAGCTGATTTGCCTTATTGCATCAATTTTCGATCTCGTCTTCTGATCTGCCATTTAATGATATTATACTTCCTAGGTACTTGAAACTCTTTACTTGTTTCAAGGGATGTTCGTGTAGGTGAATTGTTGTTGTTTGTTCTTCTTTAGTTATAGTCATTACCTCTGTTTTGCTTCTGCTAATTTTCATGTTATGTTCCCTACACATTTTGTTTAGACTATTCATGTGGTCTTATAATTCAGCTTCTGATTTTCCTATTAGTGCTTGGTCGTCCACAAACAGGAGTTCTCTAATGGTTAGATTTGCAGATGGTTCTTCTTCTGTGTTCTCGTCATACGGTATTCTTGCTGTCTCTGTTTGGCTGGTTTCTTTACACATGTTGTCTATATAATTAACTCTTTCACTACCAAACAAAAACTGGGCTGTGACCAAACAGAAATTTATGGCAGAAAATTGGAACTAGGGGTGTGTTACAATAATGCTTTTAAAATGGTTAAGATGGTAGCAGATCTATTGTATTACATATCAAATTAAAGAGGATTGCACAAGGAACATGACAGGGTTAATAATTAATTGATAGGTTACAAATATTATGACAATAATGAGAGGTTTAATAATAACAACTGAAATTAAAGAGGTAAAAATTATTTTAAAAACTGCACTTATAAGGTGTTTTCTACACTCCTATACTGCTAATCATGTTTAATTTACTGAATAATCAAACAAACACCAATTGTCTTCAAGAATATAAACAGTATTGCTCATTAAAGTAACCCAAAAAGAAGTTTTGGTTCATATTCTGAACCATGTCTTTTTAACAAAAAATGACAAAAAATAATGGCTGAAATCTGGAAGGTGGGGTCTCTCACAGTAAAGTTATGAAAATGGTTAAAATTGTAGAAGAAATGTTGTATTATATATCAAAATAAAGGGGATTGCACAAGGAATATGTTGGTAGGAGAATTTCTGCTTTAGGTTGTAAATAAAATAAAAATAATAATATAATTTGTAAAATAATTGGACAAAAGTAGGTAAAAATAATGTAAACATTGCACTTAGAATGTGTTTTCTACACTCCTATACTGCTAATAATGTTTAATTTACTGAATAATCAAACAAACACCACTTGTCTTCAAGAATATAAACAGTATTGCTCATTTAAATCAACAAAAAGGAAGTTTTGGTGCATATTCTGAACCATGTCTTTGTCACAAAAATGAAAAAAACTAATGGCCGCAATCTGGAAGCTGGTGTATGTCGCAATAATGTTATGAAAATGGTTAGAATTGTAGCAGAAATGTTGTATTATATATCAAAATAAAGGGGATTGCACAAGGAATATGTTGGTAGGAGAATTTCTGCTTTAGGTTGTAAATAAAATAAAAATAATAATATAATTTGTAAAATATGTGGACAAAAGTAGGTAAAAATAATGTAAACATTGTACTTACCAAGGGGGCGTTGTTATCCAATATCCTGATCACTGCTAATCCTGTTGAATTTACTGCACAAACAACACTTTTCTAAACTATAAATACAATTGCTCCGAATCAATCATCCGAAAAGAAGTTTTGCCGCAGATTCTGAATCATGTATTTTTCTTTTTTCAGACAAAAGTTAGGAGAACACTTGGCAGATTTACATTTAATTGTCATGTCTGTTTGTTTTTATTTACTATATGTGGCAGTCTTTTTGTGATAGGCTGCAAAGCAAACTTTGGCGCACAAGTCTGGTCTATTAGTGCAGCCGGAGCAAACAAAAGATGATATGTGTCGTTTAGTTCGAGTGCTACAAAAAACACAGTCTCTATTGACACCGACAAATTCTATTATTTATATTATATTATTTCTATTATAATTCATTAAATTAAATGCTTGGCTCATGTAAATCTTTCGGCATAATTTCCTGCAACAGACTGAAATTCTTCGGCAGGCAGAGTGTCAAACTTTCAGGAATACTCTGAGCTACTTTGCGATGAGCACTTTCCTTTACTTGAAATCCTTCTATAACAATTTTTATCCTCCTTTCTCTGTTTGCCATATGGAATGTAGGATGTGAGCATTGATCTGTGCAATTTCAAAGATCTAGTAGTAGATCTTCTTCCACCACTTAATGGTTTTCCTATCATGGATATTATAATATCCAACCATTTGGTCCATTCTGTCGCAGCCATTCATCGCCGTGTTATTTTCATGGAGACCATCTTCGGCTTGCTTTGCGGTTTTCGCAATCCACTCTCAACAGTTCTAACTACAGACTTTGTAGAGACAACAATGCATGTTTGTTTTTTAGCTTTATTTAGCCCTTCCACCAAATAATCATTTCATCAATGGACACATTTTCAAATGGGTAAAATGCTTCCTGGATATTCTTCAGAATCATGTCAACAAGAGGATCAATTTTTTTTTTTTTTTTTTTTTTTTTTGTGGGTACCCTCAGGTTGACATACATGAAACATGGTGTGATAAATATATTATAATTTTCTAATTGATTACTGGGAAACGTAGTGGCAGTGGCATACCAAGGAGTATATAAATGTGCACTTGTACACCAGTAGTCTTTGATACATGGTCTTGGATCAAGTCCCATAGCAATAATGACAGACGTAAACTTCAGCCATTCGTGCTTCGTTGTCAAACACTCAGCTGTTGACGAACATTCACTGGTTTTTCTTTATCACCACGTGCTAAAACTTTAGACACAACTAAAAATTCTTTCTAAATATTCACTGATAAGGGAATCACTATTGTTTAAAACAGTTATAAACAATAATCTAGCTTGATCTCAAGTCATACTACGTGGACGCAAACTGGTGGGCGTTTCCATTGTGAAAAAACAAATTAACACTACCTTAAAACTGAAAATTCACAAGAATCCAAAATTATAAAACGAATGACCGCACCAAAATGGCGTAGAGATCTTTCGGCTGTACGACTTTTTAGTTTACTGTAACTTAAAATTCCGAAACGGAGCAGAAATATGTGAAATAAACCACTGATCATTTTGTGGCACTAAATCGGCGGACTGCCATCTCGGGAAAGACATCGTGCCGATAGATGGGATCACGGTAGCGAAAGAGTTAACAAGAGAGGGGACAGGACACAACCTGGTAGCTAAAAACATTTTGCCTGTTCTAAATGAAGTACTAAATTTAGTTATAAAGTGTTTCAATGCTATTAAAGCTAGTGCCAAATGTGAACGTCTCTTCAAGTTATTTTGTGAAGAACAAAATGAAGACCATGATACTTCACACTGAAGTAAGATGGCTCTCGAAAGGAACTGCTTGAAAAGATTTATGGAACTATTTGATACTCTTAGTGATTTTTTAAGCGACAAACCTGACATGAAACATCTGTTAACGGTCGATGGTAAGGCATTTGTAAGTTATTTAGCCGATATCTTTGAAAAACTAAATATATTAAATAAACAATTTCAAGGAACAAATAAAACTCTTGTCGATGCAAAAGCGAAGATATTTGGTTTCATTACCTTTATTGAATTTTGTCAGACAAATATTTACAGCAAAAATTTTGAAAAGTTTCATTGGCTCAAAAATGTGAAGTGACTGATACCGCTATATATATGTTATTATCGATCATCTGAAAATGTTATCAGCTGATAAAAAAGAAAGATTTTCTTATTTGAAACAAATTGATTTCCCAACTTGGATGATGCAGCCAATGTCAGTGGATTTGTCTGATATTTCAAATATGCAGTATCAAGAAGAATTTGCAGAAATGCAAAATGTTGAGTCAATTAAAACTTTATTTAATATAAAAGGAGCGATGGCATGGTTTTGTGAGGAAACTGAAATCAAATATCCAAATGCAACCAAATGTGCAAGAGAACTATTATTACCGTTAAGAAAGAAATCGGCTGGATATAACAAAACGGGGAGACTCAAGACTGGAGTTAACTAAATTGGAACCTGATATAAAATCTTTTGCAGCAAGCATCAAGCTCAAGGATCACACTAAATTTAAATAATAAATAATTACTAATAATTAAAATAATAGGAAAATCTTTCATTAAAATTATTTTGTACTTAATTTCAGTTCTCCATTATATGTCTTGAAAATTTACTTACTGTGTTTGCTCAATAATTTCTTAGTGATTTCTTCCTAAAACCTATCATTCAAGTTTCTTTAGTGAACTTTTCAATTTTTTAATATTAAAAATTATGTACACGTTAGGGGGGAGGGGGGGGGGGCATAAGAATTTTAGAAAGGCTTAGGTGGGGCATAGCACAAAAAAGGTTGGGAAACACTGTCCTAGATCATAAATCAATCAATCAATCAGGTGCCATCTCCACAATAAAGGTTGGCTGCAATGGATCTCCAACACTGTCTCTCGCTCTGATTGTATATTCTGTCAGATTGATGTTCATCTGTCTCTTGATGTTATCTTCCCACTTGTTTCGTTGTCTACCTCTTGCTCACTTGCCCTGAACCTTGCCCTCCAGTATGGTTTTTAGAAGAGTATTATGTTGTTTAACATGGCCGAAATATTTCATTTGTCTTTTTTATTTGTTCCATCAACTTTCTTTTCATTCCCAGTTTTTCTAGAATCTCTATTTGATTATCCTAGATCATACATCAGCCTAGATCATACATCAACTTAGATCATATATGAGCTTGTTAGTTAGTTAGTTAGTCGACAGATCATCCTCATTGCACATCGAACCATTCAGTCCATAAGTGCTCGGATCCCCTCCTCAGCAAATCCTGCAACGTGTAGCGGCTAACGACGCCAGTTCTGTGTTGGTTTATCAATCTTCTTTGGCGTCCTGCGTAGTGTTCTTGTTTGGCCATCCCTCTTTTAATTTGCTGCTCTCGCAGTCTGGCCATTGTTGTAGATTCACAGTCATCACTTGGTTCTCGCAAAAGTCTTACTTCTCGTAGAGCATTCAGAATGTCGGCCTGGTTCATGGTGCGTCTGCCCTCCACAGTAGCCTCACCTGCGAGTTTGTCAGTCCGCTCATTTCCCTGTACTCCCGCATGCCCCAGCACGAAGATGAAACTAATCTTTGCCAGTTGAGACCGCTCCAAAGGCAGCAACCATTCTCTTCGGATCGACCCCTCCTCTATCCTCTTGATCATGTTCATTGAGTCACTAAGGAAACAAGCCCTAGTGAATGTCTGTGTCTCGAGCCATGTTATTGCTTTACTTACTGCCATGACTTCCATGGTCAGGCTACTTGTGGTTTCAGTGAAAGCACCAGAGTCCTCCTTCACAATTCTCCCTCCGGCCCGAGCTGTAAAGGCCCATGAGCTTCTCACATGTCGGACGACCGACCCATCTGTGTAGATGACCGCGTCACCGTCTAGCGAATTCTCGAAAATCAACGCTTGTACTTCAGCCTCAACAGCAGCCGGATTTTCTTGTCTGCATTTTCTATCTAGTTGGATGCAAACTGAAAAGGATGTGCAGAAGTCTGTTGGCACTTGCACCCACTCCTCGCCAGGTTCTAAGTCCTCAAGTGAACACACCTGTTGAAGAATGTCTTCGGCTTGACCCATCCACGACCGTCCTCTTTTTAACCTGCTGCCCTTCACCTTCCTAATTTCACTATGCAGTGGATGTTGTGTGTTTGCGTTAATTCTGAGGTAGGCTCGTGCCCTGCAACCTTGTATTCTCTCTTCAATGGTTGGAAAACCAAGAAGGTAGCGCATCGCCCTGCTGTATCTCTTGTACATCCAAGAATAATGCGCATAGCTTCATTCTGTATCCTTTCCATCCTTTCTATCTGCTTATGGCTGAGAGTCAGGATTGCCATTGCATACTCCAAAACAGACATGACCAACCCCTCGTACAGAAGACATAGATGGTGCTGCTCACAGTTTGCTGCCGCCATCACCCGCATCGCTGCCAAACCCCGCTTGGCCTTTGTTATCACCTGGTCTATGTGCACATTATAAGCAAGGCTTCGATCAAACCGTATCCCCAGGTAATTCATTGCCTGCGTTCTTTCCACTGTCTCTGAACACAGCATTACAGTTGGTGTTGGAGTGTTGACAATATGATTATTCAACGAGAACCAAGTCACTGTTGCCTTTGTTGGGTTGACCATTGCCCCAGCTTCATCACACCAAGTACTTATGCGATTGAGTTCGGTTTGTAGTTCCACAGCAACCTCCTCTCTATCCTTCCCCTGACGATACACTAAAACATCATCGGCATATGACAATGTCCTGCCAGGTCCAGTGATCTGCTCACTGGTGATTCTCACTGTGTAGGCGTTGAACAGTACCGGAGATAATGGTGATCCCTGTGGTAGGCCAGGATATATTGTTGTTGGTTCCGAAGTCCAACTGCCACATCTAAAAACTACTTTCCGTTGGAAGAGGGCTGCAGCGATCCAACTAAGGAGGAATGGACTTACGTTTAGTTCGAGAAGCTGAAACATTAAAAAATCCAGTGGTACTCTGTTGTATGCATCCTCAAGATCAATCGCTGCAGCAACGGTTTCAGTGCCTGAGTGGAAACCTTCATAGACATCCTGGGCAAAGACTGCTGCATTGGTCCAGGTTTCTCTCTTTGGACGGTACCCACCCAGGGTGGGTGGGAAAACACCTTGCCTCTCTAGTTGGCTTTGATATTTTCCTGGCAATTACCTTCTCCAGCAGCTTGCCTATTGTATTCTGCATGGTTATAATTCGATATCCCAGAATTTTTTTGTGGTCTTTGTCAGGCTTCGGCAAGGGAATCAGATAGCTGTGTAACCATTCCTCCTTGATGCTAGCACTCCCTATACTGTTGTTGTACATGTCTGCTAGTTTCTCTAGCTCATTGTCGGTACACCTATTTATGTCGTCGTATCTTATGCCATCAGGACCTGGAGCACTGTTTTTTGATCGTCGAAGCACAGCCTTGATTTCTTTCACTGTCACTGTGTCTTCATCCGAAGTGTTCTGGGCCTTGCATCTGTCTGAGGTGACCTCCTTGGCCAGATTTCGGCCTCCCATGTCTGTCTGGTTGCTTTGCTCAAGGTAGCGTTCAAAGAGGGCTTTGCCCTTGTCCTCGTCAGTCCTCTGCCAGATGAGGTCAGCACCTTGGAAGTCAGAAATGCTCTTATTCTTGACTACACCACTCATGCTTTTATGTAGTCGCCAGAACAATTTCAGTGACTTGTCTGTGCTTACTCTTTGACACACCTCTGTGTCACCGCCTCACCGTTAGATATATTATTTTTCGCTTTTAACAACCTTGACCAGTTTTTTGAAGTAGCTTACTTTTGTGTGCATCTCTCTTTCTAAGTGCAAGCAGGGACTAGGATGACCAGCTCTGTTCTTCTTGGCATTTTGCCATCTCCTTACAGTACTACGCTTATCCACCCAAGCCTTCTCCACCTCGAAACTCCACCACGGTGGCTGCTCCCAGCTTTTTTTCCTGCCCTGAAACGTTCTGTGCTTGTCACGTCTTATTTTACTCACCACATCTTGCCCTGTACTGTCATACTGGAACGTCTTTACCTTTAGCTTGTGCTGCCTGGTTCTGCCTTTCTCCACCAGTATGCTGCACGGGTGGTGGTCGCCGCCATGGTGTCCTAGGACACCCCATCTACACACTGTAGTGAGTGAAGGTGAAACTAGCGCCAGATCAATAGCACTGTCCTCATCGCCCGGACGGCTTGCTGTCCTGGTGACACAGCCACTGTTGATACAAACCAGGTCGATGGTTTCCAGTGCAGTCTCGAGCTCCTCCCCCTGTGTATTGGAGGAAGTGTTTCCCCATGATCTGCCTTTAGCGTTGAAGTCACCACAGAAAATAACATTTCTCTCGTGGCCTAATATGCCACTTAAGCACTGCCACTTCTGGGCGTCCATACTGGCATTGCGGGCATAAACATTAACCACCACGAATGGTATACTGGAATGAACTCTCAACGCCTGTATTTGTATATCGTCACTGTCCCAACTGGACATGTCTAGCTCTGACGCCACCATGCTGTCGCGAACGAGAATCGCCATTCCCAGATGTCGTCTGTTGTAGAAACATTTGAAGCCGGCAATTTGGAGTAGCTGATCGCCCAGTCTCGTCTCCTGGAGTGCTACAATGTCGTTCCTGTAAACTAGGGTTTCTAAAATAGAGCCCCGTTGTTTTACATTGGCACAGTTCCAATATAGAATACGGATATTCCTGAGTCCTAGTCAGTGACACTTGAGTCTAAAACGCCTCAAACCTCCACGCTTACCTTGCTTCTTTTTCCCTGCGCGGCTACCACGCCGCTTCGGTATGTTGACTGCTGACCGCACGAAGAAAACACGTTCCGCCATGTTGAAATAAACGTAAACACAGACTGAGAACACCACCCACGCTGCTGAAAATTAACTCACGGATGGCTTCACTCGATGCACGAACTCCGTAGCACCCGCTCAGATCTTGAGTAGAAACTCCTGGTTTTACATCCTGGCACACCAATTACACGCAAGAGATGAATAAATCCATCCCCTACGCGAAAAAGTTAATGAACACAAAACAACACGACCGGCCGTCGCCATCTTGAAACCGATATCATCTTGTATCATGCATCAGCCTAGATCATACATCAGCTTATATCATCATGAACATAAATCATAAATCAGCATAGTTTATACATTAGCCTTAATCATACATCAGCTTAGATCAGACAATCCATCCATCATGTGCCATGCCGGTAAGCGTGGGCAGTCATGTTATGTCATCTCACTCGATCACCAGAGTCCTGGATCAGCTCTGTGTTTCTGTCTCGACCATGCCACAAGGCCAAGCCATCCAGGTACTTGCTTCTAGGTCTTCCCCTTGGTCTGTTCCCCTCGATCTTACCAGTTGTCACCAAATTCTCCAATCCATTTCTTCTCATAACATGCCCAAAAAATTTTGACTGTCTACGTCTAATTTCTCTAATCAATTTACGATCTTCATTTGTTTCTTGAAGGACTTGTTCATTGGTCTTTCTGGCTGTCCATGGTATTCTTTGCATTTTCCTCAGAAACCACATCTCTACAGCCATCAGATGTTTTTCAGCCTGACTGCTCATTGTCCACGCTTCACATCCATACAAAAGTACAGGTTCAATGTAGCATCTCAACACTCTTTTTCTCGTTTCAATTGACATCTTTTTATTGGTCAATATGTTTGTCATCTTGCTAAAGGCTACTTTTGTCATGGCGATTCTTGTTCTAATCTCTTCAAGGCATCTCCCATCAGATGTTATTACTGTTCCGAGATAATTGTACCTGCTCACTTGTTGAAGAATATTCCCATTTACTTGTATATTACATTGTGGTATTTCGTCCTTCCTAGTGACGACCATAATCTGTGTCTTTTTACAATTTAATTCTAACCCTAGTTGTTCACTGTGTGTAACAATCGCATCTACTAAATTTTGCAGGTCCTGTTCATTGTCTGCAATCAAGACTGTGTATCATCTGCATATCTAATGTTATTGATGCATCGTCCCCCAATGTTGATTCCTTCCATATCTTCAATATTTCTGAAAATACTTTCACTGTACAGGGAAAACAGATCTGGAGACATTACACATCCCTGTCTCACACCCCTTTTAATAGGCTGATATTGGCTTACTTCATTATCAACTCTTATGGCAGCTTGTTGTTTCCAATATATGTTTTTTACAAGTCTAAGATCTTTTCCATCAGACAATAGCTTATATCATACAACAGCTTAGATCATACATGAGCACATTAATCATTCTTCTCCTCCATCTTATGTTCACTTGAAATTGATTGTCAATAGCTGCAATGTGTGCCTGCTTGATTACACATACACATCTGGTCATAATCAATACTTTGTATTTTCATGAGGATATTAATGATTTACTTTGTTATGTTTCAGAAATACACTCTTGGTCTCCAAGTAGTCCTTACTCAAAACAAGAGCAGACACAAAAGTGGACATATGACAGCATAGACATGAAGGTTGTGAAACAAGAACTATCGGATGTTCTGTGTGAGGACATAAGTCACAGCTTCAGTAAAATGGTAGACATAGCTGGGGGTGGCATCATTCAAGAAATGACAAGGGACAGCAACTCAGAATCAAGAATGGTTGAGAACAATTGTAAGGCGTCAGTAATACATGACAGTTGTTGTCAAATGTCAGAAAATGTGTCTTCTGTGATTGATACAAACAATAAACTATCTCTGGCTATTGAGAATTGTCAGCAGCAAATTAATGAAACACAAGGAAAACATACACAGAGCTTTGCAAAGTCTCTTGATGACATTTTTGATTATATCAGTTATAGCTCTCAAAGAACTCACACAGGAGACATGTCTGATGTTTCAAGTCCAAATGTTTGTGTAGACAGATATAAGAGAACACATACGGAAGGGATGCCAAACAAATGTAATGAATGGAATGGTCTTTTGATTCAAGATGACCATCTAGAGTGCCAACAGAACATGAATCAAAAGAGAACACATACAGGAGAGAAACCCTACAAATGTGATGTTTGTGGTGCTTCATTTACTCAAGTTTACAGTTTGAAGACCCACATGAGATCACACACAGGAGAGAAATCTTACAAGTGTGATGTTTGTGGTGCTTCTTTTACTGAAGCTGGCAGTCTGAAGAAACATAAGAGAACACATACAGGAGAGAAACCTTACAAATGTGATGTTTGTGGTGCTTCTTTTCCTGAAGCTGGCAGTCTGAAGAAACATAAAAGAACACATACAGGAGAGAAACTTTACAAGTGTGATGTTTGTGGTGCTTCTTTTATTGAAGCTGGCAGTCTGAAGAAACATAAGAGAACACATACAGGAGAGAAACCTTACATGTATGATGTTTGTGGTGCTTCTTTTACTCACTCTGGCAATCTGAAAAAACATAAGAGAACATATACAGGTGAGAAACCTTACAAGTGTGATGATTGTGGTTCTTCTTTTACTCAGGCTGGCCATCTGAAGGAACATAAGAGAATACATACAGGAGAGAAACCATACAAGTGTGATGTTTGTGGTTCTTCTTTTACTCACTCTGGCAATCTGAAAAAACATAAGAGAACACATACAGGAGAGAAACCTTACAAGTGTGATGATTGTGGTGCTTCTTTTACTCAGTCTGGCAATCTGAAACAACATAAGAGAACACATACAGGTGAGAAACCTTACAAATGTGATGATTGTGGTTCTTCTTTTGCTCAGGCTGGCCATCTGAAGGAACATCAGAGAATACATACAGGAGAGAAACCTTACAAGTGTGATTATTGTGGTGCTTCTTTTACTGAAGCTGGCAGTCTGAAGAAACATATGAGAACACATACAGGAGAGAAACCTTTCAAGTGTGATTTTTGTGGTGCTTCTTTTACTCGCGCTGGCAGTTTGAAATACCACAAGGTAACACATATAGTAGAGAAACCTTGCAAGTGTGATGACTGTGGTGCTTCATTTACTCTGCCTAGCCGTCTGAATTACCATAAGAAAACACATACAGGAGAGAAACCTTACAAGTGCGATATGTGTGGTGCTTCTTTTACCCATGTTGGCAGTTTGAAATACCATAAAGGAACACATACAGGTGAGAAACCTTACAAGTGTGATGATTGTGGTGCTTATTTTACTTTAGCTGGCAATCTGAAGAGACATAAGATAACACATACAGGAGAGAAACCTTACAAGTGTGATGATTGTGGTGCTTCTTTTACTCTAGCTGGCAATCTGAAGAGACATAAGATAACACATATAGGAGAGAAACCTTACAAGTGTGATGATTGTGGTGCTTCTTTTACTCTAGCTGGCAGTCTGAAGAGACATAAGATAACACACACAGGAGAGAAACCTTACAGGTGTGATGACTGTGGTGTTTCTTTTACTGAAGCTGGCCACCTGAAGACCCACAAGAGAACACATACAGGAGAAAAACCATACAAGTGTGATAATTGTGGTGCCTCTTTTACTCAAGCTAGCAATCTGAAGAAGCATAAGAGAACACATACAGGAGAGAAACCTTACAAGTGTGAATATTGTGGTGCTTCTTTTACTCTAACTGGCAATCTCAAGAAACATAAGGCAACACACACACTAGAGAGAGTTACAAGTGTGATTACTGTTGTGCCTCTTTTACTCAGCTTGGCAATCTGAAGAAACATATTAGACTGCATCATCATCATGTGCCCTGTCAAATCCATATGTATTGTAGAGTAGGTACTGACTGGTGGTATTATTACTCACACAAAAGTAGTGACAAGAAGACTATCCTATGGTAAGTCTATTCACTGAAAGACAAGAAGATAGTAGTGGCTCGTTAGAATCTAGGTTGTATGAACATACAGGTCCCAGTGGATATCTACTCTCCTTATAGTGGTCAGGTTAAGGAAAACTGAAGCGAAAAGCACAACTGTTTGTTAAAAACCACAAATTTATTTATTCCTCCTACATATAACCTGAAAAAGAAATTAACACCTAGTCTTCCTTTCGTACCACCTAGTTGATAGACAGACAAAAATGTAACAACTTTGACCCTTCAAACTCTATCTCTGCTCTAATTATAAGTATTGATGTTGAATGCAATCAAATGCCAATAAGTAAATTAAAGATATTATTTATTAAGGCTTAAACATATAGCTCTCCATGGGAGAGACCAAGAGAGTTTGGGTTTTTCACATATGCCACAGTTATCTAATTTGATTTATGCTATTAAACGATATTCGGTTTTTATAATGATTATCAGAACTGTGGTTATATTTGAATGCACTAGTAATGATGTAGGAGTTGGCACTGGAAGTGTTCTTCCTCCACTTAACTATCTTCCTCCACTCCACACGAATCATCTGTAACAGCTGCTGCATCTCTCCTCATATCCTCCTTGTTGTTGACTGGCAATGGCATTTCACTATGATTGTACGTGAATAGGGCATTTTGGCTGGTTCTTGGTTTATCTTGAAGTATTAATATTGATTTTTTTCTGGTATTATTTGATTGTCCTCATGCTATTAATTAAACTTCTAATAATTTATACATACTGACAGCTTTCAGTTGTTTAAACACACAATGTCTCTGTTTATTTATGAATATATAAAGTCACTGGTGATTGATCCTGTGGCAGAAAATTATTTTATAAATAGTGGTTATGGTGGTTAGGTCATTGATTTAATGTTGCTCATGTTGATTGTAGCAATTGATGATGTCAAACAACCTGGGTTAGAAGTGTGACAAAACAAGATCTAGTGAGTTGTGAATTTGACGGTAACTCACCCACCTGACTCTTCGAAGGGTATCCATCACGCCACTCATTTACATACGTCTTTCCTCACATGGCCTGTCTTTTTATGTTATCCCTAACTTGCTGATAGTTCACACAAAAAACTTAGACCTAATTCTCTTCTCACACACCCATGCTCTCACTGTCTAAGAATTACACTAAGAGAACATAGCATGACTAGTGGCTAACAATCACTATGGATAGATATATTTAAAGTACGGGACTATAAATATTCTCTATTGACAATGCTCGTGTGATAGACTACTAACTACACACACTTCAAGCATACACGACATGAGGCTTCTGATAATCAGAAGTGTTCCCCCCTTCACCGAATGTTTCAGTCCCTTTACCTTCTTGACACTCTCAAGGGGCAGGTCATGACTTCCCAACATGTTTCTTCTGTCGTATGTATTCAGCCGGTCTCCGTGACCAAGGACTTGTGAACGCGATTTGTGAGCTGTTTACAGGGCGTTCGAAGCGCAGCCGTGACTGATTTGTGCAGCAGATCGTTTCACGTTGTGTTATAACGTGTTGGTATGGGAGCCGGTTGTTCAGAAAACAATGGCAAAGTGTGTGTTTGAGATCCCCGTTAATTTTCTCTATGATCCCGTTGCTCATTGGGTGGTACGGGGTACAGAAATGCTGCTCTATTCCTAACAATTTTGTTAAGGCTTGTGTAGCAGCCGAAATAAACTGCGTTCCCTGATCTGATAAAATAGATCGTGGGAAGCCAAAACGAGAAAATAGGTGCAAAAATACATTTGCCACATCTTTGGAGGTGATGTATTTCAGTGGAATAGCTTCGATCCACCTGGTGCATAGATCCACGAGAGTAAGTATAAATCGGTTTCCTTTGCTTGACACCTGATTTAGGGGTCCAACAATATCGACCGCTACACACTCAAATGGTCTAGATGCTAATAATGACCGTTGAACTTCGGCCGTCACATGCTTTCCCTTTCGTACAAGATGTTGACAAATAGTACACGAACGACAGAAAAATTTTATGTCAGTACAGAATTTAGGCCAGTAGAAGTGTGACAAAATTCTGGCTCGAGTTTTATCATAGGCCAAATGTCCAGCAAACGGTGACTCATGTGCGATGTTTAGCACATTTTGTCGGTATGTTACAGGTAACAACGTCTGCTGAATTTCATGGTTATTATTTGTGTAATAACGCATGAGAATTCCGTTATGTTTTCTAAAATACCAAGATGCATTTTTAGTCACTTTCGCTCGCTCACCTAACAATTTAAAATAAGGTGCTATAGTTTGGTCGGTGCTTTGTGCCTCGATAAATTTTTGTCGAGTAGTGTTGGTATCGGCACCACTTGGTGTTAATAGCTGTAGCATTTCATTTTGTAAGTCAGTATAATTTGTTTGTGTATCTGACCTTGTTACACCGTTAACCATGTGTGTATGTTTCCAGGCTCTTATGTCGTCGTCTGTACATTGTTTCAATGAATCTAGGCAACCTAAAATGGGATCCGTGAATGGATCTTGCAGGATTGCGCAAGTAAATGTGCCGGTAAGGAACGGGGTATTGATATGCGCTTTTGCCAGTGGGTATTTTTCAATGGTTCCAGAGAAAGTACAGCATTTGACAAATTCACCCGTGTAATCTTCTGGTCTAACAAGTTCTTTCCTTAAACCCAGTAGAGTGCTCCTGCTATCAATTAAACATTGGCATGGTTGATCATTGACCAGTGCATCGTAGAACTTAAGTTTACCTCTGGAGGCACTAGCTGCGTTAGCATCTTCACTGGAACATGGTATTACGTGCCCACATTTCAATTTACCATCCGCATGAAACTGGTGACATATGTCACATTTCTTAAAGTCTAATATCTCTGTTACTACTGCCACACTCTCACATTCACTCGCTGGTAACACATTTACAAGTTCCGAATCAATGTCACTCTCATCGTCTGATGACGTATCGATGAGTGCTGCATTATTTGCCTTCATTCGTTGTCTACCAAGACACTTACTACTATAGTGGCCATAGCTGGAACAAAAGTAACATTTAACAGCACGTTTAAATGATGTTCTTCTGCTTTCTTGCTTCTTTAACACTGCTTCTAAGTGTGAGGGATATGCAGGGTTTTTATCACACATAGAGTAGCTAGGATGAAACAAACTACAATATCCACATCGAGGTGGCTTCTGATATGGTTTGTCCTTCTTACAGTAATCTTTCTGATTGTAAGATCTATCAGGTACCTTGTTTGCAAAAGCAGTGATTTCTGTATCATGTGTTGTAGATTTAAATATGTCCCGATTAGACGAAAAATATGCCGACTCCCGTTTTTCTAATTGCTGAATGGATTCAATATCCGACTGTTGGAGAAACTTCGCAAAAGGGGTAGGAACGGTAGATATCACCCTGTCCATTACCATAAGATCTTCTAATTCTTCATAGTTGTTACCCACTTTCGCCGCCCTAGTCCATTTTTTAAATGTGCTCTGCACGTTAGAGATGTAGTCTAAGAAGGTTTCAGTTGCTTTTGGCTTAATTTGGGAGAACTGAATTTGGTACCCAGTGGTGTCTAAAAGAAAGTGTTGCATGATCCTATCGTGAATGTACTGATAATTGTTCCTTAGCTCTGTAGGTATAGATTCTATTACTTTTAACGGCTCCCCACTGAGGTTTCTCATGTAGATCATTGCCCAGTCATCCAAAGGTATTTTCTGAGTCTTTAGTTGGAATTCTATATTCTCAGTCCATGCGCTAATTGAATCCCCTACGCTATATGGTTTGATAAGGCCTTTATACTTATTAAATTTGTTTTGTTCTTCTTGGCTCTTTTGTTTGCTAGAGGCTATCTGTATGTTTGAATCTACCTCCATTTCCTTCATCTTTAATTTAGTTTCTGACTCTACTTGTATCTGCTTTTGTTTGGTGGCTTCCTCTGCTTGTTTGTTGGCATGATCTAATTCTAACTGTTTCTGTTTGGTAGCTTCTTCTGCTTGTTTGTTGGCATGATCTAAGTCTAACTGTTTCTGTTTGGTAGCTTCTTCTAACTCTAACTGTTTCTGTTTGGTAGTTTCTTCTGCTTGTTTGTTGGCATGATCTAAGTCTAACTGTTTCTGTTTGGTAGCTTCTTCTAACTCTAACTGTTTCTGTTTGGTAGTTTCTTCTGCTTGTTTGTTGGCATGATCTAAGTCTAACTGTTTCTGTTTGGTAGCTTCTTCTAACTCTAACTGTTTCTGTTTGGTAGTTTCTTCTGCTTGTTTGTTGGCATGATCTAAGTCTAACTGTTTCTGTTTGGTAGCTTCTTCTAACTCTAACTGTTTCTGTTTGGTAGCTTCCTCGACCTCTTTCATTTCTTTTTGATGCTGCCTTTCTAATGCTCTTTCGTCTCTCTCTAGAGCAGCCTTCTTTTCCATTCGAGCTATTTCTTCTTTATACTTTTGATCCGCCCACTTCTCTAATTTCTCTCCAGTGTGGCCCATTTCCTTGCCTGCCTGGATACAATCACTTAGTGACGCCATTTTGTGGCTTAATGTTAGTTCAAAATGATATCACAGTAATATTCACACAATGGTTTGTACTTATGTGTTAGTAAATATACATCTTTACTGAAAAAGAAGATGCATGATTAATTTAGAGCATACCAAAAATTCTGAAAATATACTCATCTAATTCTTTGGAAAATATGGTTCTTGGGATGTTCCACCGCTGTCTTCCACACTCACAAAATGATTGACTTGAGAACACAATGGATGCTTCTGTTTAGTAGAGCATCAATAATTTAGACACATGCATATGTTATGAATACATGTATATCTTTCATGCGGCTGATGAATGAAAAAATGTGATAGATAATGATAAATCGTATTAATGAATGAATGTTATGATAGTCTGAATGATTGTCATGATTCGTAAGATGATTCGTCGTATGCCAGTCGATGTCGTCTTGTCTTCACTTTCTGACTAGTTTGTTATAACTTCGTTCTAGGCTTCAGTTCAGTAACTAATCTATTTACTGAATATGAAGAATGGTGACATTGATGGCTGTATCACACAAAATGACATGTACACGATGGTTTGCTTGACAAAATAAACTGATGATTGTATACATTTTCATTAATTTCCGTTAACACTGTCTCACTTAATTTTCGTAGAATCTCACAATTTGTAATTTAATTTTGCTTTATTGTGGTTCAAGCTCCACAAATGGTATCATCGTAATTATTCACACAAGAAAATTATTTCTGCCATTATATGCAAACAAATTTACATTACTTTCAAATATTTTAACACAGCAATGATGTCGAATCGTGCTTGTTGAAGATGGTTCAGAACTTTCTGATACCAATAGCCCGTTGACGTTGGTTCAGTGACTTCTGACACCAATTGGGGTCCTGCCTGTCAGCAACTTGCTTGCGACAGGTCTTTCAGGACTCCCCTACTTTTGCACAGCACGAAATAACAACTCGTGTCATTTGCAAAAGGAATGCAATTTATTTAGAGCTGGCAATTTATAAGCTCTGCAAGCGGTATGCTTCATTGACATTAAACAACATGGATGTAATGAAGTGGTGAGAAATGATACTAGTAATCACAATCTAAATCTAAAGCCTAATATTTAACTATTGCCTAGAAACTTATAGCATTTGTCAAGAAACACGTCTACTCTCTAATCGTCTCCAGTCGGGTCTGTCCACACGCTACACATTGCGTGGTCAAGCATGGACGCTGTCTCCTCCGTGCATTAGCAAGTCTTGTGTGCATAGAGTCCCAAGCACGCTGGCTCATGAACTTGAGTAACCGGGTACTCCACAGTTACTCGTAAGGCCAAGCTTCCCAATGGCTTGGGAAGCCCTCGCTCAACTGTCCTTAGTGCTCCCTTGGTTGACACAAATGTGTCCCCTGGTGAAGCTATTTATAGCGCTGGTGTCTCTCCTGTCTGGTGTCTCCCTACTAGACTTGTCTTAACTCTTATTAACTCTCTAAACCCTTATTGGAGATTCTGACACTGTTGAATGTAAAAATTTGCCTAGTGCATCAACAGCAGCTGAAAAATGCTGGTGTTGACTGCAACGTCCTGCAGGGGATATGCAACATTAAAATAAATGTATTCACCTTCGAGACATTTGTTATCGTTCATTTCCCATATCAACATCGCTCAGTGTGTCTGCCCAGAAGCCATCCCACCCTTGGAGGGCGAACACTGGGCACCCAATGCATCATCAGTCAGTGTTAACACTGCACTATAACTGACTGCAGGAAGGCCAGCTTCTTCTCCCGTCAGTTGACCTTAATCTTCCCCTTCGTCTTGATGGATATCTATGACAGTCATGAAATCAGTATTATCACCTAGAGAGATTGAAATGCATTAAAAAATGAGAGTTGTCAAATGTTATGTATAATCAATACTACTATATTGTATGGCGCAGAAGCCTAGACAATAAACAAGCAATTAAAAAGTCAAATAAATGCTCTGGAGATGAGGATATACAGAAGAATGTGTTGTATTTCATGGAAACAAAAATAATTAACAACAGCGGTTCTAGAACAACTGGGAATAAAATGAGAGTTGATGAAGGAAATCTTCTTCTTTGCGTTCATCCGGAGTGTTTTTTCAGATGTGATTGCGGTGTGTCTCGTTAGGCACCCTTGGGTCGAAACCCTTAGGCAAACACATCCGGCTTTTAGCGTGCATTTTTGACCAGGTTAGCATTCCTGGGAGACTCTCACTTTTGTGGTACCGTCCACCTCCCAGCTGGTCAAGTTGGAACAGTCGAAGACTTCACGGTCATATCCCTCAAAGGAAGGCAGGGACGTGAAGGAAATAAAAAAAAGAGGTAAGTGACATATAGGGTGTATTTATAATCACTGTGCAGTGTTTGAAAATCTTGTCAATGATTTGTATTCATCCTCTGTAAAGTTCATGCACACTAACAGGTAAATATAAAGCTTGGACCGGTAATATTTTCAAACACTACACAGTATACACCCTGGGTGCTTTTTTTTTTTTTTTTGGCCTAGAGGGAACCAAACATCCCTAATCCGGTTTTTACGGGGGTTTAAAGTGATAAACTCTGAAAAATAAGGTTTCATGGGTGCCAAGTATCTGTTTCACAGGCTCGTCACGATAGCGAGGCACTCTTGATGAATGCACACATGGAAACCACGGTGGACAAAAAGGCGAACAACTTCAGCGTCCTAGTGTGGGTCACGTTTAATACTTTGACAGTGTTCCAACCTCCAGTCGCCCACTATCCTATCAGCCTCACAGTAGGTCGGAGGACAGATGGATTTACAAAATATATTTGTGCGACGATTGGTAATATTCATATATACCTTATAATGTGAACCCACATCTATCGTCTTGAAAGCCACTACCCCTCAGGCTTCAGCAAATGGTAAAATTGTCAAGTGTCAACTTTCAAACTGGCCATTTTGAGAATGATGTTCACCCTGATCTGGACGGACGAGATCAATACTTGGTGCAAGACATCATGACGTATTCGATAGTACAATTTACTTGAAGGTGGTTGTCATTTTAAATCACCAAACTGTATCCTTCCAACCTTCCTCATGCACGGACCCAGCCTAACTCATTTTCTAGCTCCTTCACCGTGATGTCACTACCGTCCGGTCGTTTGAGTGACTTTCCTTCCCCGGACCGTTGTTCCGAGGTTGAACTATCATCATACTTTTTCGTGTCTGCTACAATCACTCGCTGATTGTTGCTCTTCTGTTATTCATTCTTTTTCCTAGCCTATTTCCACTAGTGCCATATAATGATGTTTTGGTACATGGCAGTGTGCCCCCCCCCCTGTCTTTTTTCAAAATGGTGTAACCATTTTGACAGTGTATTGGGTTTATTTCCCTTGACATGTAGCAACATTGATACTTCATGGTTTTAATCGTATGTATTAATCTTATGTAATTCTATTACACATTTCTAACATTCTTACAATAGGATATAATGATATTCAACTAAACACCTCACAAACAAGAAAAAAAAAATAGTTATTTATGTCAGACACGCGCTTCCTAGTCCCTACCTGGACAGCGTGTACGTCCAGTCTCCTTTATTTCAGAATACTGGTACGTAACTTTGCAATGGGTTTCAAAATGTCCCCTGGGAGTCCCCATGCAGGATTTTGCAATCAATCTCAACCTTACGTGAGAACATCTTGTTATATTTGTAATATATTATAATGCAATAGAATAATTAACCATAATTGTACAGAAAAAAAATGCAAATTAGTTGTAAGAAATCTATGGACAAGTACTATTGATCCATTGAAAAATGAAAAATTGACTGCAGCATCATCTTCATTATTACTGTGATGCTGTGTGTACATCAATTTTATCAATGAAATTATATTTCAAACGATTTGTTACGGCGTCATCTTTTGCCCTTCGTGTGATGCTGTGCTTAATGTATTCTATAAATGACATTACCTTTTCACACTTTCTTACCTTTTCATTCCGTTATGAACTCGTGATTGTACTATCATGTTGTTTCAATGTTTTGTGGTTTGTTATATTCAAACTGTGATGTTATGTATGTTGGTAGTTCTTGAATAATATGGTGCATTTTGGTTTTAGTGTCTTGTGTATAAATAATGATATGGACCTTTCAGGTACCATTCTGTGAATGCCTTCAACTGACTCCCCGTGTTTGTAGAAATTTATGTGATGACAAGTGATTATTATCTTATTAACTATCACTACTACTACTACTACTACTATTTTGCATACTATCATACTCCAATGATGGGTGAGTGATGGATAGATGAAATTTATATTGTATTATTTCATGACTATTCACTTGATGATAAGATGATTAATCGTTTATTAAAATGGATAGATGATAATGCAATATCTAAATTAACTTTTCTATGCCTTTTGTTGGTGTTATTTGGTGTTGCAGTTTCGAAGAATATGTTTCGTTCACGTAGTAGGTCTTACGATGTATCCTCATCTTCACCTGGTCTATCATTCAACTAGTTCTGCTTCCCCTGACACTAACTTCTGATAGATCACTCGGTTATGAGGTGTTCATCTGTCAACGTTCATCATTCACACAATCTAACAATTTAGAAATAGGAAAAATATGTACATATCGGAAGCAATTTAACTCAAGAAAATAAATTGTCAAATTGTTTGATGTGACTTGTAAACATTTTATTAAGAAATTCGAAATTTATATACGGAGCGCTTGGTAACTCCATTTTGACAATCATACAACAGATTGTTATAGTCTCACAGTCTATGATGCGTGTTAACTATAGTCTACTTAGCAAGTCTGCTAAGTTGTTGTCTTTTCCTGGAATGTGACAGATGTCAAAGTCGTAGTCTTGTAATAGAAGAAACCATCTATGTATTCGTGAATTTTTCAGATGTCCTTCTTTAAACATTTTGAGAGGTTTGTTGTCAGAAAGCACTAAGAATTTTTTCCGAGTAAGTATTTAGAAAATTTGTTGATGCTTTCTATCAGAGTAAGAGCTTCAAGTTCAGTCACAGCATATTTATTTTGTGTGTCGGACAGTTTTGTTTTTTTTTCTTAGGGGGCTGAGTGGTCTCGAGGTATGGTGTCCGCCTCGAGTGCTGGATGTCCCGGGTTCAGGCCCCAGTGAGGACCGGGATTTATTTAAACAATCCACCTGGACTTCCAGTAATAAAATTTCCCCTGGTCTCTGGGTAGTGAGATCGGACGCCCGTGTGTATTGTTGCGCACGTAAAAAATCCCTTGGCAGTTGGAAATCGAAAAAGAGTAGCCTAACGGCGCTGCCCAGGCAAAATTTTGAGTTAAAAATTTACCCAAAGTATTTCAGGATCTTTGCCGATGCAACGGAGTTCGTGCATTGAACTGATCTTCTCCAGACTCAGGTTTGAGTTAGGAGGAAAACGGAGCACTTATGGGTTAAACCGTGTGCCGTGATGTTGATCCAATGACTAAACTAAACTAAACTAGACAGTTTTTTTTTGTAGTCGTCCTTCATGATGTTGCATAAGAACTTGCATCAGTTTGTAATATGAAGCCTTTTGGTATGTCTGGTAATTTCAGGATTGGTTGGTTACCGAAAAGCTTCTTAATATGTTCCAGGAGTTCGTTGTGTTTGTCCGTCCATTTAATATTTGTCGGTTGTCCCTTAAGTAGTTCAGAGAAAGTAGCTGTAATGTCAGCAAAGTTTATGAACTTTTGATAGTAATTTATAAGTCCCAACACACTCCTGACTTCTTTCTTTGGTGCTGGGGCTTTGATGTTTAATTTTGGTGACCAAACTGGAAAAGTGACTTGGATTTCACTCGAGACATCGAAGTAAAACGAAGGTCGAGTGGTCAAACAGTTGTGTTCACTACGGTCTGAGGAGTAGACGTCTGTTTTTTTTTTTTTTGCAATGCCAGCAGTCTATAGAGGCTTTGAATGAAGAGTCCAGACAGTTTATGATGGCAAGTTCTAAAAGGTGGTTTCTGTAAATAAGGTAAAGAAACTTTATATTACTTGCTAGTTGTGTCAAAAGACGTACGCGAATGCCGTCGCGAAACGTGTCGCGGTGGGTGTTTATAACGGCCCAGGTCATGAATATTTAATTAGATGGTTTCGATCGATTGCTGTAGACCTAGTTCAGATCGCTATAAACCAGCTAGTTAACCGGTTCATTGGCGATAGCTGATAGTAGTTTACGAATAATTATGGTCTTTACGCTCCTCACAGCATTTCCCTCTGTCGCTTGAATACAAACATGACCTATCTACCTTATGTAAATGTTTAGGTAGTGTATAGCAGAGTCTGAACAGAACTGAAGGCACTGATATATGAAGTCAAAGCTCCGGACAAAGTGTAAACATCTTTATTTAATCCAAGTATAAATGTGTAGAATCAAACTGAGAACCACGTCTTCATAGAATACAGGCTAAGTTGGGACTGCCCAATGTTTACCCTTGACATCACGCGTGAGCTTCCCTAACAACTCGTTCAATAGTGCTCAGGCGTGCCATCATTTATCACTTATTCATTTCCCAAACCCTTTTCTATTTCACCCTAACTATCTCCCAAACTACTAACAGAGATGGTGCTCTGTTACAATCCTCCCTTTCTTTAAAAAGACATCTTAAAAAGTCTTAACCCCTAACCTAAAAATCTTAACCCCAACATTATCTCTCCTCCTCTTAACCAATAAACTTCCTTTCTATTCCCTCAAGTCCAATTCTCCACCCGTCTCCCATAGCTAACCAACAGTTCATAAGGAAATCCACATATATATAAATACATCATAATATTTCTGCCGTACAAAATCTCAGTTTTATACAACACATCACAACATATATGTGTACCTTTTTAAAATACTTCTTCTTCTCTTCATAAGCGATCCACTTAAACCTTTTCATCACGAGCATATATATCAATATCTGATCTCAACTATAAAAATTCAAAACGCCGTACTCTTCTGATACTACCTCAAACTCCCTATCGTCATCACTAACAGTATTACCTCAATATTACTAATTCTCTACTTTCAACCAACCTGAAATCACTCGCTCACGATAGTAAGACAAAGATTCGGTGCGCACCGGAAAGTCAAAGAACCAGAGCTCTTCCTCACAAAAACCACACTCACCTTTACCCCCCTATGTCACCTGAGACTTTATGTAATAAAGTCTAACATAATTCCATAGTTCAATTATACCACCTATTATGGCAATTTCACAGTTTGCGCTGCTATCTACAGCATCAAGCATCAACCACCAAAAATATTATTCACTCCTAAATGTCTATATATTACAGACACTGCTGATATTATGGCTCTGAACCTTACCTCAACCATAGCAACCTCGCATTGTAATGTCAACCACAAAACACACCCCGAGGAAACAAATTAAAAAGGTCCATTATGGGCCTATCACTCAAAACCCCCTCTATCATTATAAACATCACATAAAATATAACCAAATCTCTCCTATACCTCACTCAGGAATACTCTATATCAGGTACTCTATTAATCTTGCCGAAAACTTCAGCAATCCACAATGTCCATTTATTATGGGCATATCTCCTAAAACCCCTACTTGTCAATTTATGCCGTTTTCAACAGCAACAAAATACCGCCACTGAACTCATGTCTGTGACCTTCTAACCCATCACTGCTTGCAATCAACGTTATTCTTTCTCAGTCCATATATCACGGACCCCCAAAACCTCATGCCATTTAATCTATGTTCGCCGTGACCACAGCACTCCACACTGACAATGTTCATTTCTCACGAACATATTTACTTCCCTTTATAAACCTTCCATTGGTTTAATCCCCCAACTCTTGTAATGATATCTACAGGACTAAAACATGGCATTCAATTCATGTTTTACTATTTGTCTTCACGCTGTCTGGCGCAGCACGTTACCCACTTCTACTTCTTCTACAATCCAGCAATCTCGTGTCGCTTATTAAATTTCCATTACATCATGGCACTAAATCCATGTTCACTTCTGACCACATCTTCTGAACGTAACCCTGCATTCAAACTTCCCAAGGACTCTATTAACTAGTTTCTGTTTTAAAACTTCACCCAATTAAACGTGAAAAGTAAAAACAATTTTACTGAAAAGTAATTATTTTTAAGGATGGTCAACGGCAACTCAATTAAAAGAAACAGAATCATTATAACTGATAATAAAAAAATTGAAATTAACTGATCAAGTAACATGCCAATATTCAAACAAGGCAAACTTAAATAACGGCATAACTCATGAATAATCGAAAATGCAATCAGAACAGAACAATATTCCCCCCCCCCCCTTGATATTTAAATATGTTTTCATATATCCCCACAAAATGAAACAAGCATCAATTAAAAGAAAATATCTAATGTTATCTAACACTACTGGTCTCTTTTACGGACCAGTAGTTTGTACGCAAAAGACTGAAAACACAACAATCCTATTCTAAAATCAAATGGCAATCATTTTACAGGACCAAATCAAGTAAAGAAAAATAATATAACATACCATTCATGATACATATTAAATTAAAACCAATTGCTTATAGTAGCTAAACAACATTGGTCAAGTTATGTCTATCCCGCTACTCTTACAACATTTAAAAAAACAACAACTCAATGCTAGGCCAATTATTACCCTGCATTAATATATTTATCTCTGTTACCTACAGACTATATTCTCATCATAACTCAGAACAATATTTGTTCTCCTCAACCAAAAGTCATTAATCAACAAATGACCGTACTTTCTGGAAGTCAAGCATTGATTATTTCCCTTCACAACATTCTATCTTTTATAATACTAACTCATAACACATCACAATATTTGAAATATAAACCTAAACAACCGCTGTAACCTACAGCTCAAATCACTTCACCTAGTACTAGTGTGGCGGCTATCCCAATGTACTACCAGTCATCTATCTACTAATAGAAACAGTGACTCGGCACACTAGTTGTTTCCCCTGGATTTGTACCAAGAATTATTATAACTTTTTAAATATTACCGTTTACTACGGTATCTCCACAATGCTACAACCACCAAAAAATTGTCTATTTACTATAGACTTCACCAACACCAACACACCTAGCTACTAGATTTGTCAATAACTAATTCTACTTTTAAGTCTCTCGTATACCCGACGCAACTAACATTTCATTCTCCTGCATCAGTACTTTCCAACATCTCACCACAACAACTCTAAACTATCCTCAACTCTCTCCTAGCGTTCTCATACCGCGATGATAGTCAAACCAGTCACATTTATCGGAACACAGTCTATAGTGCTCTATTTATAATGCTCCGACGTTCATTTAGCTAATCACATTCTCTCCTTCTCTTGCTTACTCCTATTTATCGGGACTCTTTCAGAAACAATAAACAACACCGCACATGACTAACGACAAACCTCACTCCGACTGGGCAAACCATATTCTCTCATTTCTCTGTATTAGGCATTCTTGCTTCGACATGTCTGCCAATAATACTAAATCTGTTTTATGAAACGTCATTCAAAATGTTAACTCTCTTTCTGTCAGCCTGTCATAAAATTTTCATTAATTCTGTCCAACACCACACATTCCAAACAAAAGACATCACCCCTTTCACTCATCAGCCACTCTTCGCATATTCGCATGGCGCTTGTATTTATACTTCTCATATACATTGACCATTGTGTACAAACAAGCTCGTTCTCATCTTACCATTATTCTCGTATCACAACAACCTGACGTGCCTATACTATTACTTCTACAACAAACAAATTAGACACCAATTTAACATTCTAGCAATTACTTACCACAGCCTAAGCGTGTCGATTACTTCCACTCACAGTGAGTGACACAAGATATACCAAACGCCTCGTACATGCATGCGCTACTCCTACCAATCACTTGACATCGTTCTATCCACGCACTCCACTTACACGGCATCTCAAAACCTCACTCCTGCTTCACTCAGCGCGACGAACACATGTTTGTCTACACTTATACTCACGCACGGACAACCCATAACCAGACGAATTACTTCAATACTCAACATGACTCACAATTCGGCTGCTTTCTTACTACATTCTCAATCATCATAATCCCACTACTCTCCGTCCTACTTAATTATCCACGTCAAACCACTCCGACAGTCAACTACTCACTCACTTTATCTTAACCTCCTCATCACTTCATAATAATGATCTACTTCTTCGCGCTATTTTCAGGCTATAACATCCGCATTACCCAATCGTCATCACTATTCTATGACTACTTTATACCCCAAGACAACCTATGCTATACAAGATAATACTACATCAGTTCTCGACATCACACATCACTTGCAGTGATTCTCCACCGTTTTCCACTTTAATCCTCTCAACAGCAACACAACTTTTGAGCCGGTATAAGTCTCATCATACTTGAATTACCCCAAGCTCAGTTAAAAAATGTTCAAATCTGCTCGTATCGATTATTTAAATATAACCATGGTCTTATCGATTTCATGAGACTTCTAGCTTTGTCCAGCGACGCTTCGGCCATCTGTTGTTTTTGTGTTCTACTTTCTACTAGGCAAAAATCTTTCTTTTTGAAAGTATCTTTTTCTCTCTCTCTCTTGGTATTCGTCTCCTAGCCTTCGCTACTTTTCTGTCATATATACTGGTATCTTGTTCCAAAGAGTCACCAAAATCTGCAAGGTCTGAAAGTTCTGATTGTAGAGACGACTCAGATTCTTCAGTTCCACACCCATGACTATATATGAGCAAACTTTTTCCATTTCTGGTCTTAACACTCTTTCTAATTTTCTTTCTGCTGTCTCTTGTCTTGGGTTGTCTAACTTCTGTATCGGTGTCTTTCTTTAATGCAACGGTGTCTCTCTTTGTCACTTTCAAGTAAGTTGGATTTGATTGAGTTTCTACCAACTCGGTTTGACTTCCCGTCGTTATCTTGCTGGTTGGTTGTACCTGGACTTTCTTTTCCACTGTATCAACTTGTGTCTGTGTATTCCCTTCCACCACTTCAAACACCTGCGTCTGAGTCTCTTGGTCTATTTTCTTTACTAATACCGTCGTCTTCGTTTCCTGTCTAACAGTCAGATTCGCAACCACCTTAGGAGTAGTTGAATTTCTTTTTATATGTTCTACTCTGTCCTTCGACCCTGACTTCAAATACTGTCTCCGTCTTTGCTCAAACCAATCGTCCCGTCTTTTTCTAGCAGTCACACTATAAGAAGGCCAATTCCATTGTTTACTGGAAAGGTCTCTCTCAGGCCTATCTCTGTATCTTCGTGTATTATAAGCACTTCTGACCTTAGTCACATCTGGCTCAACGTAACTGTCTCTATATATAACGTTATGTTGTCTTCTGTTTTCATTAGATACTGTCTGTCTCCTATTATTCTTTACTATTTCATTGCACTCTACCTTAAAATTATGTCTTTTGCCCAATCATTCTTCTCCTTAACCCTTCTACAAAATGCTGTACTTCACCGACCGCTACCTGCAATTCTTCTAGCCATATGGACACCTTTTTCATTTTTTGGCTCAAACCTTTCATGTTCTCTGCTACGTGTTGTCTCAATAAAATAATTAATTAAATCTACTTTTAATGATGTATCCAAACTAAATTTGCACGACTTGTCTCCAGCAAGTGCAGTTATAATTTATACCATACATAACGGAATAATTAAAACCATCATCCTTTAACCACAAAGGCTTGTCTATTCACACCCGGTACTTGCTCGACTGAGAGGTCTCATCTGTGTTATCTTGTGTTGCCATGATATCGTCCTTGCCAAAATCTAACAAGGTCGATCTAATCAATAAACAAAAATTATTACACAATTATAATAATTGTCCTAAAATCAACAATCCATACCGTTCGTTTCATGTAATCATATAAGGATACTTGAAGCTGTAATTTCTTAGATTTCTCCAAACGACGACCTTATCTTCTAGTTGTCCTGTCGGTTTTTGGAAAGCAGTCTCTGGTGGTTACATCAATCCTCAGACATCTCTGGCTTCTCTAGCGCGAGGAGTACTTCCACTTTCACCCATGGTTGGGTACGTCTGAACGGTGGCTTCTGTTCACCCGACAAAGGGCTCTTCTGGACGTCTTCACCCGAAAAAAGGGCCCGTCTGGAAACGACTCTATCTTGATGAAGCGATTTAATTAGGGTCCCCTCTTCAGCAGGCCGGCAACCCAGTTTGTCCAACCACTTCCGAAGGTTCCCTATTAACGTTATCGCTTTGGTTGAGAAACATTTTGATACGCTAGAGTTCAGGATAGCTGCATTTATGATCAAGCTCGACTGAAGTTAATTTTCGCAAGAAGTTTCCAATGAGCAAATGGCTTGATTCAGTATAACCTTTCGTGTTTAAGGATGAACTTCACTTCAGGCAACCAAGGTCAGGTTCAATGACGATAACGGTTCTTGACTTCCCTTCAGGCGACCAAGGTCAAATTCAGGTTCAATGACATGAGGACGATCGACAACGGCTCCTGCAAAACGAGATATCCAGGCAGCATTTTGACGTTCCAAAAAAAAAAGAAAAACAGCCAGATGCTCAAGGCTGTACAATGACGATGGCAGTTCTGTTTCACACTTCAAAATATTATACTTCGTGTGACAGTTTCAACGAACATCAGCTAGCTCCATCATAAAGACTTGCGGATTCTGTTTTGTTGTCTTCTTAATAATACACGACTTCAAGTTTCCGTGGGTTTTTGAAAATTTCTACCTTCTAGACATCATCCATCGTTCTGCCTTGTGATGATGACTTCTACTTGTGGCCGCGACAACTCAAATCCTTGTGTACGGGCTCCATTTCAGACTATAGTAGAGTCTGAACAGAACTGAAGGCACTGATATATGAAGTCAAAGCTCCGGACAAAGTATAAACATCTTTATTTAATCCAAGTATAAATGTGTAGAATCAAACTGAGAACCACGTCTTCATAGAATACAGGCTGAGTTGGGACTGCCCAATGTTTACCCTTGATGTCACGCGTGAGCTTCCCTAACAACTCGTTCAATAGTGCTCACGCGTGCCATCATTTATCACTTATTCATTTCCCAAACCCTTTTCTATTTCACCCTAACTATCTCCCAAACTACAAACAAAGATGGTGCTCTGTTACAAGTGTGCCCATAGCGCAGCGGCTGAGAGAATCGTTGTTCCGTGTTTACGTGTGTTGTTTGTCCATCAAGAATGATGATGACCATTAATTTCATCCAGTGTGGTTGAAAGTAGGGAGCCTTGAGTTCTACGATATCTGATAAGGCCTATTTTGGCTCAAAATGTTTTTTACAATGTGGGCAAAGAATGCTTGTCGTTCCAGGAGGAGGATCTCCTGCAGTGGTTTTTCTGTCCAGCCTCTACTTCATAGCTCTTGCAGTCCTGGTTGATTCACCCTTGTGTAATGATGTACGCCACCAATTTTGGTCTTTAGCAACAGTCTTCCAGGTGTCAAGATTAATTTCGAAAGCTTTCAGTTAGATTTTTAGAGTCTTTAAAGCGTTTACCACAACGCAGCTCGCCATAAATAAATAAGTTTAGGGAGCCTGTGAACTGGCATACGAGTTCAGTGACCAGTCCAGGTAAAAGCGAGACATGGTGTTTACATACCGCATGTGTGTTAACCGTTCGCTTCGACCATTGTAGTGTAAAGGAAAGGGAAGGAAGTCAACTGTGTTAATATATTTTGTAGTGGTGAAACCGATGTGGGAAAGAAAGGAGAATTGTTCTACGATAGTGAACCATGGTCTATATGGTAACCCTAGCTAGGGGAATGTAATGCACGTAGATATGGCTGTAGTTCGGGGCCGAGTGCAGGCCAGGTCTATCAGTAATTTGTACTATCGGCTGATAGTGAGAGAGCACTCACGGCGGTTCCCGAAGGAGTACTAACTCTTCTACTCTATCCTATCCTCTGATGACCTGATAATTTCGAGACTACAATTATGTGAAGAAGGGGACATTTTCTGTCACAAAGATGGGTGAAGAAGGGAGGGAAGTGAAGAGGACGCAAACCGCGCTCCAAAGTTAATATCGCGGATCCAAGAGGACCTGCTTCAGCGTTTATGATATGATCCCGCCTCTAGGAAGGGGCAACTGAACCGGGGTTGATATTTGCCTTCTTCACTGGGAGGGAGGCAGATACCATGTATACTCATACCTACGGTTTACCTTCTGCCTAAGAGGGGGATAGACTTAAGCAGGCCCAACACTCACGCCCTGAAAGGGGGAGCAGATAGGTGGTATAACAGGATCAGGTAGGACATAGTTAATATTTCTACCTAATGTT
This sequence comes from Cepaea hortensis, assembly GCA_963921405.1. Classification (NCBI taxonomy): domain Eukaryota; kingdom Metazoa; phylum Mollusca; class Gastropoda; order Stylommatophora; family Helicidae; genus Cepaea; species Cepaea hortensis. Next base: position 506,313,109 of record OY992876.1, on the reverse strand, counting down.
GAGGGTTTGACGGCCGCGTTCAAGTGTCATGTTCCAATGGCTTGTTGCAGGGTTCTCTCACAAGATCCTCTCATTACAGAGGCGATCTTCTGGTGGTGAAGCAGCCTGAGAGGAATATGGGAAGGAAGACCAGCGATAGCAACCGACGCCAGTGACCATGACACATCTCCAGTGTTGCAGCAGTGCACTTGTCTCCGGCCTATGAAGTTCCCTTCGCCAGTTAATAGCCCCAGATGAAGATCCCTCCATCAAACCACATTCACGAGAGTACCCACGGGGTAGAAATTATTATTCTGCATATCTCACTATGACTCACATCCAAGCTTACCAGGCCAGGATGAGGCCGACAGAGACATTGTCCAATACCATTAGAGCGGTGATGTTCCGACGAGAATGTGCGTCTTCAAGAGTAGTTTGAGACGACGCCTTGAATCTGTGGTGGAAGTCTGATCAGTGCTTGATTGGGACAGCTATCACCTGCCGTAGTCCACGGGGTATACAGCAACTTATTTGAACATTACATTTTTCGGAAGTCTTCCTACTCCAGATAGTCAACCCAGTCTACCTTTGGAGCCTGACCATTAACTGAGGAAAGGGTGCCATCTCCTACCAGTCTGCAAAGCCGACCCTACCGGAAGGAGAGTCCTCAGAGATCTGGTGAGCTACCTATGACAACCAGACGGACTGACCTGAACCACAGATGCCCAGTGATGAAATCACTGATCGTCTGATACTGATCTTCTTCACCTAACTACCTGTTATATCCGCTGCCTCCATCTCAACCTCTCCTCTTCTACGCTCTTATGTATAATACGTTATCTGCTTGTTAATATGACGTGTCTTGAGTTGAATCGTATGTTCTGGATTGAGCCTCTTGAGGTATCGTCCCTAGGGCGATTGAGTGAAAGAAAGCCGAGTCCAGAGAACTGAGGGGTCGGGGGACTAACTACACCTATGTCTTGACAAGTGCGTGTCCTGAGGTAATAGGTGTATCGATAGCTCAGCCTACCCAACTGATATTGTTACAATGACTCTCAGCAGTAAGCATTTGGGAAGGATAGAATGGATACAGAACGAAGCGTATTATTCTTGGGTGTACAAGAGATACAGCATGCAGGGTGATGCGCTACCTTCTTGATTATCCAATCATGGGGGACAGAATACAAATGTGTCGAGCACGTGCCTACCTCAGAGTTAACGCAAACACACAACATCCACTGCATAGTGACTGTCACAGAACTCAGTGGGTCCGCCTCGTGATGTTTCTGCTGAGGAAAGGTCCGGTGAGACATCGGAGATTCGGGTGACGAAAATTTACCAGTGAAAGGGAAGTAACCAGTAATTTGACTCTACCCGACCCGAATCGTTGCTCGCCCTTTTAGATTATTCAGATGTCCGGGCAAGACCGACTGCGCATGTCTGACTGCGCAGTCGATTGTCCCGGAACACCTGATCAGTTGGAGACAAAGGTTGCCGGCAGGCAGTCGCCATTTTGGCCTAGTGCTAAGGGAGAGAGAGCAGGACGCCGTGTCTTGACGAGGGTTAAAGACTTCCGACATCATGTCCAGTTGCAGTGACAACGCTTCTCGTCTCCACTGTCGTGCTGTTTGTGTGAAGGTATGTGTACAACCGTTTTCATTAACTAGTGCGGTGTCGGTGATTCAAATTATGAGATTTCGCTAACGCGTGTACTGACCGGCGCGGGAAAGGAGGTCACGTGTGAACAGTGGCAAGCTTGTAGTTTACGACTGTAAAATTAAGTCTGTGGCAAACGCGTGTGTAGCAGCATTGTACTGCTAAGATATTTCATAGGTTAGCAGCGCGCGGCTTATTTACAGCCCCTGTTGATCGGGGAAATCGGGTTCAGGGAAGTGAGACCTATAATTCGAGTTCACACATGGCCAACTTTATATCCTCGAGCGTCGGTGGGGCCAGCGCGGCCGAACCGTTACTCACAGCGCTAACGGAAGTTGATTAAGGAGTCGCTTCGGATATATCGAGTGATATATCGATGAAATCGGGCAAGTGCAACGAATCGACTGCACCGGTCGGCCGAACCCTCCGAGGTCGTTTCAAGGTCGTGCCGGGAGTCGAGCGTCTGATCACCTGTTGTGTCGACCACTGGCTTTCTTCTTGTCTTTCCTCAATCTGTCTTCTAATTAGTTCCCTCGATGGAAGGCCCGCTGAATGTATAGTGGAGTCCGGAGAAGTTGACAGAAGGAGAAGGGACCATTGCGACAGAATTGTTCATATTGAACATGACACCGTTCTAAATGCCCCGACCTGGGACCAGGGAGGGGAGAACGGGGTGTGGATTTCTGCTACAGGGGGATCACCCTGTATATTTATTTGGAGTTATTGGATTGTGCCTACGGCCTGGTACGACATCAGCGTTGGCGGATAACAGGAAGGAGGTGAGGGAGTACTGCCATCGGCCCTCCTTCAGGGCGCGTCTATCTATAAGTACCACTAACTCACTAACCACATATGTTGTCTAGCTATTTTTCAGCCAAGACCCATATCTCAGACACCAACCTTGACCCAGTCCTACGTTCGTCTGAGAAAGAGGATGTATGTGGACAGCTGCCATTTTGGTTCTAGGTCCAGTCTGTCCTCGACCATTTGAGCAGCCAGTGAAGGAGTGCGGGCCTTATGGGAAGGGTCCACATGTCTGAGTAATGGGGACTTAAGTGTATCTGCTGTGGGTAAGTCTGATTCATGGTGCTCTCACTGAGTGTTATCCTCCACAGATTCTATCTTGTTGAGAGCAGAGCCATGATCTGGGGACGAGTCCAGTGATCCGGACTAGGGCGACAGCCGGTGTGACCAGCTGGGAAGTCCACTACCGCAGCGAGCAGTACGTACAATCGAGAGTACGTCTCAGGAGGGGCTCCAGCTAACGCCTCGCCCACTCCACGTCTGATAGCCCAGGTTATGTGTCAGGACAACACCATATCGCCTTGTTCGTTACTCCAGCTGGGCAAGTATCTGATTGTTGTTAGTGTCCAGGTTGTGACCCTGACTGACTGCCTGCATGCCAAATAATGCTGATGTCTCCGCTACCAAGTGCCTGGTACCCTGTGGTGCCTGATATTGTGGAAGAACTTGTGTCTGTTTTGAACTCTATCTAACGTGACACGTTTCAGCGGGAGAGGTATCTGTGCTGTGATATCTGCGCTATGAGTCAGAGGATCTGCGCGGGTTGCATAGACAGTTAGGACTGCTACTACCATTGAGTGAGAGATCATCCTCTTGCTATACCCGCAGTACCATCAGACTTTTCCAGACGCTTCGGAGGAGTGTTCTAGTTCCTCAGCTTCCGAGAGAGTCTTTATCCCTAAGGTGATCCAGACTTCAGGGACGTCATCCACCGAAGGTCCCAAGTACCAGTGAGTCAACTCGCCAGCCATCCTATCCAAGTGGAGAAACCTATACCTGGAGGGAGGCCTGAGAGACTTGGTGAGCGTGTCTGACTTACCCAATAGTGTGACTTGAGGCCCTGACGATGATGACACTTCCTCCAGGAGGCTACTCGATCCTTGCCACGTCTTATCTCGCATAGATACTGCAAGGTCTATCTCGGAATCATTATCATTCTCATTCATCCATTCATCTTGTATAATACACCATATTGTTAACATAGTTAGCTGCCAGAGTTGCGTCATGAGTTCAGGACGAAGTTTGAAAGGGGTAACGTCCCTTGGTTGAGAGTGAGGGAGATAGGGTTCCAAGGGTCGAAGGGGTTTGTGGACTGAGGTCACCTATGTCCCAGGGCTAAAGGTATCCCGTTGTTAAAGTGTGATAGCAGGTTCCCCTCACCCCAGGGAGTGCTACGACATTATTTGGGGGCTCGTCCGGGAGCCAAAAGATTCAGCTCTGGTGATTATTGATAGGTGTTAGGACATATCATTCCTATCCTCACTATAGAGTCTACGTAGGTCTTTGGTCCTATTTCTTTCTTGACGAAGACGGAGTGACTTGTGGTGTGCTGTGTGTTGTGGTGTATAGATTAGAGTTGTGTACTGACTATCTGTATATTGCACTTTTGGATATACACTAACACTACTAACACACCCACCCTAACTATGGCCTCTGGCAAACTAAATATGACCGAAGTGCAGGCAACAGGCGAAGGAATGGGCCTGAGAGGTGATGCACTTTCGCAATATATACAAGAGGTGGAAAGAGACTTCCGGCAGGAAGAAAGAGAGAGAAAAAAGCGTGAAGCGGACCTGGAGGATAGAAAGTTAGCCTTGGAGGAAAAGAAGTTAGAAGCTGAGAAAGCAGCTAAAAAGTTAGACGCTGAGCAAAAGAAGTTCGACTCTGAACAAGAAGCTAGGAGACTTGAGCGAGAGCATGAGTACCGAATGCGGGAACTCGAGCTCAAGGCACAAACCAGTAGAAATACTGAGGGAGCAGTAGGAGGTTCTTCACTCCCTGGTTCACCCACCTTAGGTAGACATGGTTACCAGGCCATGAAGTTTCCTCTTGCAATTTTTGAGGAAGACAAAGAGAAGATAGATCAGTTCCTACAGAAATTCGAGGCTATGTCTGTCGCAATGGGTCTCGATAAAGACAAATGGTGTCTGAAATTATCCCAAGGTTTGCGCGGAACAGCGTTCGAGGTCTATGCCCGTTTACCGGCCGGACACGAGAACGATTACGATGCGTTGAAAGAGGCGTTATTGAAACGGTTCGAAATGACTTCACACACGTACCGGAAGAAGTTTCGGTCTGCGAACCGCGAACCTAGTGAGTTATTCGCCGCGTATAGCCTGCGACTCAAATCCTATTTGCATAAATGGATGGAGTTAGCCGGATTTGCGAAAGACTACGAAAGTCTCGAAGAACTAATGATCGTCGACCAAATGCGAAAGCATATGTCGAAACCGCTAAAAACTTTCTTGGGGGAACAGGGGGCGGAGAGGTTAAACGTCGTGGCAAAATTGGCGGAAAGGTACGTCGTAGTACATGGGGAGGCTAGTGATACCTGTCCCACTAGTACTAAAGGTCAGGACAAGTCTGAGAAGAAGAAATTTAAAAGCTCTCAGCAGAAAAAGATAGAGTCTTCAGAAAGGTCCACAGGAAAATGTCCAGAGAAGTCAAAAGATGGGAGTAAGAGCCCACCTAAATCTTCCCCGAAGAAGAATTGGAAGGGAAGATGGTGTTCGATTTGCAAAGAGCCCTCGCATAATACGAAGGATTGCAAAGCGAAGGCTAAAAGCTCTCACTTTGCGGCCTGCCTAGTGGAACCAAAGGCGGTTTCCACTGAAAAGGTCGAGGTCGTTAAGAGGACTGTGGACCAAGAACGACCACCAGTGGTAGAGCTGGTGGAAGTAAACGGCCAACAGGTGGAGTGTCTCTACGACACTGGCCTGGATGGCGAAGCCGTAATTGCTGCCAGTCTGGTGCGACCAGACCAACTCACGGGGGAGAACATCGAGATACAGCCTGCCATGAAGAGTGCTGTTGCCATGACGTTACCGATAGCCAATGTGGAGATTAACTCCAGATACGTCACATGCATCATTCCAGCAGCTGTATTACTCGATCCCCTATATCCCGTGATCCTGGGAAGCAAATATGTATTTCTAGGGGTGCCAAAGGAGCCAATCCACCTAGGAGACATACATAAATGCGACCACGCGGGAAAAGACGAGGCAGATGCAACCAGCTCGGAACCCCTGCTAGGGGATTTGCGCACTGCCCAGAGCGATGACGCAACGCTGTGCCATTGCTACAAGAAGCTGCAGAAAAGTGCTGACCCACCGCAACGGGGCCAGTACTATCTGAAGAATCGGCTGCTCTACCGAAGAGCCGGACGGGGAAATGAACTGCACGGACAGTTGGTGGTCCCGAATGACTACCGTCTCCAAATTCTTCAGAGGGGACACGCCATATCCGGTAGTAATCTATCCGGGAGTGGACATATGGGTGTCAGAGCGACGCTGCAGCGAATTTCCGGTCATTATTATTGGCCCGGAATAACTGGTGATATACGCCGGTTAGTAAAGACTTGCCCAGAGTGCCAGAAGGCAACACCCACGAATCGGACTAAGACTAGATTAGCTCTTAAGGTGGGAGATGGAGCATTATTGTGGGGTCCCGGAAGGACCAATATGCTCGACGTAGGATGGCAAGGACCTTTTCCCGTGGTCAGAGTAGTGTCCAAGTCCAACTACGAGATCCGGATCGGGGGAATTTTGAGAATTTTCCATGCAAATCTCCTACGAAAACCCGAGGAGAGGTCCGGTGAAAAATCTCCACACCTGTTGGCAATGGCAGTCGCAGGAAATAAGGTTACAGGTCCAGACGAAGACCAAGCAGACCCAGTACTACATAGGGAGGACTATGGGAACGTACGGGGTAGGTCCGATTGTCCACCCAGCGATAGGGGAACCATCATACGTCTGGAAGAGGCCCAGGGGGAAGGATTCTCTAGTAACCTAGTTCGGAAGGGATGGGTAGCGTCGGGAAAGGCGCGTGAGGCCCGGAACTCCTTTCAATCACCGACTGACCAACCTCGCTGTCGAAAGAGATGGACGGGGAAGCCACAGTCCAGAGGGGTCTGGAAGACTGCATGGTCCATCGAGGACGATACCGTTGATCCCAAGGCGTGTAGCGTAGGGAAAACGAGCGGTAGTAACGACACCGTTACAGGCGGGATGAGAAGATCCACTTGTATTGCGACCCGTCGCGTACGCGAGTCGGTATTTCGGCCGGCCGAACGTAACAGCTCGACGGGCGAGCGCGAGTGTCTGTGGTAAGTCTGGGCTTGTTAGAAGTCCCAGCAATGCGTGTATGGGATGGTGTACCCTTTCGGGTACCTTCAGTCCATCGATCTTTGATGGATTTGGCCACCTCCCAGAAGCTCAACGCGCGCTGAATGCGTGGGTTGTTGGTGCTTCAGCCCTACAACCTTACAGTTGAATACCTTCTCGGTAAGGAGAATGTTGGGGCTGATTGATTTTCTGTCTAGGCATCCGGTCCCGGAGGAAGAGGTTGAGATCACTCGGACCGAACCTCCTGAGGAAAAGAGTTGACCCGGTCAACTCTCTTAAGAGAGGGCCTATGTCACAGAACTCAGTGGGTCCGCCTCGTGATGTTTCTGCTGAGGAAAGGTCCGGTGAGACATCGGAGATTCGGGTGACGAAAATTTACCAGTGAAAGGGAAGTAATCAGTAATTTGACTCTACCCGACCCGAATCGTTGCTCGCCCTTTTAGATTATTCAGATGTCCGGGCAAGACCGACTGCGCATGTCTGACTGCGCAGTCGATTGTCCCGGAACACCTGATCAGTTGGAGACAAAGGTTGCCGGCAGGCAGTCGACATTTTGGCCTAGTGCTAAGGGAGAGAGAGCAGGACGCCGTGTCTTGACGAGGGTTAAAGACTTCCGACATCATGTCCAGTTGCAGTGACAACGCTTCTCGTCTCCACTGTCGTGCTGTTTGTGTGAAGGTATGTGTACAACCGTTTTCATTAACTAGTGCGGTGTCGGTGATTCAAATTATGAGATTTCGCTAACGCGTGTACTGACCGGCGCGGGAAAGGAGGTCACGTGTGAACAGTGGCAAGCTTGTAGTTTACGACTGTAAAATTAAGTCTGTGGCAAACGCGTGTGTAGCAGCATTGTACTGCTAAGATATTTCATAGGTTAGCAGCGCGCGGCTTATTTACAGCCCCTGTTGATCGGGGAAATCGGGTTCAGGGAAGTGAGACCTATAATTCGAGTTCACACATGGCCAACTTTATATCCTCGAGCGTCGGTGGGGCCAGCGCGGCCGAACCGTTACTCACAGCGCTAACGGAAGTAGATTAAGGAGTCGCTTCGGATATATCGAGTGATATATCGATGAAATCGGGCAAGTGCAACGAATCGACTGCACCGGTCGGCCGAACCCTCCGAGGTCGTTTCAAGGTCGTGCCGGGAGTCGAGCGTCTGATCACCTGTTGTGTCGACCACTGGCTTTCTTCTTGTCTTTCCTCAATCTGTCTTCTAATTAGTTCCCTCGATGGAAGGCCCGCTGAATGTATAGTGGAGTCCGGAGAAGTTGACAGAAGGAGAAGGGACCATTGCGACAGAATTGTTCATATTGAACATGACACCGTTCTAAATGCCCCGACCTGGGACCAGGGAGGGGAGAACGGGGTGTGGATTTCTGCTACAGGGGGATCACCCTGTATATTTATTTGGAGTTATTGGATTGTGCCTACGGCCTGGTACGACATCAGCGTTGGCGGATAACAGGAAGGAGGTGAGGGAGTACTGCCATCGGCCCTCCTTCAGGGCGCGTCTATCTATAAGTACCACTAACTCACTAACCACATATGTTGTCTAGCTATTTTTCAGCCAAGACCCATATCTCAGACACCAACCTTGACCCAGTCCTACGTTCGTCTGAGAAAGAGGATGTATGTGGACAGCTGCCATTTTGGTTCTAGGTCCAGTCTGTCCTCGACCATTTGAGCAGCCAGTGAAGGAGTGCGGGCCTTATGGGAAGGGTCCACATGTCTGAGTAATGGGGACTTAAGTGTATCTGCTGTGGGTAAGTCTGATTCATGGTGCTCTCACTGAGTGTTATCCTCCACAGATTCTATCTTGTTGAGAGCAGAGCCATGATCTGGGGACGAGTCCAGTGATCCGGACTAGGGCGACAGCCGGTGTGACCAGCTGGGAAGTCCACTACCGCAGCGAGCAGTACGTACAATCGAGAGTACGTCTCAGGAGGGGCTCCAGCTAACGCCTCGCCCACTCCACGTCTGATAGCCCAGGTTATGTGTCAGGACAACACCATATCGCCTTGTTCGTTACTCCAGCTGGGCAAGTATCTGATTGTTGTTAGTGTCCAGGTTGTGACCCTGACTGACTGCCTGCATGCCAAATAATGCTGATGTCTCCGCTACCAAGTGCCTGGTACCCTGTGGTGCCTGATATTGTGGAAGAACTTGTGTCTGTTTTGAACTCTATCTAACGTGACACGTTTCAGCGGGAGAGGTATCTGTGCTGTGATATCTGCGCTATGAGTCAGAGGATCTGCGCGGGTTGCATAGACAGTTAGGACTGCTACTACCATTGAGTGAGAGATCATCCTCTTGCTATACCCGCAGTACCATCAGACTTTTCCAGACGCTTCGGAGGAGTGTTCTAGTTCCTCAGCTTCCGAGAGAGTCTTTATCCCTAAGGTGATCCAGACTTCAGGGACGTCATCCACCGAAGGTCCCAAGTACCAGTGAGTCAACTCGCCAGCCATCCTATCCAAGTGGAGAAACCTATACCTGGAGGGAGGCCTGAGAGACTTGGTGAGCGTGTCTGACTTACCCAATAGTGTGACTTGAGGCCCTGACGATGATGACACTTCCTCCAGGAGGCTACTCGATCCTTGCCACGTCTTATCTCGCATAGATACTGCAAGGTCTATCTCGGAATCATTATCATTCTCATTCATCCATTCATCTTGTATAATACACCATATTGTTAACATAGTTAGCTGCCAGAGTTGCGTCATGAGTTCAGGACGAAGTTTGAAAGGGGTAACGTCCCTTGGTTGAGAGTGAGGGAGATAGGGTTCCAAGGGTCGAAGGGGTTTGTGGACTGAGGTCACCTATGTCCCAGGGCTAAAGGTATCCCGTTGTTAAAGTGTGATAGCAGGTTCCCCTCACCCCAGGGAGTGCTACGACAGTGACATTAAGAAAGTAAAGGGCAGCAGGTTAAAAAGAGGAAAGCCGTGGATGGAATAAGCCGAAGACATTCTTCAACAGGTGTGTTCACTTGAGGACTTAGAACCTGACGAGGAGTGGGTACAAGTGCCAACAGATTTATGTATGTCCTTTTCAGTCTGCTTCCAACTAGACAGAGGGTTCCAAATGTTGCTGTATGTAGCCGAGGCGCGGTGTTGGGGTGAGCGCCCAACATTGCTCAAATACCTCAATGGCTCGTGAATACATAACCTATGCAGCAAAAGTCCAACTCCTGGCCTTCACGTGGCGGGCCTGTTTAAACTAACAGGAGAAGGGGCGACGGCGAGTCTCTGGCGCCGGAAAATAACCAGTATGCTCTAGATGTGTATGCACGGACATGTGTGCGCGCGTACACATCTACACTCGAGTGAGACCACAGTCTGCTCTAGCAAAGAAAGGTGCTGAAGACGGAGGCAACCAGCCAAGAGGCGCACCACATAAATCAGGATGCCACGCAATCACGCAAAATGGAATATGTCGACTACTGCTAATCGTTATGGTGCTCGCCCTGCTTTGGACCCCCAGGCAGGTGCAGTGCCGGGCCCTATGTCTCGAAAGGGTCCAACCCCAACTACTGGAGGTCCTTCTCAGATGTCCTGTGGAGCCAGGGGACATGAGAATAGGACGACTGGCCATACTAAACTAAGACTTAAAATAATGCACTGGAATGCGGAGGGAGTCAGCAACAAAAAAGTTGAATTAGAAAACATCCTGGACAAAGAGAAAGTAAGCATATGTTGCTTGCAAGAAACTCACCTCAACGAAAATATAGCCTTTAAAATCAGAGGCTACCAGTGTTACCGATCTGACCGAAAGAACAGGCGAAAAGGTGGGATACTGACCCTTGTAAGAAATAACATCATGGCTTCCCAAATCAAAGTCTACATGGAAGGGGCTGAGTATCAGACACTTAAACTTAAGACAGGTAATACAGATCTACATCTGATCAATTACTACTGTTCAAGTGACCGCCCACAGGCACTGGACACTCTACCACTAAAAGAAAAAATGATTGTGTGTGGCGATTTCAACAGCCACTCGCAGAGCTGGGGCTATGATCACATGGACCAGAGAGGAGAGAGACTGGAAGACTGGCAAGATGAGAATAGATTCATGTTGATTAACAAGCCGTCCGACCCACATACTTTCTACTCGAGATCATGGCACTCTTCAACTACACCTGACCTGGCTTTTCATTCACCAGACCTGGAGTGGAACATTACACGAACTGTTGGGAAACAACTTGGTGGCAGTGACCATCGGCCAGTCTTTCTAACCGTAGAAAATGAGCTTGTAAGTGAAAGCAGCACCCTCTCGAGGTGGAACTACAAGAAAGCAGACTGGGCAATGTACAAGCATCGCACCAGCATACTGGTTAGAAACCTGAACACTGAGAAAGACATAAATAAAGCAGTTGAAGAGTTTGGGAAATGCATACTACAGGCAGCGCGAGAAACAGTACCAAGAGGAGCCCGTAAACAATATAAACCCTACTGGAGTAGTGAACTGGAACAGTTGCATAATGATGTTGAAGTGTGTAGAAAGCAAGCAGAGGCCACACCCAGCCAAGAGCACCACAATAAATTCCAGCATGCAAAAGCCAAATTTCAAAGGGCCAAGCTGCAGGCTAGACGGAAAAGCTGGCAGGAGAAAACGGAGTCTCTGAACTTTGAAAGAGACACAAGGAAATTGTGGAAGCTAATAAAACAGCTTAATGACGAGGGCACAGGGAGAAACTCCAAAATTGCACTACATAAAGATGGAAAAATCTTAACAAGAAAGCAAGCAGCTGACCATTTTGCGGACTCGTTCGCACAAGATAGCAATATCAAAATTAGTCCAGAGAATCAACAAGAGATTCGAGAGAAACGACAACATACAGGACAGAAGGAAATAGTACATGAGGTTCTGGAGGCACCCATCACAATCAGCGAACTGGAGCTAGCCATATCAAAACTGAAAATGAGAAAGTCACCAGGAGCTGATGGTATCTCCAATGAAATGATCAGGAACCTAGGAACAGAGGCCAAAACAAAGCTGTTGCAGATCTTCAATAACAGCTGGACCTTAGGCAGTGTTCCACAAGCCTGGAGAGAAGCAATCATGATACCCCTCCTAAAATCAGGGAAAGATGGTTCCATTGCCTCTAGCTACAGACCAATTAGCCTCACCAGCTGTCTCTGCAAAACACTGGAGCGCATCATCAATCACAGACTGCAGTGGTACATTGAAAGTAAAAACATCCTTGTGCCACAGCAGGCTGGCTTTAGGCAGTGCTACTTTACGGAAGATCAGACAACCTACCTCTCTCAAGAAATTGAGGATGCATTCCAAGAGAAGAAGCTGGTGCTTGCGGCATGGATAGATCTGAAGAAAGCCTTTGACAAAGTCTGGAAAGAAGGTCTGATGAAGAAACTGAGAAACTGCAAAGTCAATGGAAGAATGTACAAATGGGTGAAAGCATACTTGCACAACAGAAGAGCCCGAGTACAGATAGACGGACTCAAGAGCAAGAAAGTACTACTGCGTCACGGTGTCCCCCAGGGCGGAGTCTTGTCCCCCACACTTTTTCTAATCTTCATCAATGATCTTGTTGCTCACCTACCGCATGGAATTAAAGCGGCAATGTACGCCGATGACCTGGTTCTATGGAGCACAAATGAATATGCATCAGTGGCCACCAGATTGCTACAAAGAGCTGTAGATACATTTGCTGCATGGGCAAATAGATGGTGTGTCAGCATAAACACTGACAAGTGCAGCACCACCCTATTTACCCTCTCTCCAAAACAAAAGGCAGGGATCATCCAGATAAATGGAACACCCCTAAGAGAAGATAAAGAACCAACATACCTTGGAGTAACATTTGATGGCAAGCTGACATGGAGAAAGCACATCAACAAAGCAGTAGCAAAAGCCAGAAGGAAAATAGCCATCCTGAGAAAGCTAAGTGGAACCACATGGGGAGCCAGTACGAAAATACTTAGCAAAGTTTACCAACAGAGCATACGACCACACCTGGAATATGGGTCAACTGCGTGGTGTTCAGCATCAAATACCACACTACAAGAGCTGGACAAGGTGCAAAATCAAGCACTTAGAGTCACCACAGGAGGGATGAGATCAACCCCTATAGTGGAAATGGAGAAGATGGGGAGGACACAGGCACTGAGTGAGCGCAGAGATACGAAAACGCTAATACAAGCAGAAAAGTTCCTCAGCTTGCCAGGCCACCCTATGAAGAACAGATTTGAAAACCTAGCTATGGGGCGGTTGAAAAGAAGTAGTTTTATCCACCAGGCCAAACGACTCTGCAGAGAAACCACTGATCTTCCCACAGTTTGTATCCCCCTAACAACTATTCCAGAGCGAACTCCATGGAAAGATGAGCATAGACTATCATTACAAATCCAGACAAAAGTGAGAGGAATATTTGACAAGGAAGAACAGAACAGTGTGCAGCGCAGAACAGCCACTCTCAGCTTCCTTGATGAAGAATACCCACAGGACCTCTGGATCCGAGTCTACACAGATGGGTCAGCACAAAATGCTGTTCGAAATGGAGGAGCGGGAGTGTACATAGAATACCCAAATAATACTAGGGACACAGCCAGAGTACCGACAGGAAAGTACTGCCATAACTATGATGCCGAAATTGAGGCAATCAAGATAGCAACAGAGAAATTACTAAATAACAGCAATGGTACACAACCTGTGGTGCTACTAACAGATGCAAAATCAGTACTCGAGGCGCTCCTCTCTGGGAAATTGCCAGTACTAAGGACACTACTTTCTGAACTTAGCAGTCAGCATAAAGTCACCATACAGTGGATACCATCCCACTGTGGAGTACCCGGAAACGACAGAGCTGATCAATTGGCTAAGGAAGGAGCCAAAGAGGAACAGCCTGATGTGCCCGTTACATACCACCAAAAGAAAAGAATGATCAAATCAGTCAGAAAGCCACCAAAACCTGCTCAAGATGACTACCACATTATGGACAGACCAGAACAAGTCATTATTCTGCGCCTCAGAACAGGACACAATAGATTACGCAACCACATGTATACAAAATTCAAGATTGGTGAAACAGCCATGTGCACATGTGGATTGGCGTCGCAGACAGCAGAGCACATACTCCAAGACTGCCCAAAATATAACATATCTAGGCAAACCTTCTGGCCTAGAGAGACGACGGTGGAAGATAAACTCTATGGACCACTGTGTGAACTGAAAAAAACAGTTCAATTCATGCAAGAGACGACATTGCAGATATAGACATATTTCAAGCGAACGAAAGAAGAAGAAGAAGAAGAACTAGACAGAAAATGCAGACAAGAACATCCGGCTGCTGTGGAGGCGGAAGTACAGGCTTTGATTTTCGAGAATTCTTTAGAGGGTGAAGCCGTCATTTACGCAGACTGGTTCATCATTCCACGAGTGAGAAGTTTATGGGCCTTTACGGCTCAGGCAAGAGGGAGAATTGTGAAGGGAGATTCTGGTGCTTTTGCTTTGATCACAAGTAGCCTGACTATGGAAGTCATGGCAGTAAGTAAAGCAATAACATAGCTCGAGACACAGACATTCACTAGGGCATGTTTTCTTAGTGACCCAATGAGCATGTTCAAGGAGATAGAAATGGGTTGATCCGAAGTGAGTGGTTGTTGTCTCTAGAGCAGTCTCGGCTGGCACAGATTAGTTTCATTTTTGTGCCAGGGCATGCAGGTGTACAAGGAAATGAGCAGTCTTGCAGGTAAGGCTGCTGTGGAAGGAGGACGAGCCATGGACCAGGCTGAACTTCTGAATGCTTTACGAGAAATAAGCCATTCTCGAGAATCAAGTAATGACTGTGAATCTACAACCATGGTCAGGATGCGAGAACAGCAAATTAAAAGAGGTGTGACCAAAAAAGAACACTACGCTGGAAGCAAAAGAATATTGATAAACCAACACAGAACTGGTGTCGTTAGCCGCTACAGACTTCAGGATTTACTGAGGAAGGGATCCGAGCAGTTATGGATTGAATGTTTCGAGGTGCAATGAAGACGATCTGTCGACTAACTAACACCCTGTATTTCGGCCACGTAACAAGACATAGCTGGCCGAGGGGTTACACGACTTTCTCCGTAATCCCGTTTATCCACGCAGGGTAACGCAGCGTGCGAGAATTGGTGACTTGCGGGATAAGTGAGCCGGCCGCTCAGAAAGCAATGGTAAACTACTAATCGAAATCTTGCTAAGAAATCAACAATCAGCTGAAAGATGCTATTGACAGAGATGTCCTGTAAAGGATATGCGAATTAAAAAAAAAAATAGACATAACACTCTAATAAACTCCATACTGGAAGGCAAGGTTGAAGCAAGCGAAAAATAGGTAGACAACGATACAAGTGGGAAGATAACATCAAGAGATGGACGAACAGCAATCTGATAGAATGTAGTCAGGGTGAGAGACATACATTGTTGGAGATCCATTGCTGTCAACCTTCATTGTGGAGATGGTACCTGATTGATTGTTTGATGAAAATCAGTAAACGTAGTTGCTGCTATGTCCACTGCTCCGTACCCCGTTCACAGGTTATGAATCGCCCTCCTACAGTCCTCCAGCGGAAACAACTCTTCAACTGGGCTAATTAAAATACCCCCCCCCCCCCACCCCAGGTTTCGCTATCGCTGTCGGGCGTGGTCCCTGTAAGACATTCTATTCCACGACAAGCGACTTCTGACTACATTTCTGATCCGGGTGATCTCCACATAGTGGTGTTTCTACTCTTCTGTAGCGACCCGGCTTAGGCCCCTTGTTCTTATTTGGTGGGGTGGCTCCTGGGACGGAACTAGACCGTAGTTGTTGTGTTTGGTCTCATTGAGAGATTGTTGTGTTACTGAGGCTGCTTTGTTCTTATTGTGAGGTTCATTCTGTGGAAGACGTTGGCTTACATTTCATGCAAAGCTGTGAACCATTTACTGCGTACACCTGTCCAACTCCATAGCCAGCACTTGGCCTTCTCAGCTGCCTCGCCCAGTCTTTTAAGTGTTCTAGTTTGTCCTTTCACAGCTAGCTGTTTCAGCACGTCGTATATGGAGTTGGTAACAAGGACTCTCTACGGCGAATAGCCTGATGTTATATCCTTCTTGTCTCAGACTTGCGACCACATCGCTGTACTTTTCCATCTTGTAGGTGTGCTGCTCCTCAACTCTGGACTCGAACGGAACAGTCAGCTCGATTAGTACTAACTGTTGAGTAGACGGAGAACACACCATAATGTCTGGTCGCAATTGAAACCTGTGGATTTCCGCTGGGTAGACGTTCCAAAGCTGGTTTACCAATGTCAAACATGGAACACAGACAGTCGTAGATACACACAGGCATAAAATCACATCATGTGAGATGAGATGCATAAGAAACGCCGCTGGAAAAACAAAAACAAGAATACATTGAGAAACAAATAAGAAACTAAGAATGAGTGTAGGGATAAGACCGATTAATGATTTTATAGAAAACCATAGAATTACATGTTCGGACATTTAGTTAGAATGGAACAATATCAACCAGCGGCTAGAGCATTCTACGTGAGAACCAAGGTTGCCATTCTAGATGTTTTACATCTAGATCCAGATGCTTTTGCCTGGGTCTAGGTGCCGTTTAATGACGTTCAGATGTTAGATGTAATTCTATATACTTTTCATTTGGAGTTAGATATTTCATAGATTTTTATTTTCTTTCGGTGTCATTTAATTATTACTGTATAAAATATTTATTACCCATTTTTTGTTTGGTCTGGTCGAGCGTAAATTATGGTAACTCCATTATTTAAAATTTGATTTTTTTTTCAAATAATTACTCACCTTTATATGTGTCTTCCACTTTGAACAAATCTTTCAACATACAAAAAAGTAAAGCAGTATGAAGAAAAATTTCGGAAAGACGGCTGCAGGTTGATGTCACCGCCTCACTTTCATATATAGTAGAGGGCTGCAACTCCAGCCCAAGGGATACCATTGAGTCGCGCAGGACCCGAGTAATCTAGAACCTTCTCGAAAGAGCTGGTCACCAAGTCCATGATTCCGTGGACACTGATGTGGCCCGCCTAATGCGGGGTCCACGAGGAACTCGGACAGAGTTACCGCCCGTGTCGAGTTAGGACACGCGGAGACCGGCAGAGGACAAACGGACTGGAGAGAGACAACAAGGCCTGCCTGAGAGGGACTCATAGATATTCATAGATATACTTAGGCTAGATAGTGTGCTAGATTGTTGTATGACAACTATATGTTTGATGTTTAACTATCTGTGATATGTAATATAAGAGAGCGCGGGTCTGTTTACCCACTGCGCCAACTGTACACTTCATACAATAAATGTTCTATATCCTAGCGAACAGTGTATTGTTGCCTGTATGAACCCGAACCGTTATTTAGATCAGAGTAAGATGATGACAGATGACATAATTGTTGTGTGTTGTTTGTCCATCAAGAATGATGATGACCATTCATTTCATCCAGTGGGGTTGCAAGTATGGAGCCGTGGGTTCTAAGTTGGCTGATAAGGCCTATTTTGGCTCGAAATGGCTTTGACAATGTGGACAAAGAATGCCTGACGTTTCTGGAGGAGGATTTCCTGCAGTGGTTTTTCTGTTCTGTCTTTTCTTCACAGCTCTTGCAGTCCTGGTTGCCTCACAAGTGACTGCACCCTTGCGTAATGATGCACGCCACGAATTTCGGTCTCTAGGTGCAGTCTCCCAGGTGTCATGATGAATTCCAAAAGCATTCAGTGAGATTTTCAGTGTCTTTAAAGCGTTTCCTCTGGCCACCTTGGGAGCGTTTACCACAACGCAACTCGCCGTAAAAAATTCGTTTAGGAAGCCTGTGATCTGGCATGCGAGTCAAGTGACCAGGCCCAGCGAATCTGATTCTTCATTAGTGGAGTGTGGATACTGGGCATGGACGCTCTATCTAGGACTTCAGTGTATGGGATCTTGTCTTGCCATTTAATCTTCAGTAACTCCTAAGGCAGACTGTGTGGAAGTGGTTTAATTTCCTGGCGTGTCGCTGATAAACAGTTCAGGTTTCACAAGCATATAGCTAATAAACTGCTTTGTAGACTTTCAGCTTTGTTTGCAGGCTTATTCCATTTCTGTCCCATACATTCATGTACAGTCTGCCAAAGGCCGCGCTGGCCTTGGAGATTCTTGCATTCACTTCATGATATAATTAAAGGCTGGGTGATGGCAGTTCACGGAGATGTGACTAAGGCTCGTTGTAAGTACTGCAAGTGCAAAATGAAAGCGAGCATGCAAGACTTGAAGAATCATACAGAGACTAAAAGACAAAAATGCAGTGCCATCTGTTTTCAGAACTACACAGATTAATGAATCATCAAAAGTTGAAGGATCTGTCGCAATGTTTTTAAGTGCCATTGTGCAATTGCGAACTGTGACCATTTGATTGATGTGTTTTAAAACACAATTTCTGACAATAAAGTTCTAAATGACGTAAAAATGCATCGCAGCAAGTGTACAAATATTATAAGAAGAACTTTGTTTTCTCACTTTGAAGAAGATGTGATCAGTGATATTTCTACAAATAAATATAGTTTATTATTAGACGAATCGAATGACATTTCTGTTCTGAAAGTGCTTGGTGTATGTGTTACAACGGCAAAGACAAAGTAGTTTATACATTTCTTGGACTCGTTACTTGGAAAAGTTTGATGCAGAAAGTATAGTCCATAGACTAAATAAACGTTTGTTCATTAAACATTTAAACTTGAAGAATTTGGTTGCAATTGGTATCGATAATGCCTCGGTAATGGTTGGTATCAACCATGGCGTTTATGCCAAATTGAAGGATGATATTCCATCTTTAAACCTCTAAAATGTGCGTGTCATTCCCTGCAGCTAACATTATCACATGCCTCGTCAAAATGTTTACCAAGGAATTTGGAATTCCTTATTGTTGAAACACATAACTGGTTCTCCAAATCATGTGTCAGACAGCAGCAAAATAATGATTTATATAAAGCATTAAATGATAGTTCCTCAACAATGAATATTATGTCATATTGCACAACTTGATGGTTATCAATTCAACCAGCTGTTGAAATAACTGTGAACTAATGGTTTAAGTTGAAGTCAATCAATCAATCATGTGCCATGCCGGAAAGCGTGGGCGGTCATGATTCGCCATTTCACTCGATCACCAGAGTCGTGGATCAGCTCAGTGTTCCTGTCTCGTCCATGCCATGTGGCCAAGCCATCCAGGTATTTTCCTCTCGGTCTTCCTCTTGGTCTGTTCCCCTCGATCTTGCCAGCTGTCACCAAGTTCTCCAGTCCATTTCTTCTCATAACATGTCCAAAAAATTTTGACTGTCTACGTCTAATTTCTCTAATCAATCTACGATTTTCATTTGTCTCTTGTAGTACTTGGTCATTGGTTTTTCTATCTGTCCATGGTATTCTTTGCATTTTCCTCAGAAACCACATTTCTGCAGCCATCAGATGTTTTTCAGCTTGACTGCACATTGTCCAAGTTTCACATCCATACAAAAGAACAGGCTCTATGTATCCCCTCAACACTCTTTTTCTCGTTTCAATTGACATCATTTTATTGGTCAGAATGTTTTTCATCTTGCTAAAGGCTACTTTCGCCATGGCGATTCTTGTTCTAATCTCTTCAAGGCATCTGCCATCAGATGTTATGACTGTTCCGAGATAATTGAACCGATTCACTTGTTGAAGAATATTCCCATTTACTTGTATATTACATTGTGGTACTTCGTTCTTCCTAGTGACGACCATAACCTGTGTCTTCCTACAATTTAATTCCAACCCCAGCTGCTCACTGTGTACAACCACAGCGTCTACTAATTGTTGCAGATCCTGTGCATTGTCTGCAATCAATACTGTATCATCTGCATATCTAATGTTATTTATGTTTCGTCCTCCAATGCTGATTCCATTTAGGTCTTCTACATTTCTGAAAATATTTTCACTGTATAAGGAAAAAAGATCTGGAGACATTACACATCCCTGCCTAACACCTCTCTTAATAGGTTGGTATTGTCCTACTTCATTATCAATTCTTATGGCAGCTTGTTGTTTCCAATATATGTTTTTTATAAGTCTAATGTCTTTCCCATCAATTTGTAGATCTGCAAGCATATCCACAATGTTGACATGTCTTACTCTATCAAAAGCCTTTGTGTAGTCAATAAAGCAAAGATGTATATCCTTGTTTACTTCTAAAGCACGTTCAATAACTGTTCGCAGCATATACACAGCATTTACTGTACCCTTTCCTTCTACAAAACCACATTGTTCTTCCCCTATTTCAGGTTGTATTTTCTTCCTCACTCTTTGCATGATAATTCGTAACAAAATCTTTGTGATGTGACTCATTATACTAATTGTTCTATGTTGATCACATTCTAAGGTTCCTGATTTCTTTGGGATTGCAATAAATACAGAATTACATAATTCAGAAGGTATATCTCCAGTATCATATAATGTGTTCAGCAGTCTAGTGACTTGCTCTAGTCCAAATTCTTCTAAAGCTTTAATCATTTCTGTTGTGATGTTATCTGCACCGGGGGCCTTGCCAGCTTTCATATGCTTAAGAACATTTTGAACCTCCATCTTTAAAATTGCTGGTCCTTCATTATTAAATCTAATAGCATACTGTTCCTCTCTGTTATCATTATACAGGTCTTTCACATAATCTGTCCATACATGTAGAATCTGATCTTTTTCTATTATGATTTTGCCATCTTTAGTTCTTAGACAGCCTGTTGATGTACTTGTTCTTTTATTAGTAAGTTCCTGAATCCTTTTGTGCACTAATTTTGTATTTTGTTATTTAAGTTGAAGACACACATTGAAATAACAAGAGAAAGTGAAAAGTGCTACACGACTGAAATAATATATACCATATAGGATAGGTATTCTGATCATGATTTTCAAATTGGGTATTTACCAATGGGATCACCACACATATACAGGCCTTGAAAATCCAAATCTAACGGTACCTCAGTGATGTGTGTATCTCAATTCCAAGTGGAGTTATTCAAATGTAAGTGTCGTGACCTTTGGAAACGTACAGCGATGTGGTCGCAAGCCTGAGACAAGAAGGACATACCGTCAGGCTATTCGCCGTAGAGGTAGGTGCAAGAGACCTTGTTACCAACTCCGCATACGACGTGCTGAAACAGCTAGCGGTGAAAGGACAAACTAGAATACTGGCACTTAAACGATCGGGCCAGGCAGGGGAGAGGGCTTCGTACTGACAATGGAGCAAGCGTAATGATGACTGGGACAAGTATACGCAGTAAATGGTTCAAAGCTTTGCCTGCAATGTAAACTAACGCCTTTAAAAGAAGGAAACCTCGCAATAAGAACAAAGCACCTCGGTAAGACAGAAACCTCTCAAAGGGACCGAAACACAGCAACCTCTCAGTAAGACCGAAATACATTAACCTCTTAATGAGACCGAAATACATTAACCTCTTAATGAGACCGAAACACAGTAACCTCTCAATGAGACCGAAACAACAACTACGTTCTCGTGCCATCCCAGAAACCACCCTATCGGGTAAGAAGAACAAAGGGCCTAAGTTGGATCGCTACAGAAGAGTAGAAACACCTCTATGTAGAGATCTCCTGGACCGGAAATGTCTGCAGTCGAACCTCGGCAGCCAAGCGCCAGTAACGCATGCTTGTGATGGAATGTCTTGCAAGGACTCCTACCCCTCCCCCACCCCCACCCCCGCAGTGATAGCAAGAGACTATATATTAGAATTAGCCTAATGGAAGAGATGGTTCATCTGTAAGCTGTGAACGGGATACGGAGAAGGTGACATGACAGTAACGACGTGTACTGATTGTCACAGCTATCCACTAAGGCGAAGGGGAAGATTGAGGTCAACTGCCGGAGGAAGAAGCTGGCTTTCCCGCTGTCAGTTACGCCGCAGTGTTAACGCTGGCAGATGTACGGGGCGCCAAATGTTCGCACTCCGAGCGTGGGATAGCTTCTGGGCAGACACACTTAGCGGGGTTTATATGGGAAATGCACTATAAGAAACGTCTCGAAGGTAAATGCACAGCGCAGCAGGAGGCAATGAATGAACCACCAAAAATGTGTCTGTAGTAGGACAGCAAAAACACGTCCGGGGATCATGAACCTTTCGCGGGGTAATACTGATGACCAGAAGCCTCACGTCATGCTTGCTCCACGGCGGAGTTTTTGCAACTGTCAGCTTCTTTTGTGTAAGCATGTTGAAATTAAGATGTTTTACTGTTTAGGATTGGTGCCGTTTGGTAGTTGATGCTGTTTGCTTTCTGTATTCTCGATTCTATATCTCTATCAGCTATCTAGTCCCATCTTCCGTGATGTCTCACCGTGCTCTTCAACGTGTATACGAGCAAGATTGCAAACCTAGAAGCACTAGGGGTTGGAAGAATTATAACATTTGCAGATGATATTCTTGCATATATGAAGGCTAATAGACTGCAATGGCTGGGGCATATAGAAAGAATGGAAGATAATAGGGAAACAAAACTCACTTACACTCAGGAAATAAATGACCGTAGATCCCGAGGTAGACCAAGAAGACGGTGGAGATATAATATATATACAGACCAACAAGCACTTGGAATCAACGACTGGCAAGAGAAGGTCAACCAGAGAGACGAATGGAGACGGATTGTATCTGCAGCAAAGAACCTCAATGGCTCGGAACGCTGAAGAAGAAGAAGATTCTTGCATATAGGCAGGGGAGAGATAGGGAGCAAACAGCCCAGGAGTAACAGGCGACAGTAGACAAAGTGATTGACTGGTGCACTGAAATGAGTGCTGTCATCCACCCGGAAAAGGCGGCTGTTTTGTGATGCTCTCTGCACAACAGGATTGTGAGAGCTGATGTCCCAAGCCTCGCGATAGATGGTAGAAATGTCAGCAGAGAGAACAAACTGAATTATCTGGAGATCACATATGACAGGAGCCTATCCTTCAAGGACCATGTGGAGACGGTTGTGATAAGATCTCAAAAGGGACTCAGTGCACTTAAAACTATGAATTGGAAACAAATAGGTATATTAAATATTAAGCTCCTGGGAGAAGAAACGTACTAAACATCAACACGTCGCACATACCTTACAAGGAGATCCATCGTATCGCGAAATACAGATGAATATCCTAAATCAAAAGCACTCAATAAATATATAAAATGAAAAATAAAATAAAATAAAATACGCACAAACGCGTACAATACGACACACAGGACGGCCGACGTTTCCATTCTGCCCCACATGGCATCGGAGTAGTTGTTTTCTCCCCTTTGTTTGCTGTATTTCGTTGTGTTAGGAAATCGAAACATCCTGTGTCGTATTGTACGCGTTTTTTAAATTTTATTTTATTTTATTTTATTTTTCATTTTATATATTTATTGAGTGCTTTTGATTTCAGATTTTCACGTGTATTTCGCGATACGATGGATCTCCTTGTAAGGTATGTGCAACGTGTTGATGTTTAGTACGTTTCTTCTCGCAGGAGCTTAATATTTAATATACCTATTTGTTTCCAATTCATATTGTTATATCCTGCTGCAGCCGCTGCTTTTTCTTTCTATTCCATATTACTTAAAACTATGGCTGCAATGGACACAGAGCAGAGAATGATTTTCACACTATACCAGCACTTTATTCTCTCAGTAATTGATTATGAATTAGGACTGCTCACTGTCTCAGAGAGTCAGCTGGTGTAGTTAGAGCGCGTGGGGGCTGCGTGGTTTCGAGGTATGGTGTCCGCCTCGAGTGCTTGAGGTCCCAGGTTCAAGCCCTGGTGATGCCGGTTATTTTCCCTCATGGGCCTCTAGCAATAAAATTTCCCCTGGTCTCTGGGTAGTGAGATAGGATGCCCGTGTGTATTGTTGCGTACGCAAAAAATCCCTTGGCAGTTGGAAATCGAAAAAGAGAGTCTAACGGCTCTGCCCGGGCAAAATTTGGAGTTAAAAATCTACCCAAAGTATTTTCAGGATCCTCGCCGGTGCTACGGAGTTCGTGCACTGAGCTGAGTTTCTCCAGACTCAGATTTGAGTTAGGAGTAGAACGGAGCACTAATGGATTGCACCGGTATGCCGTGATGTTGATCCATCGACTAAACTAAACTAAATTAAACTAAACTAAACTAAACTTAGTTAGAGCGCACACAGAACGAGGCTATGCGGGTCATTCTGGGATGCACTAGAGACACCCCAGTAGTGTGTATGCGTTACATCCTTGGTCTGCCGACTGTTGCTGGTAGACTCAAGGTGATGCAGGCGAAGGCATACCTCAGAGTAGCTGCAGGCACAGACCACCCACTGCATGAGGCGCTGGACGCAGTTAAGGGTCAGCGACTGATAAGAGGGAAATCATGGATGGCTCAGGTGGAGGATACGATCAGACAGGTGTGACCCTTGGAGAACATTAGGCGTGGAGAGGAGTGGGTCAGAGTGCCAGCGGAGTAGTTAGAATTGTGCAGAGCTATAATCACATTAAGCCGGGAGTGCAGGGAATGGCCAGCAGGGGCCACGGAAGTGGAAATCCAGCAACTAATTCAGGACAATGCTCACTCGGGTGATGTGTTTATCTACACAGATGGTTCGGTGTCAAGAGGTGAGAGAAGTGGCTGGGGGTTCATAGCCAAAGCTAATGGTCGATGTTTGGGGCAGGAGAGCCTGGCATATGATACCACAACATCCAGCTTAAGAATGGAGGTGGAGGCAGTCACTGCGGCTCTCCGCTGGATGGAGGATACGACACACACATCGTGACTGTAACTGACTCAGAATTAGAAAGCATGCTGAGGAAGGTGAGGACAGGCAAGCTTCGGGCAGAGTGGCTTGCTTCGCTTCAGAGGTTACGGGTGGCAAGCAAAAGCATCCCCTGGATCTTTTCTCCGGGGCATGCTGGTGTGCTGGGAAATGAACAGGCGGACAGATTGGCTGGCTCTGCAGAACTTGGTGGAGTATTGATACATGACAAGGCAGGCGTGGTTGCGGCCTTGTGGGAGCACGTGCACACCTCGGAGGAGCAAATGGATCACCATGGTCTGGCAAGAATGCGACAGCGTGGAGTGACGAGAGGATCTGGCCAACGCTAAGAGGAAAGACGAGACGGGCATATAATCAGATTGCTACTGGAACTATTGGGGTTGGAACTCTTCGCTGGCTGCTGAGGATGAAGACGGAGCGCATATAGGAATGTCCCGAATGCTGTGATGTCGATTCCTAAATCAATCAATCAATCAATCAATCAACTATCTTCCGTGAACATGCAACTTCAGCACGGGAGAATATTGCGTTGAATTATAGAATTATAATTGTTTCGGTGCTACTTGTGACCGCTGATAATTTTTGTACCGACCTATGTTGTCATGGCGGCTTATCAACGAACTTATTGTTTCAGTGTGCTTTGTTCAAGTCTCCACTTCAATGCAAGATCTGTTTAACGAGTGTTCAGATCTGGTAGATTGTCATTAGTTATCATCTTGGTCTACAATAATATAATATAGTCTAAGAATTATTTTGTATATTCAAATGCTTTAATTTGAAATTGAATTTCTTCTCTGCTAAATTAATTAACGTACAGAACAGACAGTAAAAGAGTGAAGAACTGCATTCTACCAAAGGAAGAATATTTCATGCATGAAGTCTTTGTCATTGGAAGTTAGAAACAAAAAAGTCGTGCATGTTATTGTTACATAGAGCCAATACTAAAATATGGTTGTGAATCCTGGACAATTAATAAGTAATTAGTCTTTCCTCTTGAGCCTAAGTCGGCGCATAGGGCAGAAGTCCTGTCTCTCCATGCCTGGCGGTTCGCTGCTACCTGTTGTAGATCTTGGATATTTACTTGGCCATTGAATGAGCCTTCTCTAATGATGGTTCTATGCAGGGTCTCTCTTGGTCTTCCCCGTTTTCTTTTCCCTACCGGTGACCATATTATGGCTTGGTAGGGGAGTCTTGTCTTGTCCATTCTGAGTACATGGTCGATGTAGTTCCTACGGCGTTTTCTTATAAAATTGAATACAATATCTTGCTTAGTCTCTTATCTTATTTCCGTATTGGTTCTGAAATCTGTCCAATGGAGGTTTAGAATTCTTCTAAGACATTTGTTCTAAAAATTGTCTAATTGTTTATGTAAAGCTACTGTTAATTTCCAACTGTCACATCCATACGTTAACACTGGAATCACACAAGAGTTGAAGATTTTAAGCTTCATGTGTTTGCTGAGCGTCTTTGGCTTCCAGATGTTTGACAGTTTATTGAAGGCACCAGATGCCAGTGCGATTCTAGATAATATTTCTGCCGTAGAGTCCCCTGTAGATGTCATTTTGCTTCCCAGGTTATGTGAAGCTGTTGAGTTTTTCAAGAACATGGTTGTTTTGGTGTCGTCTGAACTGTTGCTAAGATCAATAGTTTTTGTTTTTGCAGTGTTAATTTTGAGACCAATTTGTCCTGAAACATTTTGGAGATGGTTTATTTTATAATAAGTAATAAACAAGCGAAAACATCACTGAATGCTTCGGAGATGTGATTTTATAGAAGAATGCTGACAATTCCTTGGACAGCCAAAATGAGCAATATGAACATTGTGAGGGAGGCTAAGTCGCAAAGACAGCTTACCACAAACAGAAAGAAGCAGTCTTCATTATTTTTGGCTACATCATGAGAAGACAACAACTGGAACATCGTGTGACAACTGGAAACATTTGTGGAAGGAGAGATAGAGGAAGACAGTGAGAGAAAAGTCTTGAGTCTTGTGTCATGGCCCTGAAAGGAGTCAACACACAAATTAATACATGCCGTCGGGGATCACAAGATGTGGGGAAGCACGATCTCCCATGTCAGTCAGCAAGGCAGTTGATGATGATGAATGAGTGATAAATCATCATCATGTGACATGCCAATAATCGTGGGCAGTCATGTTTCGTCATCTCACTCTATCACCAGAGTAGTGGATGAGCTGTGTGTTCTTGTCTCGACCATGCCATCTCACTCTTATCACCAGAGTAGTGGATGAGCTCTGTGTTCTTGTCTCGACCATGCCATCTCACTCTATCACCAGAGTAGTGGATGAGCTCTGTGTTCTTGTCTCGACCATGCCATCTCACTCTATCACCAGAGTAGTGGATGAGCTCTGTGTTCTTGTCTCGACCATGCCATGTGGCTAAGCCATCCAGGTATTTATTTCTGTGCCTTCCTCTTGTACTTTTCCCGCAGTCTTGTCAGTTGTCACCAAGTTCTCCAATTTATTTCTTCTCATAATGCGTCCATTTTGACTGTCTATGTC
This sequence comes from Cepaea hortensis, assembly GCA_963921405.1. Classification (NCBI taxonomy): domain Eukaryota; kingdom Metazoa; phylum Mollusca; class Gastropoda; order Stylommatophora; family Helicidae; genus Cepaea; species Cepaea hortensis. Next base: position 506,286,042 of record OY992876.1, on the reverse strand, counting down.
TACTTTCTCTAATTAGTTTATGGTTTCTCTGTCTGTCCATGGTATTCTTTGCATTTTCCTCAGCAACCACATTTCTACAGCCATCAGATGTTTTTCAGCTTGTCTGCTCATTGTCCATGCTTTACATTCGTACAAAAGTACAGGTTCTATGTAGCATTTCAGCAATCTTTTTCTCGTTGCAAATGACATCTTTTTATTGGTCAGTATGTTTTCCATCTTGCAAAAGAATATTCCCATTTACATGTATATTACAAGGGTAGGTCAGAAAGTTATGTACCACAACTATTATCTCACCTAATAATAAAAATGCCGGCTTCCTGGCCTAGAGGTTAGCGACTTTTCTCCGTAATCTCGTATACTCTCATAAGTAACGTGACGATGGTAAGAATCAGCAGTGGTTCGAATCGCATCGGTAACTTACGGGGTATGTGAGCCGGCCGCTCAGAAAGCAGTGGCAAACTACTGAGCGTAATCTTGCCAAGAAATCAACAATCAGCTGAAAGATGCTGGCTGATGTTGACAGCGATGTCCTGTAAAGGATATGCAAACATATTTATTTATTTAATAATAAAAATAGAAGCCTTAAATTTGCACCAATTTAAGTTTATAATCTCTTGAAGGTGTATACCAGATTGCACCTCTGTGAACCAGTTATAACCATGACACAAAACTGTTGAAGTGGCGGTTGTTAATGATGTACATTACAAGCAGAGCATTGTTATAGAATCATTTACGACAGAGGAAGAAACTGCTGCTAACATTCACAAACATTTGTGTGCTGTTTATGACACTTTTGCAGCCAATAGAAGCAGTTAGTCCCTGGGCGCAGAGAGTTTTGGTTTCTGCAAGTAGAGATGTAGAGCTGGTTGATAAACCATACTCTGGACATTCTGCCACAGCCACCTGCCGGAGCATGTTGGAACGTGCTGACATCATGATTCACAGAGATAGGCAAATCACAAGTCAACAGTTGTCCATGCAGCTTTCAATAAGCAAAGGTAGTGTGATTGCAATTTTCAAAAACATGGGATATTCAAAGGTTTGTGCAAGGTGGGTTCCTCACAGAGCACCATCAAGCCCAAAGGAAAACAATTTGTTTGGAATTGTTGCAGCATTTTAAAAAGATGGGTTTGTTTTTTTGGTCAAACATTGTGACAGGAGACAAAACTTGGGTTCATCATTTTGAGCCAGAGACAAAAGAGAGTCAGTGGAGTGGCATCATCCTCAATCACTTCTACTACTACTTCAGCATTCCAAACCATTGAGGTTCTTTGCTGCAGATATAATCCGTCTCCATTCATCTCTCTGGTTGACCCTCTCTTGCCAGTCATTGATTCCTCAATCACTTCTACTACTACTTCAGCGTTCAGAGCCATTGAGGTTCTTTGCTGCAGATATAATCCATCTCCATTCATCTCTCTGGTTGACTTTCTCTTGCCAGTCATTGATTCCTCAATCACTTCTACTACTTCAGCGTTCAGAGCCATTGAGGTTCTTTGCTGCAGATATAATCCATCTCCATTCATCTCTCTGGTTGACTTTCTCTTGCCAGTCATTGATTCCTCAATCACTTCTACTACTTCAGCGTTCCGAGCCATTAAGGTTCTTTGCTGCAGATATAATCCATCTCCATTCATCTCTCTGGTTGACTTTCTCTTGCCAGTCATTGATTCATCAATCACTTCTACTACTTCAGCGTTCCGAGCCATTTAGGTTCTTTGCTGCAGATATAATCCATCTCCATTCATCTCTCTGGTTGACCCTCTCTTGCCAGTCATTGATTCCTCAATCACTTCTACTACTTCAGCGTTCCGAGCCATTTAGGTTCTTTGCTGCAGATATAATCCATCTACATTCATCTCTCTGGTTGACTTTCTCTTGCCAGTCATTGATTCCTCAATCACTTCTACTACTTCAGCGTTCCGAGCCATTTAGGTTCTTTGCTGCAGATATAATCCGTCTCCATTCATCTCTCTGGTTGACCCTCTCTTGCCAGTCATTGATTCCTCAATCACTTCTACTACTACTTCAGCGTTCAGAGCCATTGAGGTTCTTTGCTGCAGATATAATCCGTCTCCATTCATCTCTCTGGTTGACTTTCTCTTGCCAGTCATTAATTCCTCAATCACTTCTACTACTTCAGCGTTCCGAGCCATTTAGGTTCTTTGCTGCAGATATAATCCGTCTCCATTCATCTCTCTGGTTGACTTTCTCTTGCCAGTCATTGATTCCTCAATCACTTCTACTACTTCAGCGTTCCGAGCCATTTAGGTTCTTTGCTGCAGATATAATCCATCTCCATTCATCTCTCTGGTTGACCCTCTTATGCCAGTCATTGATTCCTCAATCACTAGCGAGGAATAAATTCAAAACAACTCTATCAGGCGGTAAAGTCATGCTCACAGTTTTTGGAACTTTGATATGGTTATTCTGTTGATCTGCTGCCAAAAGGTGGAACCATTAATTCGAAAATTTACATCAAAACACTCACAAAACTCAATTATTTTTACTGCAGTGTTAGGCCTCACAAGCATCAAGAGAAACTGCATCTCCGTCACATCAATGCACATCCTCACACAAGTTTGCCAACAAAGTATACAACTGGCAAAATGTGGTGGAATGTACTGCCCCATCCACCTTACAGTCCAGACCTGGCACCATCTAATTTCCATCTTTTTGGTTCCCTTAAGAATGCTACCCGTGGGACAAAGTTTGAAGACAACAAGGGAGTGATTAATGCAGTGAAGAAATGGCTATGGGAACAGGACAAAATGTAGTACAGATCTGGGATAGATGCTCTTGTTTCAAGATGGTGTAAAGCAGTTAAATTTGATGCTGATTATGTTGAGAAGTAGAAATGTTTGCTGCATGCACATGTGCATGAACATTGTGACTAAATTTCATTTGTATGTTATTAGCGGTTACAGAGATAATATATGTGGTGCATAACATAGTAGATGCGGTTGTTGCACACAGTGAACAATGAGGGTTAGAATTGAATAGTAAGAAGACACAGATTATGGTCGTCACTGGGAAGAAGGAAATACCATAGTGTGATATACGAGTAAATGGGCATATTCTTAAGCAAGTGAATCGGTACAGTTATCTCGGAACAGTCATAACATCTGATGGGAGATGCCTTGAAGAGATTAGAACAAGAATTGCCATTGCAAAGGTGCCTTTTGCAAGATGAAAAACATACTGACCAATACAAGGATATCAATTAACACGAGAAAAAAGTGTTGAAGTGCTACATAGAACCTGTACTTTTGTGTGGATGTGAAGCATGGACAATAAGCAGTCAAGCGAAAAAAACATATGATGGCTGGGGAAATGTGGTTTCTGAGGAAAATGCAAAGAATACCATTGACAGACAGAAAAACCAATAAACAAGTCCTTCAAGAAACAAATGAAGATCATAAACTGATTAGAGTCATTAGACGTAGACAGTCAAATATTTTTTGCCAGGTTATGAGAATAAATGACTTGGAGAACTTGGTGACAACTGGCAAGATCAAAGGGAAGAGACCAAAGGGAAGACCGAGAAGTAAATACCTGGATGGCTTGACCATGTGGCATTGTTGAGATGGGAACACGGAGCTGATCCACGACTCTGGTGATCTAGTGAGATGGCAAAACATGACCGCCCACGTTTATTGGCATGACACATGATGGATGGATGGCAAAACTTTCTGACCTACCCTCATATATTGTGGCATTTCCTAGTGACTACCGTAATCTGTATCTTCTTCCAATTTAATTCTAACCCAGGTTGTTCACTGTGTGCAACAGCCACATCTACTGAATGTTGCAGGTCCTACTTATTGTCTTCAATCAATACTGTATCATTCCCATATCTAATGTTATTGATGTTATGTCCCCCAATGGTGATTCTTCTTCTTTTCTGAAAATAGCTTCACTGTATAGGGGAAAAAAAAATATCTGGAAACATTACACCTGTCGCACACCTCTCTTAAAAGGCTAATATTGCCCTACTCCATTATCGATCTTTTTTTAGCTTGTTGTTTCCAATATATATTTTTCACAAGTCTAAGATCTTTCCCATCAATTTGTAGATCAGCAAGCATCTTCATCATGTTGAAATATCTTACTTTATCGAAAGCCTTGAATGAGTGATTATAGTATGTCCACATTTGTTTGCCTTCATTCACGATCAATTATTTTGAAAACTGTCTGTTGCATCGTTATGAAATTTTTCCAGCCGTCTTATATTTACCCCCACCCAAGGAATATGTCTTTGATAGGTCCAAAAACAACTTAAATCAATGAAAGCGGCGATATTCCTTTAATGTTTTGCTTAACAACTAGTGATTTCTCGCTAACAAAGTTATTTTTACGGTAATGTGAGACCTGCCAATTCTGATGGCACACAAAGGCGTATCCGGATTCGTATGGGAGTGGGTGCAATGAAAGAAGTAGCTTACAATCGAATGGGTCGGCTGCATTGCACCGGGTTTTTATCCCATGTGGCTCAGTTTCTTTCCGCAGCGCGGAAAGCGTCGCACAAAGCACGAACTCTGTAGCTCCAGCGACGACCCCCGGGAATCTCCGAAAAAATGCACTCGTGAAATGAAGGACGCGGCCCGGAATCGAACATACAACCTTCGGAGCCCGAGTCAGACCACTTCACCACGGAGAATCCCGAGAGGGGTGCAATGTGTCTTGTTGAAGCGGTAATACTCTCAAAATGATGGAATGAATGCAGGGGCAATAAAATATATACCACATATAAACAAACATTGAAATCTGTTGTACAATCTCCAGAACAAAAATTTTTTTGTTGGGTGGACATAATTATAAGGTTATATACTAAATCTCATCATTTTCCCTCAGTTGGTTACTGAGATATTGAATTTTCATATTGAGGCCAAAAAAAAAACAAAAAAAAAACCACTATAGTGAATATGTTTAATTTATGTTCCTTTGCCATAGGATCTTAATGTTGTTTAATCTCTGCCTTGCTATTGCAACACTCCTCCCTGTAGCATTCATTTGTGAAAGTCTACATTGTTAATTACTGGCTTCTGTGGTGAAGGGGGTTATGGGCAATTTGTAAAACCTCATACTGCGTTCGAAAGACAGCTGCGGGGGAATTGGCAGAAGACAGCCTTGTATTGATTTTCACACAATAGTATGAGTGTCGGTCGTTCAGAAAGCAATGGCAAACTACTGAACGTAAAACTTGTTAAGAAATCACAAACAGCGAAAAAATGCTCGGATTGACTGTGATATCCTGTAAAGGATATGCAAATTGACTTTTAACATTGTTAATTATGGAGCCAGGATATTCACCTTTTCAGCTGATCAACACCAGCAAACAAATGAAAGTAATATTTTTGAGAACATGCATCTTTCCTGTGTCAATATTCAGATGTGGATCATTTCACAATTACTAAAGTAAATTTGATAAATTATACTTGCAGTGTCTGTTCATGTGCTATAGATCATTTACAGTAAATGTTCACTTTATAGATTAAGTTTAGTTTATTATAATATATTGCAGGCCACTCTAATGTTTAGCTAAATGTTCACTTTTTGTGTGTTTCAGAAACACCACTGTTGCCAGAGTTGTGAATTTCTATTTCACATAAGTGCAGCCACAAATAGAGAAGATGGCGTCTGATCACATTAAATTGGAGTTTGTGAAACAAGAACTTCCAGATGTGTTCTGTGATTACAAAACTCATGCCAGATTCAATAACATGGTAGGCATGGAAGGTTGCTGCAGCCTTGAAGACATGGCAGGACACACAGACACAGGATCAAGAGTGACTGAAAATAAAATAAGTCTCGCTCACCCTGAGCAAATATCACTTGATGATAGTGGGATTGAGAATAGTCATATCACATCAGTAAACCTTGAGGAATGTGATATATTATCAGAGAGCTTATCATCTACCAATGAAATTAACACTAAACTAAAGTGTGTGGCTAATGAGACTGGTGAATTACAAACTGTAGAAACACCAGTGACATGTACACAGATCTCTGAGAAGTCTCTAGATTATCATGATAGTCTTACCAGTTGTATTCATGAAAGAACAGAAACAGAAGATGCACAATACATGTCTGATGTTTGTGATTCAATTGTTGGAGTAGACAGATATTTAAACAGGAAGATAAGAACAAAGACAGAAGAAGCAACTTACAAATGTGATGACTGTGGTGCATCTTTTGCTGTAGCGGGCAGTCTGAAACGCCATAAGAGAACATACACAGGAGAGAAACCTTACAAATGCAATGATTGTGGAACATCTTTTGCTGTAGCGGGCAATCTGAAGCGCCACAAGAGAACACACACAGGAGAGAAACCTTACAAATGTGATGATTGTGGTGCATCTTTTACTCAGTTTCTAAGATTAAAGGAGCACATAAGAACACACACAGGAGTTAAACCTTACAAGTGTGATGATTGTGGTGCATCCTTTACTCGTGCAAACAGTATGAAGCTCCACAAGAGAACACATACAGGAGAGAAACCTTACAAATGTGATGATTGTGGTGCATCCTTTACTCGTGCAAACAGTATGAAGCTCCACAAGAGAACACATACAGGAAAGAAACCTTACAAATGTAATGATTGTGGAACATCTTTTGCTGTAGCGGGCAATCTGAAGCGCCACAAGAGAACACACACAGGAGAGAAACCTTACAAATGTGATGATTGTGGTGCATCTTTTACTCAGTTTGTAAGATTAAAGGAGCACATAAGAACACACACAGGAGTTAAACCTTACAAATGTGATGATTGTGGTGCATCCTTTACTCGTGCAAACAGTATGAAGCTCCACAAGAGAACACATACAGGAGAGAAACCTTACAAATGTGATGATTGTGGTGCATCCTTTACTCGTGCAAACAGTATGAAGCTCCACAAGAGAACACATACAGGAAAGAAACCTTACAAATGTAATGATTGTGGAGCATCTTTTACTGTAGCGGGCAATCTGAAGCTCCACAAGAGAACACATACAGGAGAGAGACCTTACAAATGTGATGATTGTGGTGCATCCTTTACTTGTGCAAACAGTATGAAGCGCCACAAGAGAACACACACAGGAGAGAAACCTTACAAATGTAATTATTGTGGAGCATCTTTTACTGAAGTGTATCATCTGAAGTGCCACAAGAGAACACACACAGGAGAGAAACCTTACAAATGTGATGATTGTGGTGCATCTTTTATTCAGTTTGTCAGTTTAAATGAGCACATAAGAACACACACAGGAGTTAAACCTTACAAATGTGATGATTGTGGTGCATCCTTTACTCGTGCAAACAATATGAAGCTCCACAAGAGAACACATACAGTAGAGAAACCTTACAAATGTAATTATTGTGGAGCATCTTTTGCTGTAGCGGGCAGTCTGAAGCGCCACAAGAGAACACACACAGGAGAGAAACTATACAAATGCAATTATTGCGGTTCATCATTTGCTAATTCTAGCAGTCTGAAGCACCACAAGAAAACACATACAGGAAAGAAGCTTTACACATGTGATTATTGTAATGCATCCTTTACTCGGGCTTATACTTTGAAGGTCCACAAGAGAACACATACAGGAGAAAAGCCTTACAAATGTGTTTATTGTGGTGCATCTTTTACTAATTCTAGAGGTCTGAAGCATCACAAGATGACACATACTGGAGAGAAACCTTACAAATGCGATGATTGTGGTGCATCTTTTGCTCAACGCAGTCATTTAGTGTACCACATAAAGATACACTCAGGAGAGAAACCTTACAAATGTCATGACTGGTGCATCTTTTCGTCTAGGTAAAAGCTTGAAGGTCCACAAGATGATACATACACCACTTCCTTTCAAATGTAATGATTGGGGTAAATCTTTATCTTGTGTTTATACTTTGAAGTGCCACAAGAGGACACATACAGGAGTGAAACCTTACGCATGTGTTGATTGTAATGCATCCTTTACTCACGCTGGCAGTGTGAAGCTCCACATGAGAACACATACAGGAGAGAAATCTTTCTAATGTGATTATTGTGGTGCATCTTGTGTGCATGCTTGAAATCTTAAAAACCACATGAAAATACACACTGGAGAGAAACATTACTAGATAGTGGTGTTTACTCAAGTTAGCCATCTGAAGTTTCACAAGATGCTCCATACAAGAGAAACTTATGCGTGTTGTGTGGCATTTGCTCAATTAGAGGTTTAAAAGTAAACATACCAGAGACACACCTTACAAATACAGTGATTGTGGGCAAGAGGTGATTAATGTTGTCCTGTTGGGGCATTATACATATTTGACAAGATTTAATTTGACTTGGGAGAGAAATGATGCTGGGTGGATTGAGACAGTGACATGGAGGAATATCAACAGCAGAGTTGATTCAGAACACCAAAGATCAAGATCTGTGGAGAGCTATGAATGCCTACATCAGCTGGTCGGGCACTTGATGATGATGATGATGATTAAATTTGACTTTGCTTATGTTGTCTGCTAAATGGTTATGATGCTCTGCAGTTGTATATTCATGGCTGGTGTGCCACAGGAGAGGTGAAGGAGGGCGAAGAGGGTCATGTAAGATCACTCCATTGGTTTACAAGACCTGGGTTCCGACCATGGTTCCACGCAGACTCCTTGCCTAGAAGACACACTGTCACCTCGCTTCCGATTCGCCCCACCGTCTTCATGACAGGCGTGAATCTGTGAACCGCCCAAGCTTCCCGCTGAATTGCATGAAACTGTCTATCAGTTCACTATTTGTCAGGGTCTTGCTTCAGCAAGAACTCCGGCTCGTTGGCTGACAAGTGAGATACTAAATACTGTCAATAAATACCTCAACGTGACACACGGTAACAACAATTCAAACACTTTATTCTCGCAATGCGCACTTCACAATCAATGCATTTATCGCGCAATCTCAATTCATCATACAATCAATACATGCAATTAATCAATACATAAATGCAATACACTTACAAGTCAATAACACAGGCGTTCAGTCTCCTACACTTGTACAGGCTAGCTATCGATTCACGCTCAAACATTCAATTCATTGCAAGCCCCATTCAAACCGTCTGTCCACTACGACATCCCAAGCCTGTCTGCCGAGCCGTTCAGCATTCTCGTCAGTCGGAGTAGAGTCCCCCTGCGTGAACCACAAGTTTCACGCTGTGTCCCGACTGACCAGCAATGGGCTTAGCGTGGCTCAGAGTTGAGCCTGGCTGGACTTCCCTGGCGCCGTCGAAGACGCCGCGTTGTAACTAGAGTGTTTAACATCGCTCAGAGTTGAGCCCGGTTGCATTTGCCTGGCGTTGGTAAAGACGACGCGTTGCAACTATGGGTGAGAATCTGACACTATTCCATGACCCAACATAGGATCATGGCAGTCCTAGTCAGCCTGGGAACTTGGCATTCGCTTGTTCTACTTGCTGCATCATGAGGACTTGACAGAGTCACATAAAGCTGGTGGAATGTGCAGTCCGATTCACTACTGATCTCCACTGTGAGTTGTCGTAGTCCATGGTATTGTTGCACTTTGTGGCTCGATATCTTGTTTCTACTGTGGGACTCATGTTTATGTTTGCGATTGTAATTCTGTTACTGGTTATATTATGGCCCTTAATTGTGCCTGGTTCCAGTCAGCCTATAGATGTGAGTGTCCTGTGTGGACACTTACCCTTTTGACTCAGCCGAATATGGCTGAGGTCTTCCAATTTGCTAGACACCGCTCATTGATGTTAATATTATATGTGGGTTAACCAGACACCGGGTTTAACTTTTTGTGGTTTAACCAAACACCAGGTTTAATTTTTGTGGTTTAACCAGACACTTGGTTTAACTTAATGTGGTTTAACTATACATCAGGTTTAACTTTTTTCTGGTTTAATCAGTTATCAGTTGGGGTATCTTCATTGCACTCCGGACCGGTCCATAGGTGCTCAGATCCTCCCCCCCCCAACATATGCATCAACGTCCGGTGGCTAATAGTGCCAGTTCTGTGTTGGTTGACGAGGCCCCTCGTTTTCCCGATGTATCTCTCGCGTCTGGCCGTGCCGATTCTTACTCCCAAGTCTTTCATCCTGGACAGCGATGTGGATTCACTGACGTCAAGTCCTCTGTTCTCGCGATATCTTTAAGGGCGTTAATAACATCGGCACGATCCATGGGCTGGCCATCTATAGGGGGTGCAGAGCCAGACAGTTTATCAGCTCGTTCATTTCCCTCGACTCCCACATGTCCAGGGACAAAGATGAAGGTGACTTTACGGACAACAGACTTCCGCAGCGACTCAGTCCACTGTCTACGTACAGATCCAGCTTTGAACTTCTGAATTATGCTCATTGAGTCACTTAGTACACACACGTTGGTATAATGCTGTGATTCCAGCCATATGAAAGCCTGTGTAACTGCCATCACCTCCATTGTCATGCTGCTCGTGGTCATAGAGTGGGCACTGGATTCTTGAACGGTTCGGCCCGCTGAACGGGCTGTAAATGCCCACGCACTTCTCTGCTGCTTTACAACAGATCCATCTGTATAGATGAGCACTTCTGGGCTATCTGAGTGTTCATAGATGAGCGCGTTAACCTCTGCATTGACAGCGGCAGGGTTCTGCTCTCTGCATCGTCTGTCGAGTGTGATAATGCAGGAGAAAGTGCACTTAAAATCTGGAGGCACCAGCACCCATTCCTGGCCGAGGTTGATACTGGTAAGACTGCAGACCTGTCTAACGACATCTTCCGCCCGACCCATCCATGATTTGCTTCTCTTTAGCCTGTCACCCTTTTCTCTGAATATAGCGTCATACAGAGGGTGCTGCTCATCTGCACTTATTTTTAAGTATGCACGAGCTCTCCAGATCTTGATCCTGTGTTCCCTTGTTGGGAAGTCAAGGAGGTATCTCATTGCTGCACAGCTGGTGTCTCTCGTGCAGCCCAAAATGATGCGCATGGCTTCGTTTTGTACCTTTTCAAGTCTTCCAATCTGTGTAGGGCTGACAGTGAGGATGGCCAGGGCATATTCGATGCATGAAAGCACCAGTCCTTGGAACAGAAGTATTATGGTCTTTACGCTCCTCACAGCATTTCCCTCTGTTGTTTGAATACAAACATGACCTATCTACCTTACGTAAATGTTTAGGTAGTGTGCCCATAGCGCAGCGGCTGAGAGAATCGTTGTTCCGTGTTTACGTTTGTCCATCAAGAATGATGATGACCATTAATTTCATCCAGTGTGGTTGAAAGTAGGGAGCCTTGAGTTCTACGATATCTGATAAGGCCTATTTTGGCTCAAAATGTTTTTTACAATGTGGGCAAAGAATGCTTGACGTTCCACGAGGAGGATCTCCTGCAGTGGTTTTTCTGTCCAGCCTCTACTTCATAGCTCTTGCAGTCCTGGTTGATTCACCCTTGTGTAATGATGTACGCCACCAATTTTGGTCTTTAGCAACAGTCTTCCAGGTGTCAAGATTAATTTCGAAAGCTTTCAGTTAGATTTTTTAGTCTTTAAAGCGTTTACCACAACGCAGCTCGCCTTAAATAAATAAGTTTAGGGAGCCTGTGATCTGGCATACGAGTTAAGTGACCAGTCCAGGTAAAAGCGAGACATCGTGTTTACATACGGCATGTGTGTTAACCGTTCGCTTCGACCATTGTAGTGTAAAGGAAAGGGAAGGAAGTCAACTGTGTTAATATATTTTGTAGTGGTGAAACCGGTGTGGGAAAGAAAGGAGAATTGTTCTACGATAGTGAACCATGGTCGATATGGTAACCCTAGCTAGGGGAATGCAATGCACGTAGATATGGCTGTAGTTCTGGGCCGAGTGCCGGCCAGATCTATCGGTAATTTATACTATCGGCTGATAGTGAGAGAGCACTCACTGCGGTTCCCGAAGCAGTACTAACACTTCTACTCTATCCTATCCTCTGATGACCTGATAATTTCGAGACTACTAATTATGTGAAGCAGGGGAAATTTTCTGTCACAAAGATGGGTGAAGAAGGGAGGGAAGTGAAGGGAACGCATACCGCGCTCCAAAGTTAATATCGCGGATCCAAGAGGACCTGCTTCAGCGTTTATGATATGATCCCGCCTCTAGGAAGGGGCAACTGAACCGGGGTTGATATTTACCTTCTTCACTGGGAGGGAGGCAGATACCATGTATACTCATACCTACGGTTTACCTTCTGCCTAAGAGGGGGATAGACTTGAGCAGGCCCAACACTCACGCCCTGAAAGAGGGAGGAGATAGGTGGTATAACAGGATCAGGAAGAACATAGTTAATATTTCTACCTAATGTTGAGGGTTAGACGGCCGTGTTCAAGTGTCATGTTCCAATGGGTTGTTGCAGGGTTCTCTCACAAGATCCTCTCAATACAGAGGCGATCTTCTGGTGGTGAAGCCTGAAGCAGCCTGAGAGGAATATGGGAAGGAAGACCAGGGATAGCAACCGACGCCAGTGACCATGTCGCATCCCCAGTGTTGTAGCGGTGCACTTGTCTCCGGCCTATGAAGTCCCCTTCGTCAGTTAATAGCCCCAGATGAAGATCCCTCCATCAAACCACATTCACGAGAGTACCCACGGGGTAGAAATTATTATTCTGCATATCTCACTATGACTCACATCCGAGCTTACCAGGCCAGGATGAGGCCGACAGAGACATTGCCCGATACCATTAGAGCGGTGATGTTCCGACGAGAAGGTGCGTCGTCAAGAGTGGTTTGAGACGACGCCTTGAATCTGTGGTGGAAGTCTGAACAGTGCTTGATCGGGACAGCTATCACCTGCCGTAGTCCACGAGGTATACAGCAACTTATTTGAACATTACGTTTTTCGGAAGTCTTCCTACCTTCAACCCAGTCTACCTTTGGAGCAGGACCATTAACTGAGGAAAGGGTGCCATCTCCTACCAGTCTGCAAAGCCGACCCTACCGGAAGGAGAGTCCTCAGAGATCTGGTGAGCTACCTATGACAACCAGACGGACTGACCTGAACCACAGATGCCCAGTGATGAAATCACTGATCGTCTGATACTGATCTTCTTCACCTAACTACCTGTTATATCCACTGCCTCCATCTCAACCTCTCCTCTTCTACGCTCTTATGTATAATACGTTATCTGTTTGTTATATGACGTGTCTTGAGTTGAATCGTATGTTCTGGATTGAGCCTCTTGAGGTATCGTCCCTAGGGCGATTGAGTGAAAGAAAGCCGAGTCCAGGGAACTGAGGGGTCGGGGGACTAACTACACCTATGTCTTGACAAGTGCGTGTCCTGAGGTAATAGGTGTATCGATAGCTCAGCCTACCCAACTGATATTGTTACAATGACTCTCAGCAGTAAGCATTTGGGAAGGATAGAATGGATACAGAACGAAGCGTATTATTCTTGGGTGTACAAGAGATACAGCATGCAGGGTGATGCGCTACCTTCTTGATTATCCAATCATGGGGGACAGAATACAAACGTGTCGAGCACGTGCCTACCTCAGAGTCAACGCAAACACACAACATCCACTGCATAGTTACATTAAGAAAGTAAAGGGCAGCAGGTTAAAAAGAGGAAAGCCGTGGATGGAATAAGCCGAAGACATTCTTCAACAGGTGTGTTCACTGGAGGACTTAGAACCTGACGAGGAGTGGGTACAAGTGCCAACAGATTTCTGTATGTCTTTTTCAGTCTGCTTCCAACTAGACAGAAAATGCAGACAAGAACATCCGGCTGCTGTGGAGGCGGAAGTACAGGCTTTGATTTTCGAGAATTCTTTAGAGGGTGAAGCCGTCATTTACGCAGACTGGTTCATCATTCCATGAGTGAGAAGTTCATGGGCCTTTACGGCTCAGGCAAGAGGGAGAATTGTGAAGGGAGATTCTGGTGCTTTTGCTTTGACCACAAGTAGCCTGACTATGGAAGTCATGGCAGTAAGTAAAGCAATAACATGGCTCGAAACACGGACATTCACTGGGGCATGTTTCCTTAGTGACCCAATGAGCATGTTCAAGAGAATAGAAATGGGGTTGGTCCGAAATGAGTGGTTGCTGTCTCTGGAGCAGTCCCGGCTGGCACATATTAGTTTCATTTTCGTGCCAGGGCATGCGGGTGTACAAGGAAATGAGCAGGCTGCCAGGCTTGCAGGTAAAGCTGCTCTGGAAGGAGGACGGGCCATGGACCAGGCTGAACTTCTGAATGCTTTACGAGAAATAAGCCATTCGCGAGAACCAAGTGATGACTGTGAATCTACAACCATGGTCAGGATGCAAGAACAGCAAATTAAAAGAGGTGTGACCAAACAAGAACACTACGCTGGAAGCAAAAGAATATTGATAAACCAGCACAGAATTAGTGTCGTTAGCCGCTACAGATTGCAGGATTTGCTGAGGAGGGGATCCGAGCACTTATGGATTGAATGTTTCGATGTGCAATGAAGACGATCTGTCGACTAACTAACTAGCACCCTGTATTTCGGCCACGTAACAAGACATAGCTGGCCTGTCTGGCCGAGGGGTTACACAACTTTCTCCGTAATCCCGTTTATCCACGCAGGGTAACGCAGCGCGCGAGAATTGGTAGCGGTTCTCCCCACGTTGGTGACTTGCGGGATAAGTGAGAAGGCCGCTCAGAAAGCAATGGTAAACTACTGATCGTAACCTTGCTAAGAAATCAACAACCAGCTGAAAGATGCTGATGTTGACAACAAACAAACAGACATAACACTCTAATAAACTCCATACTGGAAGGCAAGGTTGAAGCAAGCGAAAAATAGGTAGACAACGATACAAGTGGGAAGATAACATCAAGAGATGGACGAACAGCAATCTGATAGAATGTAGTCATGGTGAGAGACATACATGGTTGGAGATCCATTGCTGTCAACCTTCATTGTGGAGATGGTACCTGATTGATTGTTTGATGAAAATCAGTAAACTTTGTTGCTGCCATGTCGCCTGCTCCGTACCCCGTTCACAGGTTATGAACCGCCCTCCTACAGTCCTCCAGCGGAAACAACTCTTCAACTGGGCTAATCCCCCCCCCCCCCCAGGTTTCGCTATCGCTGTCGGGCTTGGTCCCTGTAAGACATTCTATTCCACGACAAGCGACTTCAGACTACATTTCTGATCCGGGTGATCTCCACATAGTGGTGTTTCTACTCTTCTGTAGTGACCCGGCTTAGGCCCCTTGTTCTTATTAGGTGGGGTGGCTCCTGGGACGGAACTAGACCGTAGTTGTTTTTGATCTCATTGAGAGATTGTTGTGTTACTGAGGCTGCTTTGTTCTTATTGTGAGGTTCATTCTGTGAAAGACGTTGGCTTACATTTCATGCAAAGCTGTGAACCATTTACTGCGTACACCTGTCCCAGTCATCATTACGCTTACTCCAATGCCAACACTAGGCCTTCTCAGCTGCCTCGCCCAGTCTTTTAAGTGTTCTAGTTAAAGTTTGTCCTTTCACGCCTAGCTGTTTCAGCACGTCGTATGTGGAGTTGGTAACAAGGACTCTCTACGGCGAATAGCCTGATGTTATATCCTTCTTGTCTCAGACTTGCGACCACATCGCTGTACATTTCCATCTTGTAGGTGTGCTGATCCTCAACTCTGGACTCTAACGGAACAGTCAGCTCGATTAGTACTAACTGTTGAGTAGACGGAGAACACACCATAATTTCTATTCGCAATTGAAACCTGCTAATTTCCGCTGGGTAGACGTCCCAAAGCTGGTTTACCAATGTCAAACATGGAACATGGACAGTCGTAGATACACACAGGCATAAAATCACATCATGTGAGATGAGATGCATAAGAAACGCCGCTGGAAAAACAAAAACAAGAAAACATTGAGAAACAAATAAGAAACTAAGAACGAGTGTAGGGATAAGACCGATTGCTGATTTTATAGAAAACCATAGAATTACATGTTCGGACATTTAGTTAGAATGGAACAATATCAACCAGCGGCTAGAGCATTCTACGTGAGAACTAGGGTTGCTATTCTAGATGTTTTACATCTAGATCCAGATGCTTTTGTCTGGGTCTAGATGCCGTTTAATGACGTACAGATATTAGATGTAATTCTAGATACTTTTCATTTGGAGTTAGATATTTCATAGATTTTTCTTTTCTTTCGGTGTCATTTAATTATTACTGTATAAAATATTTATTACCCATTTTTTGTTTGGTCTGGGCGAGCGTAAATTATGGTAACTCCATTATTTAAAATTGGATTATTTTTTTTTCAAATAATTACTCACCTTCATATGTGTCTTCCACTTTGAACAAATCTTTCAACATGCAAAAAGTAAAGCAATATGAAGAAAAATTTCGGAAAGACGGCTGCAGGATGACATAATTGTTGTGTGTTGTTTGTCCATCAAGAATGATGATGACCATTCTTTTCATCCAGTGGGGTTGAAAGTATGGAGTCGTGAGTTCTAAGATGGCTGATAAGGCCTATTTTGGCTCGAAATGTTCTTTGACAACGTGGACAAAGAATGCTTGACGTTTCTGGAGGAGGATTTCCTGCAGTGGTTTTTCTGTTCTGCCTTTTCTTCACAGCTTTTGCAGTCCTGGTTGCCTCACAAGTGACTGCACCCTTGCGTAATGATGCACGCCACGAATTTCGGTCTCTAGGTGCAGTCTCCCATGTGTCATGATGAATTCCAAAAGCATTCAGTAAGATTTTCAGAGTGTCTTTAAAGCGTTTCCTCTGGCCGCCTTGGGAGCGTTTACCCCAACGCAATTCGCCGTAAAAAATTCGTTTAGGGAGCCTGTGATCTGTCATGCGAGTCAAGTGACCAGCCCAGCGAATCTGATTCTTCTTTAGTATAGTGTGGATACTGGGCATGGATGCTCTTTCTAGGACTTCAGTGTATGGGATCTTGTCTTGCTATTTAATCTTCAGTAACTTCCTAAGGCAGACTGTGTGGAAGTGGTTTAATTTCCTGGCGTGTCGCTGATAAACAGTCCAGGTTTCACAAGCATATAGCTAATACAACTGCTTTGTAGACTCTCAGCTTTGTTTGCAGGCTTATTCCATTTCTGTTCCATACATTCTTGTACAGTCTGCCAAAGGCCGCGCTGGCCTAGGAGATTCTTGCATTCACTTCATGACATAATTAAAGACTGGGTGATGGCAGGTCACGGAGATGTGACTAAGGCTCGTTGTAAGTACTGCAAGTGCAAAATGAAAGCGAACATGCAAGACTTGAAGAATCATACAGAAACTAAAAGACAAAACAATGGGAGTCTCTGTGGCGAAGTGGTCAAGCCGTTTGACTCGTGTTCCGAAGGTTGTTGGTTCGATTCCGGGCCGCGCCCTTCGGTTTACGAGTTAAATGTTTCGGAGACTTCTGTGGGTCGTCGCTAAAAGCTACGGAGTTCGTGATGCAGTGCCATCTGTTTTCAGAACTACACAGATTAATGAATCATCAAAAGTTGAAGGATCTGTCGCAATGTTTTTAAGTTGCCATTGTGCAATTGCGAACTGTGACCATTTGATTGATGTGTTTGAAAACACTATTTCTGACAATAAAGTTCTAAATGACGTAAAAATGCATCGCAACAAGTGTACAAATATTATAAGAAGTACTTTGTTTTCTCACTTTGAAGAAGATTTGATCAGTGATATTGTTTTCTAACTTTGAAGAAGATTTGATCAGTGATATTGTTTTCCCACTTTGAAGAAGATTTGATCAGTGACATGTCTACAAATAAATATAGTTTATTATTAGATGAATCGAACGACATTTCTGTTCTGAAAGTGCTTGGGTATGTGTTATATATTATAGCAACGGCAAAGACAAAGTAGTTTATACATTTCTTGGACTCGTTACTAGGAAAAGTTTGATGCAGAAAGTATAGTTCATACACTAAAGAAACTTGTGTTCATTAAACATTTAAACTTGAAAAATCTGGTTGCAATTGGTACCGATAATGCCTCGGTAATGGTTGGTATCAACCATGGCGTGTATGCCACATTGAAGGATGATATTCCATCTTTAATCCTCTTTAATCTTTAATCATGATGATGATGATGAATCCTCTAAATTGTGCGTGTCATTCCTTGCAGCTAACATTATCATATGCCTCATCAAAATGTTTACCAAGGAATTTGGAATTCCTTATTGTTGAAACACATTACTGGTTCTCCAAATCATGTGTCAGACAACAGCAATATAATGATTTATATAAGCATTAAATGATAGTTCCTCAACAATGAAAATTCTGTCATATTGCACAACTTGATGGTTATCAATTCAACCAGCTGTTGAAATAACTGTGAACTAATGGTTTGAGTTGAAGACACACTTCGAAATAACAAGAGAAAGTGAAAAGTGCTAAACAACTGAAATAATATATGCCATATAGGTATTCTGATCATGATTTTCAAATTGGGTATTTACCAATATGATCACCACACATAGATAGGCCTTGAAAAACCAAATCTAACGGTACCTCAGTGATGTGCGTTTCTCAACTCTAGGTGAAGTTATTCAAATGTAAGTGTCGTGACCTTTGGAAACGTACAGCGATGTGGTTGCAAGCCTGAGACAAGAAGGATATACCGTCAGGCTATTCGCCGTAGAGATAGGCGCAAGAGACCTTGTTATCAACTCCGCATACGACGTGCTGAAACAGCTGGGGGTGAAAGGTCACACTAGAATACTGGCACTTAAAAGAACGGGCCAGGCAGGGGAGAGGGCTTCGTACTGACAATGGAGCAAGCGTAATGATGACTGGGAGAAGTATACGCAGTAAATGGTTCAAAGCTTTGCCTGCAATGTAAACTAACGCCTTTAAAAGAAGGAAACCTCGCAATAAGAACAAAGCACCTCGGTAAGACAGAAACCTCTCAAAGGGACCGAAACACAGCAACCTCTCAATGATACCGAAACACATTAACCTCTCAGTAAGACCGAAATACAGCAACCTCTCAATGAGACCTAAACACAGCAACCTCTCAATGAGACCGAAACACAGTAACCGCTCAAAGGGACCGAAACACAACAACCTCGCAATGAGACCTAAACAACAACTACGGTCCCGTGCCATCCCAGGAGCCACCCTATCGGGTAAGAAGAACAAAGGGCCTAAGTTGGATCGCTACAGAAGAGTAGAAACACCACTATGTAGAGATCACCTGGACCGGAAATGTCTGCAGTCGAACCACGGCAGCCAAGTGCCAGTAACGACTGCTTGTGGTGGAATGTCTTGCAAGGACCCCCCCCCCCCCTTCCGCAGATGATATTCTTGCATATAGGCAGGGGAGAGATAGGGAGTAAACAGCCCAGGAGTTACAGGCGACAGTAGACAAAGTGATTGACTGGTGCACAGAAATGAGTGCTGTCACCCACCCGTAAAAGACGGCTGTTTTGTGGTGCTCTCTGGACAACAGGATTGTGAGAGCTGATGTCCCAAGCCTCGCGATAGATGGCAGAAATGTCAGCAGAGAGAACAAACTGAAGTATCTGGGATCACATTTGACAGGAGCCTATCCTTCAAGGACCATGTGGAGACGGTTGTGACAAGATCTCAAAAGGGACTCAGTGCACTTAAAACTATGAATTGGAAACAAATAGGTATATTAAGCTCCTGCGAGAAGAAACGTACTAAACATCAACACGTCGCACATACCTTACAAGGAGATCCACCGTATCGCGAAATACAGATGAAAATCCGAAATCAAAAGCACTCAATAAATATATAAAATGAAAAATAAAATAAAATACACACAAACGCGTACAATACGACACACAGGACGTCCGACGTTTCCATTCTGCCGCACATGGCATCGGAGTAGTTGTTTTTCCCCCCTTTGTTTGCTGTATTTCGTTGTGTTAGCAAATCGAAACTTCGGCCGTCCTGTGTGTTGTATTGTACGTGTTTGTGTGTATTTATTTAATTTTATTTTATTTGTCATTTTATATATTTATTGAATGCTTTTGATTTCGGATTTTCACCTGTATTTCGCGATACGATGGATCTCCTTGTAAGGTATGTGCGACGTGTTGATGTTTAGTACGTTTCTTCTCGCAGGAGCTTAATATACCTATTTGTTTCCAATTCATTTTGTTATATCCTGCTGCAGCCGCTGCTTTTTCTTTCTATTCCATATCTCTTAAAACTATGGTTGCAATGGACACAGAGCAGAGAATACTTTTCACACTATACCAGCACTTTATCCTCTCAGTAATTGATTATGAATTAGGACTGCTCACTGTCTCAGAGAGTCAGCTGGTGAAGTTAGAGCGCGTGGGGGATGCGTGGTCTCGAGGTATGGTGTCCGCATCTAGTGCTTGAGGTCCCGGGTTCAAGCCCCGATGATGCCGGTTTTTTCCCCTCATGGACCTCTAGCAATAACATTTCCCCTGGTCTCTGAGTAGTGAGATAGGATGCCCGTGTGTATTGTTGCGTACGTAAAAAATCCCTTGGCAGTTGGAAATCGAAAAAGAGTAGTCTAACGGCGCTGCCCGGGCAAAATTTGGAGTTAAAAATCTACCCAAAGTATTTTCAGGATCCTCGCAGGTGCTACGGAGTTCGTGCACTGAGCTGAGTTTCTCCAGACTCAGATTTGAGTTAGGAGTAGAACGGAGCACTAATGCGTTGCACCCGTGTGCCGTGATGTTGATCCATCGACTAAACTAAACTAAACTAAGTTAGAGCGCATACAGAACGAGGCTATGCGGGTCATTCTGGGATGTACCAGAGACACCCCAGTAGTGTGTATGCGTTACATCCTTGGTCTGCCGACTGTTGCTGGTAGGCTCAAGGTGATGCAGGCGAAGGCATACCTCAGAGTAGCTGCAGACACAGATCACCCGTTGCATGAGGCGCTGGACGCAGTTAAGGGTCAGCGACTGATAAGAGGGAAATCATGGATGGCTCAGGCGGAGGATACGATCAGACAGGTGTGCATCTTGGAGAACATTAGGCGTGGAGAGGAGTGGGTCAGAGTGCCAGCGGAGCAGTCAGACTTGTGCAGAGTTATAATCACATTAAGCCGGGAGTGCAGGGAGTGGCCAGCAGGCGCCACGGAAGTGATAATCCAGCAACTAATTCAGGACAATGCTCACTCGGGTGATGTGATTATCTACACAGATGGTTCGGTGTAAAGAGGTGAGAGAAGTGGCTGGGAGTTCATAGTCAAAGCTAATGGTCGACGTTTGGTGCAGGAGAGCTGGCACATGATACCACAACATCCAGCTTAAGAATGGAGGTGGAGGCAGTCACTGCGGCTCTCCGCTGGATGGAGAATACGACACACACACACACACACACACACACACACACACACACACACACACACACACACACACACACACTCACACACACACATATATATATATATATACACACACACACACACATCGTGATTGTAACTGGCTCAGAATTAGAAAGCATGCTGAGGAAGGTGAGGACAGGCAAGCTTCGGCCAGAGTGGCTTGCTTCGCTTCAGATGTTATGGGTGGCAAGCATCCCCTGGGTCTTTTCTCCGGGGCATGCCGGTGAGTTGGGAAATGAACAGACGGACAGATTGGCTGCCTCTGCAGAACTTGGTGGAGTATTGATATATGACAAGGCAGACGTGGTTGCGGCCTTGTGGGAGCACGTGTACACCTCGAAGGAGCAAATGGATCACCATGGTCTGGCAAGAATGCGACAGCGAGGTGTGACGAGGGGATCTGGCCGACGCTCAACGCTCAGAGGAAAGGCGAGAAGAACATATAATCAGATTGCTACTGGGGCTATTGATGTTGGAACTCTTCGCTGGCTGCTGAAGATGGGGACGGAGCGCTTATGGGAATGTCCCGAATGCTGTGATGTCGATTCCTAAATCAATCAATCAATAAATCAATCAATCAACCATCTTCCGTGAACATGCAACTTCACCACGGGAGAACATTGCGTTGAATTGTAGAATTATAATTGTTTCGGTGCTACTTGTGACCGCTGATAATTTTTGCACCGACCTATGTTGTCATGGCGGCTTATCCACGAGCTTATTGTTTCAGTGTGCTTTGTTCAAGTCTCCACTTCAATGCAAGATCTGTTTAACGGGTGTTCAGATCTGGTAGATTGTCAATAGTTTTCATCTTGGTCTACAATAATGTAATATAGTCTAAGAATTATTTTATAAGTTCAAATGCTTTAATTAATTTGAAATTGAATTTCTTCTCTGCTAAATTAATTAACGTACAGAACAGACAGTAAAAGAGTGAAGAACTGCATTCTACCAAAGGAAGAATATTTCATGCATGAAGTCCTTGTCATTGGAAGTTAGAAACAAAAAGGTCGTGCATGTTATTGTTACATAGAACCAATACTAAAATATGGCTGTGAATCCTTGACAATTAAGTAATTAGTCTTTCCTCTTGAGCCTAAGGCGGCACATAGGGCAGAAGTCCTGTCTCTCCATGCTTGGCGGTTCGCTGCTACCTGTTGTAGATCTTGGATATTTACTTGGCCATTGAATGAGCCTTCTCTAATGATGGTTCTACGCAGGGTCTCTCTTGGTCTTCCCCGTTTTCTTTTCCCTACTGGTGACCATATGAGGGCTTGGTAGGGGAGTCTTGTCTTGTCCATTCTGAGTACATGGTCGATGTAGTTCCTACGGCGTTTTCTTATAAAATTGAATACAATATCTTGCTTAGTATCTTGTCTTATTTCCGTATTGGTTCTGAAATCTGTCCAGTGAAGGTTTAGAATTCTTCTAAGACATTTGTTCTAAAAATTGTCTAATTGTTTATGTAAAGCTACTGTTAATTTCCAACTGTCACATCCATACGTTAGCACTGGAATCACACAAGAGTTGAAGAATTTAAGCTTCATGTGTTTGCTGAGCGTCTTTGGCTTCCAGATGTTTGACAGTTTATTGAAGGCACCAGATGCCAGTGCGATTCTAGATAATATTTCTGCCGTAGAGTCTCCTGTAGATGACATTTTGCTTCCTAGGTGTGTAAAGCTGTTGAATTTTTCAAGAACGTGGTTGTTTAATTTGGTGTCGTCTGAACTGTTGGTAAGATCAATAGTTTTTGTTTTTGCAGTGTTAATTTTGAGACCAATTTGTCCTGAAACATTTTGGAGATGGTTTATTTTATAATAAGTAATAAGCAAGAGAAAACACCCCTGAATGCTTTGGAGATGTGATTTTATAGAAGAATGCTGACAATTCCTTGGACAGCCAAAATGAGCAATCTGAACATTTTGAGGGAGGCTAAGTCGCAAAGACACCTTACCACAAACAGAAAGAAGCAGTCTTCATTATTTTTGGCTACATCATGAGAAGACAACAACTGGAACATCTTGTGACAACTGGAAAGATTCGTGGAAGGAGAGATAGAGGAAGACAGGGAGAGAAAATTCTTGAGTCTTGTGTCATGGCCCTGAAAGAAGTCAACACACAAACTGATACATGCTGTAGGAGATCACAAGATGTGGGGAAGCACGATCTCCCATGCCAGTCAGCAAGGTAGTTGATGAATGAGGGATAAATCATCATCATGTGACATTCCAATAATCGTGGGCAGTCATGTTTCGTCATCTCACTCTATCACCAGAGTCGTAGATGAGCTCTGTGTTCTTGTCTCGACCATGCCATCTCACTCTATCACCAGAGTCGTGGATGAGCTTTGTGTTCTTGTCTCGACCATGTCATCTCACTCGATCACCAGAGTCGTGGATGAGCTTTGTGTTCTTGTCTCGACCATGCCATCTCACTCTATCACCAGAGTAGTGGATGAGCTTTGTGTTCTTGTCTCGACCATGTCAACTCACTCGATCACCAGAGTCGTGGATGAGCTTTGTGTTCTTGTCTCGACCATGCCATCTCACTCGATCACCAGAGTAGTGGATGAGCTGTGTGTTCTTGTCTCGACCATGCCATCTCACTCTATCACCAGAGTAGTGGATGAGCTGTGTGTTCTTGTCTCGACCATGTCATCTCACTCTATCACCAGAGTAGTGGATGAGCTCTGTGTTCTTGTCTCGACCATGCCATCTCACTCTATCACCAGAGTAGTGGATGAGCTCTGTGTTCTTGTCTCCACCATGTCATCTCACTCTATCACCAGAGTAGTGGATGAGCTTTGTGTTCTTGTCTCGACCATGCCATCTCACTCTATCACCAGAGTCGTGGATGAGCTTTGTGTTCTTGTCTCGACCATGTCATCTCACTCTATCACCAGAGTAGTGGATGAGCTGTGTGTTCTTGTCTCGACCATGCCATCTCACTCTATCACCAGAGTAGTGGATGAGCTCTGTGTTCTTGTCTCGACCATGTCATCTCACTCTATCACCAGAGTAGTGGATGAGCTGTGTGTTCTTGTCTCGACCATGTCATCTCACTCTATCACCAGAGTAGTGGATGAGCTCTGTGTTCTTGTCTCCACCATGTCATCTCACTCTATCACCAGAGTAGTGGATGAGCTCTGTGTTCTTGTCTCTACCATGTCATCTCACTCTATCACCAGAGTAGTGGATGAGCTCTGTGTTCTTGTCTCCACCATGTCATCTCACTCTATCACCAGAGTAGTGGATGAGCTCTGTGTTCTTGTCTCGACCATGCCATCTCACTCTATCACCAGAGTAGTGGATGAGCTCTGTGTTCTTGTCTCCACCATGTCATCTCACTCTATCACCAGAGTAGTGGATGAGCTGTGTGTTCTTGTCTCGACCATGCCATCTCACTCTATCACCAGAGTAGTGGATGAGCTCTGTGTTCTTGTCTCCACCATGTCATCTCACTCTATCACCAGAGTAGTGGATGAGCTCTGTGTTCTTGTCTCGACCATGCCATCTCACTCCAGAGTAGTGGATGAGCTCTGTGTTCTTGTCTCCACCATGTCATCTCACTCTATCACCAGAGTAGTGGATGAGCCGTGTGTTCTTGTCTCGACCATGTCATTTCACTCTATCACCAGAGTAGTGGATGAGCTCTGTGTTCTTGTCTCCACCATGTCATCTCACTCTATCACCAGAGTAGTGGATGAGCTCTGTGTTCTTGTCTCCACCATGTCATCTCACTCTATCACCAGAGTAGTGGATGAGCTCTGTGTTCTTGTCTCCACCATGTCATCTCACTCTATCACCAGAGTAGTGGATGAGCTCTGTGTTCTTGTCTCGACCATGCCATCTCACTCTATCACCAGAGTAGTGGATGAGCTCTGTGTTCTTGTCTCCACCATGTCATCTCACTTTATCACCAGAGTAGTGGATGAGCTCTGTGTTCTTGTCTCCACCATGTCATCTCACTCTATCACCAGAGTAGTGGATGAGCTCTGTGTTCTTGTCTCCACCATGTCATCTCACTCTAACACCAGAGTAGTGGATGAGCTCTGTGTTCTTGTCTCCACCATGTCATCTCACTCTATCACCAGAGTCGTGGATGAGCTGTGTGTTCTTGTCTCGACCATGCCATCTCACTCTATCACCAGAGTAGTGGATGAGCTCTGTGTTCTTGTCTCCACCATGTCATCTCACTCTATCACCAGAGTCGTGGATGAGCTGTGTGTTCTTGTCTCGACCATGCCATCTCACTCTATCACCAGAGTAGTGGATGAGCTCTGTGTTCTTGTCTCGACCATGCCATCTCACTCTATCACCAGAGTAGTGGATGAGCTGTGTGTTCTTGTCTCGACCATGTCATCTCACTCTATCACCAGAGTCGTGGATGAGCTCTGTGTTCTTGTCTCGACCATGCCATCTCACTCTATCCAAGAGTAGTGGATGAGCTCTGTGTTCTTGTCTCGACCATGCCATGTGGCTAAGCCACCCAGGTATTTACTTTTCTGCCTTCCTCTTGTACTTTTCCCACAGTCTTGTCAGTTGTCACCAAGGTCTCCAATTTATTTCTTCTCATAATGTGTCCATTTTGTCTGTCTATGTCTACTTTCTCTAATTAGTTTATGGTTTCTCTGTCTGTCAATGGTATTCTTTGCATTTTCCTCAGCAACCACATTTCTACAGCCATCAGATGTTTTTCAGCTTGTCTGCTCATTGTCCATGCTTTACATCCGTACAAAAGTACAGGTTCTATGTAGCATTTCAGCAATCTTTTTCTCGTTGCAAATGACATCTTTTTATTAGTCAGTATGTTTTCCATCTTGCAAAAGAATATTCCCATTTACTTGTATATTACATGGGTAGGTCAGAAAGTTACGTACCACAACTATTATCTCACCTGATAATAAAAATGCCGGCTTCCTGGCCTAGAGGTTAGCGACTTTTCTCCGTAATCTCGTATACTCTCGTAAGTAACTTGATGATGGTGAGAATCAGCAGTGGTTCGAATCGCGTCGGTAACTTACGGGGTATGTGAGCCGGCCGCTCAGAAAGCAGTGGCAAACTACTGAGCGTAATCTTGCCAAGAAATCAACAATCAGCTGAAAGATGCTGATGTTGACAGCGATGTCCTGTAAAGGATATGCAAACATATTTATTTATTTAATAATAAAAATAGAAGCCTTAAATTTGCTCCAATTTAAGTTTATAATCTCTTGAAGGTGTATACTAGATTGCACCTCTGTGAACCATTTATAACCATGACACAAAACTGTTGAAATGGCAGATGTTAATGATGTACATTACAAGCAGAGCATTGTTATAGAATCATTTACCACAGAGAAAGAAACTGCTGTTAACATTCACAAATGTTTGCGTGCTGTTTATGGCACTTTTGCAGCCAATAGAAGCAGTTAGTCCCTGGGCGCAGAGAGTTTTGGTTTCTGCAAGTAGAAATGTAGAGATGGCTGATAAACCATGCTCTGGACATTCTGCCACAGCCACCTGCCGGATCATGTTGGAACGTGGTGACATCGTGATTCACAGAGATAGGCAAATCACAAGTCAACAATTGTCCATGCAGCTTTCAATAAGCAAAGATAGTGTGATTGCAATTTTCAAAAACATGGAATATTCAAAGGTTTGTGCAAGGTGGGTTCCTCGAGCTCTCACAGAGCACCATCAAGCCCAAAGGAAAACAATTTGTTTGGAATTGTTGCAGCATTTTAAAAAGATGGGTTTTTTTTTTTTTGGTCAAACATTGTGACAGGAGACAAAACTTGGGTTCATCATTTTGAGCAAGAGACAAAAAGACAGTCAGTGGAGTGGCATCATCCTCAATCACTTCTACTACTACTTCAGCGTTCCGAGTCATTGAGGTTCTTTGCTGCAGATATAATCCGTCTCCATTCGTCTCTCTGATTGACCCTCTCTTGCCAGTCATTGATTCCTCAATCACTTCTACTACTACTTCATCGTTCCGAGCCATTTAGGTTCTTTGCTGCAGATATAATCCGTCTCCATTCGTCTCTCTGGTTGACCCTCTTATGCCAGTCATTGATTCATCAATCACTAGCGAGGAATAAATTCAAAACAACTCCATCAGGCGGTAAAGTCATGCTCACAGTTTTTGGAACTTTGATATGGTTATAACTTATTCTGTTGATCTGCTGCCAAAAGGTGGAACCATCAATTCGAAAATTTACATCAAAACACTCACAAAACTCAATTATTTTTACTGCAGTGTTAGGCCTCACAAGCATCAAGAGAAACTGCATCTCCGTCACATCAATGCACATCCTCACACAAGTTTGCCAACAAAGTATACAACTGACAAAATGTGGTGGAATGTACTGTCCCATCCACCTTACAGTCCAGACCTGGCACCATCTAATTTCCATCTTTTTGGTTCCCTTAAGAATGCTACCCGTGGTACAAAGTTTGAAGACAACAAGGGAGTGATTAATGCAGTGAAGAAATGGCTATGGGAACAGGACAAAATGTAGTACAGATCTGGGATAGATGCTCTTGTTTCAAGATGGTGTAAAGCTGTTAAATTTGATGCTGATTATGTTGAGAAGTAGAAATGGTTGCTGCATGCACATATGCATGAACATTGTGACTAAATTTCATTTGTATGTTATTAACTGTTAAAGAGATAATATATGTGGTGCATAACATAGTAGATGCAGTTGTTGCACATAGTGAACAATGAGGGTTAGAGTTGAATAGTAAGAAGACACAGATTATGGTCGTCACTGGGAAGAAGGAAATACCATAATGTGATATACGAGTAAATGGGCATATTCTTAAGCAAGTGAATCGATACAGTTATCTCGGAACAGTCATAACATCTGATGGGAGATGCCTTGAAGAGATTAGAACAAGAATTGCCATTGCAAAGGTAGCCTTTTGCAAGATGAAAAACATACTGACCAATAAAAGGATATCAATTAACACGAGAAAAGAGTGTTGAAGTGCTACATAGAACCTGTACTTTTGTGTGGATGTGAAGCATGGACAATAAGCAGTCAAGCGAAAAAACATATGGTGGCTGGGAAAATGTGGTTTCTGAGGAAAATGCAAAGAATACCATGGACAGACAGAAAAACCAATAACAAGTCCTTCAAGAAACAAATGAAGATCATAAACTGATTAGAGTCATTAGACGTAGACAGTCAAATATTTTTTGCCATGTTATGAGAAGAAATGACTTGGAGAACTTGGTGACAACTGGCAAGATCAAAGGGAAGAGACCAAAGGGAAGACCGAGAAGTAAATACCTGGATGGCTTGGCCATGTGGCATTGTTGAGATAGGAACACGGAGCTGATCCACGACTCTGGTGATCGAGTGAGATGGCAAAACATGACCGTCCACGCTTATCGGCATGGCACATGATGGATGGATGGCAAAACTTTATGACCTACCCTCATATATTGTGGCATTTCCTAGTGACTACCGTAATCTGTATCTTCTTCCAATTTAATTCTAACCCAGGTTGTTCACTGTGTGCAACAGCCACATCTACTGAATGTTGCAGGTCCTACTTATTGTCTTCAATCAATACTGTATCATTCCCATATCTAATGTTATTGATGTTATGTCCCCCAATGGTGATTCTTCTTCTTTTCTGAAAATAGCTTCACTGTATAGGGAAAAAAAAAATATCTGGAAACATTACACATCCCTGTCGCACACCTCTCTTAATAGGCTGATATCGTCCTACTCCGTTATCGATCTTTTTTTAGCTTGTTGTTTCCAATATATATTTTTCACAAGTCTAAGATCTTTCCCATCAATTTGTAGATCAGCAAGCATCTTCATCATGTTGAAATATCTTACTTTATCGAAAGCCTTGAATTAGTGATTATAGTATGTCCACATTTGTTTGCCTTCATTCACGATCAATTATTTTGAAAACTGTCTGTTGCATCGTTATGAAATTTTTCCA
The DNA here is from genome assembly GCA_963921405.1 of Cepaea hortensis. Classification (NCBI taxonomy): domain Eukaryota; kingdom Metazoa; phylum Mollusca; class Gastropoda; order Stylommatophora; family Helicidae; genus Cepaea; species Cepaea hortensis. Next base: position 506,256,823 of record OY992876.1, on the reverse strand, counting down.
GCCGTCTTATATTTACCCCCACCCAAGGAATATGTCTTTGATAGGTCCAAAAACAACTTAAATCATTGAAAGCGGCAACATTCCTTTGATGTTTTGCTTAACAACTAGTGATTTCTCGCTAACAAAGTTATTTTTACGGTAATGTGAGACCTGCCAATTCTGATGGCACACAAAGGCGTATCCGGATTCGTATGGGAGTGGGTGCAATGAAAGAACTAGCTTAAAATCGACAGGGGTGGCTGCTTTGCACTGGGTTTTTATCCCATATGGCTCAGTTTCTTTCCGCAGCGCGGAAAGCGTCACACAAAGCACGAACTCCGTAGCTCCAGCGACGACCCTTGGGAATGTCCGAAAAAATGCACTCGTGAAATGAAGGACGCGGCCCGGAATCGAACATACAACCTTCGGAGCCCGAGTCAGACGGCTTGACCACTTCAACACGGAGAATCCCGAGAGGGGTGCAATGTGTAATATTAGTAAAGACAGAGAATTTACAGAGGCACGGGGTAAATAATTTGTAAATTAACAGGAAAGTAGAAGGAATATATTTCTTACCTTATTTTTCATTTCCTTCTTGTTTCTTCAGCTGATGCTGATGCTGTAATGTTTAGGGCCTGCAATTCGTCTGAATAGTTGGAGCAAAATATCCCAGTAAGTGTGTACGTAGATTAAGGTCTGCGATCTGCTCAAACCTTAATCTGTGTCGGACGATTCCAGTAGGTTGATGATTGCTCTCGGTTGCATAAAATTCAATCCATCCTTTCTCCAATAGTCCTCTTCCTCTTTCAACACATGGTCCTGACGTTTTTTACAGTAACTTTTATCAATATTTAATAGCGCGGACAGACAGACAGAAAGGTAGGTAGGTAGGTAAGTAGGTAGGTAGGCAGAAAGGTAGGTGGGTGGCTGGCTGACTGGGTGTGTGGGTGGGTCGGTCGGTCGGTGGGTCGGCCGGCAGGCAGGCAGGCAGACAGACAGACAGATAGATAGATAGATAGATAGATAGATAGATCCTCGCCAGGAGCCGGGCCGAGGCAGCTAGTTTATTTATATAATCACGTTTCATGAAAGAACCCACAGTTTGACGACACCTCTGAACTACCCCATATAAATTCCCTCAGTCTGCCAAAAGCGAAAACCGTGCATACAAATTTCAAAAACAGCGGAGGTGTGTCTTGTTGAAGCGGTAATACTCTCAAAATGATGGAATGAATGCGGGGGCAATAAAATATATACCACATATAAACAAACATTGAAATCTGCTGTACAATCTCCAGAACAAAAATTTTTTTGTTCGGTGGACATAATTATAAGGTTATACGCTAAATCTCATCATTTTCCCTCAGTTGGTTACTGAGATATTGAATTTTATATTGAGGCAACAAACAAACAAAACACACTATAGTGAATATGTTTAATTATGTTTCTTTGCCATAGGATCTTAATGTTGTTTAATCTCTGCCTTGCTATTGTAACTCTCCTCCCTGTAGCATTTATTTGTGAAAGTCTACATTGTCAATCACTGGCTTCTGTGGTGAAGGGGGTTATGGGCAATTTGTAAAACCTCATACTGCATTCGAAAGACAGCTGCGGGGGAATTGGCAGAAGACAGCCTTGTATTGGTTTTCACACAATAGTATGAGTGTCGGTCGTTCAGAAAGCAATGGCAAACTACTGAACGTAAAACTTGCTAAGAAATCACAAACAGCGAAAAAATGCTGGGATTGACTGTGATATCCTGTAAAGGATATGCAAATTGACTTTTAGCATGGTTAATTATGGAGCCAGGATATTCACCTTTTCAACTGATCAACACCAGCAAACACATGAAAGTAATATTTTTGAGAACATGCATCTTTCCTGTGTCAACATACAGATGTGGATTATTTCACAATTACTAAAGTAGATTTGAGAGATTATACTTGTAGTGTCTGTTCATGTGCTATTGATCATTTACAGTAAATGTTCACTTTATAGACTAAGTTTAGTTTATTATAATATATTGCAGGCCACTCTAATGTTTAGCTAAATGTTCACTGTTTGTGTGTTTCAGAAATACACCACTGTTGCCAGAATTGGGACTTCCTATTTCACATAAGTGCAAACACAAATAGAGAAGATGGCATCTGATAACATTAAATTGGAGTTTGTGAAACAAGAACTTCCAGATGTGTTCTATGATTGCAAACCTCATGCCCGATTCAATAACATGGTAGGCATGGAAGGTTGCTGCAGCCTTGAAGACATGGCAGGACACACAGACACAGGATCAAGAGTGACTGAAAATAAAATAAGTCTCGCTCACCCTGAGCAAATATCACTTGATGATAGTGGGATTGAGAATAGTTATATCACATCAGTAAACCTTGAGGAATGTGATACATTATCAGAGAGCTTATCATCTACCAATGAAATTAACACTAAACTAAAGTGTGTGGCTAATGAGACTGGTGAATTACAAACTGTAGAAACACCAGTGACATGTACACAGATCTCCGAGAAGTCTCTAAATTATCATGATAGTCTTACCAGTTGTATTCATGAAAGAATAGAAACAGAAGATGCACAATACATGTCTGATGTTTGTGATTCAGTTGTTGGAGTAGACAGATATTTACACAGGAAGATAAGAACAAAGACAGAAGAAACAACTTACAAATGTGATGATTGTGGTGCATCTTTTGCTGTAGCGGGCAGTCTGAAGCGCCACAAGAGAACACACACAGGAGTTAAACCTTACAAATGTGATGATTGTGGTGCATCCTTTACTCGTGCAAACAGTATGAAGCTCCACAAGAGAACACATACAGGAGAGAAACCTTACAAATGTGATGACTGTGGAGCATCTTTTACTGAAGTGAGCAATCTGAAGTACCACAAGAGAACACATACAGGAGAGAAGTCTTACAAATGTGTTTATTGTGGTGCATCTTTTACTGACTCTAGCGGTCTTAAGCATCACACGATGACACATACAGGAGAGAAACCTTACAAATGTGATGATTGTGGTGCATCTTTTACTAAATCTAGCCATCTGAAGCGCCACAGGATAACACATACAGGAGAGAAACCCTACACATGTGTTGATTGTAATGCATCTTTTACTCAGGCTGGCATTGTGAAGCTCCACATGAGAACACATACAGGAGAGAAACCCTACACATGTGTTGATTGTAATGCATCTTTTACTCAGGCTGGCATTGTGAAGCTCCACATGAGAACACATACAGGAGAGAAACCCTACAAATGTGATGACTGTAGAGCATCTTTTACTGAAGTGAGCAGTCTGAAGTACCACATGAGAACACATACAGGAGAGAAGCCTTACAAATGTGATTATTGTAATGCATCCTTTACTCATGCTGGAACTTTGAAGCGCCACAAGAGAACACATACAGGAGAGAAGCCTTACAAATGTGTTTATTGTGGTACATCTTTTACTGACTCTAGCGGTCTTAAGCATCACACGATGACACATACAGGAGAGAAACCTTACAAATGTGATGATTGTGGTGCATCTTTTACTAAATCTAGCCATCTGAAGCGCCACAAGATAACACATACAGGAGAGAAACCCTACACATGTGTTGATTGTAATGCATCTTTTACTCAGGCTGGCATTAGGAAGCTCCACATGAGAACACATACAGGAGAGAAACCTTACAAATGTGATGATTGTGGTGCATCCTTTACCCATGCAAACAGTATGAAGTTCCACAAGAGAACACATACAGGAGAGAAACCTTACAAATGTGATGATTGTGGTGCATCTTTTACTAAATCTAGCCATCTGAAGCGCCACAAGATAACACATACAGGAGAGAAACCTTACAAATGTGTTTATTGTGGTGCATATTTTACTGAAGTGGGCAGTCTGAAGTACCACAAGAGAACACATACAGGAGAGAAGCCTTACAAATGTGATGGTTGTGGTGCATCCTTTACCCATGCAAACAGTATGAAGTTCCACAAGAGAACACATACAGGAGAGAAACCTTACAAATGTGTTGATTGTGGTGCATCTTTTACTAAATCTAGCCATCTGAAGCGCCACAAGATAACACATACAGGAGAGAAACATTACAAATGTGTTGATTGTGGTGCATATTTTACTGAGTCTAGCAATCTGAAGCGTCACATTAGAATACATACAGGAGAGAAACCTTACAAATGTGATGACTGTGGAGCATCTTTTACTGAAGTGGGCAGTCTGAAGTACCACATGAGAACACATACAGGAGAGAAGCCTTACAAATGTGATTATTGTAATGCATCCTTTACTCATGCTGGCACTTTGAAGCGCCACAAGAGAACACATACAGGAGAGAAGCCTTACAAATGTGTTTATTGTGGTTCATCTTTTACTGACTCTAGCGGTCTTAAGCATCACACGATGACACATACAGGAGAGAAACCTTACAAATGTGATGATTGTGGTGCATCTTTTACTAAATCTAGCCATCTGAAGCGCCACAGGATAACACATACAGGAGAGAAACCCTACACATGTGTTGATTGTAATGCATCTTTTACTCAGGCTGGCATTGTGAAGCTCCACATGAGAAAACATACAGGAGAGAAACCCTACACATGTGTTGATTGTAATGCATCTTTTACTCAGGCTGGCATTGTGAAGCTCCACATGAGAACACATACAGGAGAGAAACCTTACAAATGTGATGACTGTGGAGCATCTTTTACTGAAGTGAGCAGTCTGAAGTACCACATGAGAACACATACAGGAGAGAAGCCTTACAAATGTGATTATTGTAATGCATCCTTTACTCATGCTGGCACTTTGAAGCGCCACAAGAGAACACATACAGGAGAGAAGCCTTACAAATGTGTTTATTGTGGTGCATCTTTTACTGACTCTAGCGGTCTTAGGCATCACACGATGACACATACAGGAGAGAAACCTTGCAAATGTGATGATTGTGGTGCATCTTTTACTAAATCTAGCCATCTGAAGCGCCACAAGATAACACATACAGGAGAGAAACCCTACACATGCGTTGATTGTAATGCATCTTTTACTCAGGCTGGCATTGGGAAGCTCCACATGAGAACACATACAGGAGAGAAACCTTACAAATGTGATGACTGTGGAGCATCTTTTACTGAAGTGAGCAGTCTGAAGTACCACAAGAGAACACATACAGGAGAGAAGCCTTACAAATGTGATGATTGTGGTGCATCCTTTACCCATGCAAACAGTATGAAGTTCCACAAGAGAACACATACAGGAGAGAAACCTTACAAATGTGATGATTGTGGTGCATCTTTTACTAAATCTAGCCATCTGAAGCGCCACAAGAAAACACATACAGGAGAGAAACCTTACAAATGTGTTTATTGTGGTGCATATTTTACTGAGTCTAGCAATCTGCAGCGTCACATTAGAATACATACAGGAGAGAAACCTTACAAATGTGTTTATTGTGGTGCATATTTTACTGAGTCTAGCAATCTGAAGCGTCACATTAGAATACATACAGGAGAGAAACCTTACAAATGTGATGACTGTGGAGCATCTTTTACTGAAGTGGGCAGTCTGAAGTACCACATGAGTACACATACAGGAGAGAAGCCTTACAAATGTGATTATTGTAATGCATCCTTTACTCATGCTGGCACTTTGAAGCGCCACAAGAGAACACATACAGGAGAGAAGCCTTACAAATGTGTTTATTGTGGTTCATCTTTTACTGACTCCAGCGGTCTTAAGCATCACACGATGACACATACAGGAGAGAAACCTTACAAATGTGATGATTGTGGTGCATCTTTTACTAAATCTAGCCATCTGAAGCGCCACAGGATAACACATACAGGAGAGAAACCCTACACATGTGTTGATTGTAATGCATCTTTTACTCAGGCTGGCATTGTGAAGCTCCACATGAGAAAACATACAGGAGAGAAACCCTACACATGTGTTGATTGTAATGCATCTTTTACTCAGGCTGGCATTGTGAAGCTCCACATGAGAACACATACAGGAGAGAAACCTTACAAATGTGATGACTGTGGAGCATCTTTTACTGAAGTGAGCAGTCTGAAGTACCACATGAGAACACATACAGGAGAGAAGCCTTACAAATGTGATTATTGTAATGCATCCTTTACTCATGCTGGCACTTTGAAGCGCCACAAGAGAACACATACAGGAGAGAAGCCTTACAAATGTGTTTATTGTGGTGCATCTTTTACTGACTCTAGCGGTCTTAGGCATCACACGATGACACATACAGGAGAGAAACCTTGCAAATGTGATGATTGTGGTGCATCTTTTACTAAATCTAGCCATCTGAAGCGCCACAAGATAACACATACAGGAGAGAAACCCTACACATGTGTTGATTGTAATGAATCTTTTACTCAGGCTGGCATTGGGAAGCTCCACATGAGAACACATATAGGAGAGAAACCTTACAAATGTGATGACTGTGGAGCATCTTTTACTGAAGTGAGCAGTCTGAAGTACCACAAGAGAACACATACAAGAAGAAGCCTTACAAACGTGAGTATTGTGGTGCATCCTTTACCCATGCAAACAGTATGAAGTTCCACAAGAGAACACATACAGGAGAGAAACCTTACAAATGTGATGATTGTGGTGCATCTTTTACTAAATCTAGCCATCTGAAGCGCCACAAGATAACACATACAGGAGAGAAGCCTTACAAATGTGTTTATTGTGGTGCATATTTTACTGAGTCTAGCAATCTGAAGCGTCACATTAGAATACATACAGGAGAGAAACCTTACAAATGTGATGACTGTGGAGCATATTTTACTGAAGTGGGCAGTCTGAAGTACCACAAGAGAACACATACAGGAGAGAAGCCTTACAAATGTGATTATTGTAATGCATCCTTTACTCATGCTGGCACTTTGAAGCGCCACAAGAGAACACATACATGAGAGAAGCCTTTCAAATGTGTTTATTGTGGTGCAAATTTTACTGACTCTAGCGGTCTTAAGCATCACATGATGACACATACAGGAGAGAAACCTTACAAATGTGATGATTGTGGTGCATCTTGTACTAAATCTAGCCATCTGAAGCGCCACAAGATAACACATACAGGAGAGAAACCCTACACATGTGTTGATTGTAATGCATCTTTTACTCAGACTGGCATTGTGAAGCTCCACATGAGAACACATACAGGAGAGAAATCTTACTATTGTGGTGCATCTTGTGTGCATGCTAGACATCTGAAATGCCACATGAAAATACACACTGGAGAGAAACATTACTAGATAGTGGTGTTTACTCAAGTTTGCCATTTGAAGTTTCACAAGATGCTTCATACAAGAGAAAATTATTCATGTTGTGTGGCATTTGCTCAATTAAAGGTTTACAAGTAAACACACCGGAGGCACACCTTACAAATACAGTGATTGTGGGCTAGAGGTGATTAATGTTGTCCTGTTGGGGCATTATACATATTTGACTAGATTTAATTTGACTTGGGAGAGAAATGATGCTGGATGGATTGAGACAGCAGCATGAAGGAATATCAACAGCAGAGTTGATCCAGAACACCAAAGATCAAGATCTGTGGAGAGCTATGAATGCCTACATCAGCAGGCCAGGCACTTGATGATGATGATGATGATGAAATTTGACTTTGCTTATGTTGTCTGCTAAATGGTTATGGTGCTCTGCAGTTGTATATTTATGGCTGGTGTGCTGTGGGAGAGGTGAAGGAGGGTGAAGAGGGTCGTGTAAGATCACTCCATTGGTTTACAAGACCTGTAGTACAGGTATACGTGCATGCAGCATTTAAAGGTTTGTAGGTGATCAGGTCAGACTCAATCTCACATCACTGAGGTGTGTAGGATCATATCATACAGTATGAATGGTTGACCCATGACAACAGTGGTACAGCTGTGGGGGATGATGCAGTGGGGAAGACAATAACAGAACCTGTGACATGGAATAATAGGTATTGTTTATCACTATATGTTTGCAGTGATTATTAAAATAGTTAATGAAATGTTGCATTTTATTGCAGGAATTTCCTCCAACTGTGGTTGCAGGGGGATGGCGGGTATTGTTATCACTATTGTTAGATACCAGGTTTAATTTTTGTGGTTTAACCAGACATCGGGTTTAACTTTTTGTGGTTTAACTAGACACCAGGGTAATTTTTGTGGTTTAACCAGACATTTGGTTTTACTTTTTGTGGTTAACCAGACACCAGATTTAATTGTAGTTTAACCAGACACTTTGTTTAACTTTTTGTGGTTTAACCACACACTGGGTTTAACTGTTTGTGTTTAACCAGACACCAGGTTTAACTTTTTGTGGCTTAGCCAGCAGTCAGCCGGTTCACCCCTGATTTATACATTTATAGATGTCTGGTATATCCAGTCAATATGTTGAGGTCTGAATTAAAACACAAAATATGACTCAGAAACTCAACAAATGGGAAATCACACACTGATATAGGCACGCATTGCCACCACAGCCTTCATCAATGAGACCAACAAAAAATAAAAATAAGATACCTGGGCATAGAGAGATGTCTCTGAGAAGATAATTATTGTATAATGTTAGCTGTGTGTTGTTTTGTTTTGGTTGACCTGTTGATAAAGAGTTTGGGTTCCCATTCGTCAAGTGTCTTGGTCATATTTTGTGTTTTTATTTGGACTCCCGAACAGCTCCACCTAAGCAAACCCCCTGTTTTTATGACAGTATTGTGGTTGCTCAGAATGCCCACCCAGCTCGTTGTGGGCTGCGTGTTCACACTTAGGTGAAGCTTGTTGTCTGCTCACTATGTGGTGGCTGCTTGGTGAAGCTTGTTGTCTGCACACTATGTGGTGGCTGCTTGGTGAAGCTTGTTGTCTGCTCACTATGTGGTGGCTGCTTGGTGAAGCTTGTTATCTTCTCACTATGTGGTGGCTGCTTCTTGTCTGTACACTATGTGGTGGCTGCTTGGTGAAGCTTGTTATCTTCTCACTATGTGGTGGCTGCTTGGTGAAGCTTGATGTCTGCACACTATGTGGTGGCTGCTTGGTGAAGCTTGTTATCTTCTCACTATGTGGTGGCTGCTTGGTGAAGCTTGTTATCTGCTCACTATGTGGTGGCTGCTTGGTGAAGCTTGTTATCTTCTCACTATGTGGTGGCTGCTTGGTGAAGCTTGTTATCTTCTCACTATGTGGTGGCTGCTTGGTGAAGCTTGTTGTCTGCTCACTATGTGGTGGCTGCTTGGTGAAGCTTGTTATCTTCTCACTATGTGGTGGCTGCTTGGTGAAGCTTGTTGTCTGCTCACTATGTGGTGGCTGCTTGGTGAAGCTTGTTGTCTGCTCACTATGTGGTGGCTGCTTGGTGAAGCTTGTTGTCTGCACACTATGTAGTGGCTGTTTGGTACATTGTGCTTCAAAAAGGCTTAATAACTACGATCCATGGCGGTGGCGAGTATGGCTGGTAAGGCCAATTCTTGCTGCAAATGTTTGCCCACAGTAGGTGCATGTGAAAACATGGTCACTTCCACCATTTTGCACCATCTTACGTCTCTCACGCTCTGTGTGTGCTTTATCTGCAATCATTTTCTCCTTTGTCTTTATTCCATTTCTGATAGTTGCCCTCCACGCAACACGTTCAGCGGCGACGTGCTCCCAATGTGCATTATCAATGCCTGTATCAATCATGTCCCGCTTACACACATCTTTGTATCGCAGTAGAGGCCGACCCTGAGATCTCCTACCCGTCTGTAATTCCCCAAAAAAGATGTCCTTTGGTATTCTACCATCATCCATCCTCCTAACGTGTCCTATGCATCTAAGTCTACGAAGACTGAGCATGGAATACACCGTCACACAACCTGATCTTTCCAATACTTCAGTATTTGTGATTTTGTCTTGCCACTTAATACCAAGTATTCTTCGCAGACACCGCATATGAAAGCTGTTTAAACGTTTCTCTATTGCCTCTCCATAGCACAAAGCCTGGGCTAAAATAAAGAAACCATGTGTTGCCCATGCAGCATGATCCCACTCTCGGCCTGCCTAGTTCACTCCAGAGGAAAGTTGACACCTATAATCTGGAACAAGACAAGCTGCAGAAGCTGCCGGATCAGCAAAGCAATGCTTTAACTGTCCGCCTGTCGGAGCTTCGATCCTAGACCAGCTGCCAACCAAGGCTTAGGATCTGGTCTGCCCTGCCATGACTTATTTTGTCTTTGGGTTGCATTTCCTCGCACCAGGATAAGGCTAGTACCCTCCCAATTGCGCTCTTCCGCCCGAAGCCGTTGCCACAATGTGGGGTGTCGGGTTTGGTAAGCGCCGCCCAACATTCGGCGCTGACAGAAAGCAGGTAGTACCGTCTACTGTGATCCGGTAGCTCAGTCATATCTGACTAAGACCTGACTAGTATTCAGGTCGACAAATAGACACAACCAAACTGTATGTATTGCACTGGTTACCTACAAAAGTTCCTAGAATATCATGAAACAACATGAAAATACTGACATTCTAAACGATCTGAACACTGAAGAAAACTATCTCATAAACAGTATCGTGACTGAGAAACTGAACTAGTTTAGCCACATAACACATCACAATAGTGGTGTAAGACAGTTTCAGGTTTACGAGACAGGGATCAACCAGCACCAAAATAGACATGACAGAATATGGTACGGGGATCAGCCAGCACCAAAATAGACGTGACAGAATATGGTACGGGGATCAACCAGCACCAAAATCTCAGGACACAGTATGAGACGAATCAAGCAGTGCATAAATAGACAAGACACAGCAGACATGTCGGGCATTCAGGTCCACGAGGCAAGAGAACTGACAAAGGATTGAGGATCTGTTAACCATTTGTTGAGAGTGACGTCCCGCTGCATGAAGATGACCTATAAACATATTTTATACACGTGCCTGGTATCATCTGTGTCCTTGTGACAGGTTTGCCTTGGGTATTGAGAGTTAACCAAGCCAAAGGGGTCCTTAGCACTCCCGTGTATTCTAACCCCAGGGGTTGGACAGGTAGATACACTGTTTTCTCTGTGGTTGACCTCAAATGGTTTAATTATGTCTACAAACCCCTCCAGATTCTAGACCCCCACTATTTACCTTCTCCCTTGGGACAATGAACACTGAGGCATCGTCCGAGACCACACTCAATCACTGTACAAAGAATAAGTCAACATCAACAAAGTTTATTCTACCCTAAAGACAATAGGTAGGAAATTTACACCCTGATAGTATAAACTATTTACAATAGCAGAGGATAGGGTAGAGACAGAATCAGAGACAGAAATGCTACTTGTATCATTAGTAGGCTGACGTGCAGGTTTGAGGCAGATGTTCCGTCCAGTCGGTCCGACACTCACCCGGCTCTCTTCCAGAATGATGACTGGAACCTTTGGAGACCACTCCGTCCCCAGAGCTAAGATCAGATGTCAGAGGAACTACCTCTTCGGACCACAGACTGCTGGATGAACTTCTCCGCTGCACTGTCCCAATGAGTCGCTATGACCACCTTTCACAGTTCTCAACGTACAGCCTGGTTAGGAGACTCTCATCCTTGAGGCGACCCCAGTTGATCTCTAGATGTTCCTAGAAGTAACAAATGACCAATCTAATGGTCCCGTAGTAGAAGCGTTTACCCCTGATTGGGCAATGTATCAGTACTGCAACAAGTCAACACAGTCACTAGAAATACACCAATGTTCCTGTAGATGAGTTCACTAGACTACAGAGTCACTCATGTTCAGACTCCCTCGGAGTCAAGCACACAACTCTCGAAACATGGTTGAGCTTGGTAACAGACCATATTGTCTATATTTCTATTTGACTCGGTTGTTCGAATTATTTGGTAAGAACTAATTCATATTCAGCACACAAGGTTCATAAGGACAAGGATGAGTTGACCTGTCCACCATCACGAGTTCTAGTAATAAAATACGCAAGCTGGTGTGGGTCTAGTCATGACCGAACACTAGTGCCAACGTAGTTACAGCCCCTTGGTGTGGGTCAATCTCTGCCTGGACTCTCCGACGTTTAGGCGGAAACACATTGACTTGGAATTGATGAGCTCCCAGAGCTCTGCCTACCCCTGCTTGGTAAGTCTCTCTGGAGTGAGCCTGCCATCATAATTCCTTAGTACATCAATCTTCAGTATACCCCGGCAAGATTGCTCAGGTAGACGAACCCTTTGGTGAAATAGTCTTAATCACAGTTCTAACAAGGAAAAACAAACCATCTAGTTCCACTAGTGCTGCTGCAGGGCTCTAGAATCACATGGAGAGTATGAGTCATGCATGGTGATTCTCCCTCTTGCAGAATGTAGCACAGTCAGGCGTGGTAGGTAGGTATAGTGACCCTTCGCCATGGATCACGTAGTGGTTTCCGGCAAACAACTTAGTCATAGGCTGGTTCTAACAGGCAACACCTGAAAGTAAGAGCGATCGGTGAAAGTATTCGGCCCAAACATTGGCTCATGTGCATCAAATCCATGACTAATCAACCTTCAGTCTTGCTACCCAGTTATTCAACTAAGTAGAGCAACATCTCTAAGTCGATAGTATTAATGCATAAAACTCAGTCCAATGTCAGCTGGCCCTTCAGAGAACAGCCCGTCAAACAGATTGAGAATCAAGAATGGCGAGTCTGATCTAACGTTTCACCTATCCCTATTCACAGAAAGGTTGTCGCTAAGTCATTCTGTAGTTGTTCAAGAGTTAACTAGAACTAAATATCAAGGTAAGGTGTCCCTGGACCCCCCCCCCCCCTTTTTTTTTTACATGATACATCTAATCATAAACACACAACGATCAATGCACCATCACTTGGGATATAGTAACAATACATGACCATGTAACATATCTACACACTCCATTTCGCTAGTGGGACCTCCTGCCCACTCTATAGCGAAACTCTTCTTGTTAGACTCTTCCTTAGAGTCAAGAAGTCTTTCTATGAAAAACATGCTCCCCGCATGTTCAAGGTTCTCTCCAGTTCTGCCTTTCCAAGAGGATTAGCCTTGGCCTTGTCCGAACTTCATGGCTGGCCTGGTTATACCAGTCTCATACAAGAATAACTCGCACGCAGTCCCCATATCCCATTCGTCCCCGAATCTCATTCATCCTCCATTTGTTCCTCCATACATTCCTCACATCAGCACTGACGTACCCACGCAAGTATGAATAGGAACAGGGCAGGAAAGAATAGCATGAAGAACGCATGTGTACATCGCGACGGTAACGCCGTGTTATCTCGCGTCGAACCACTTCGGCGGTCGGTACATTATTCATAGAAGGAGTACTCACCATGACCTAGTATATACGTGATAACTACATCGTATATCTCTCTAGCACCACTGAAGAACTTACCTTCGTATGAATTCCCAGTTCCTCGAATGAATTCACTATTTAGTTCTCACACAAAATAGCTACATCACTTCTTAGTGCTAACCACTAAGTGCTCTATTTCCCTATCACATTAGTGATTCACTAACTCACTCTTCATCTACCATCTTACCTGTCTAATTTCAGCGCTCGGCTAGTGGTAATTACTGACTGACATCAAAGTAGGTTCATTCTATACAACAGTTTACTGTTCCCTACTACAGTCCAGGAAACATAGTATATGCAACTACCAACTATAATCAATCAATAACATTTGAACACAATTTGCCGATTTAACGGACTTATTTCTAAGCTGTTGACAAAACTCAGTGGTTCACGACGCCTTGTAAACACAAATACACACACAGCTGTGCGCTGCCCTCGTTCTCAACTTGCTTATCGATCGGTCACTTCATTAGCGATGCAAAGTCGCCCGCATATTTAATTAGCTCTGAACGATCGCAATTCATGTTAAATTTACAACGTTAAATTAATTAATGAAGTTAGTACCTGAATCGGTGAACTGCGTCCAGTCAGCTTCAATTACTGTCTAAGCCAGCAGGCCGTGAGATTTCGACAGTCAGCTGCAACTTGGTTGAGTGTGAAGGAATGGTTTCAACTGCCACACAAACGCAGTACCTTCTCACACGAGATGTAGAAAGCGAATGAGCTTTGACAGCCGCATTTCTCCTTCGTGCGTACGAATGCGCCCGAGAAATAAGTGCTTCACGAAGTGTGTCAACTCCACGAGAAACTCTATTTTCCACACTGGAATTCTAGGTTCTAGCCGCACGTGAAGTTGGTGCTGCGCTAAACAACCCTGGTCATCCGAATCCAGGTGTTTCTCGAACCTTCCATATGGAAAATTCCTGCTGGGCTATCCCCGATCTAATTATAACCGGGAAAGTCCCTGATGACACAGAATAAAGAGGAATCTCGCCCGATGAGGCACAAATGAATTGCCGTTTCGTCACAGTCCTACCAGGGTCTGTGGGGGAAGCCAAGAACATTAACCCTGTAAGCTACCGTGCATGTGGCAAGAGATGGGAGAGAAGGGTTGGCCTGAGACTGGCTGTAGACAACTGTAGCAGCACAAACCAACCAACCGGGGACATGTCTACACAGGACTGGGCTTGGGGGATTAGGCCTCGTTGGGAGATGTCAGCCCACACATGAAGAAATCAGTAGTCTGATTCATTCTGTAGAAGTCAGCGCACGACACACTTGGTAATTACACTATATATTATATAATTTTCTTACTTTCTTCTATCATAGACAGTTATCATGAATAAGTTAAAAGGAAAGAAATTATTTCCTAGACAGTTGTCATGAATATTTAAATAACGAAGACACAAACAATAGATTGCATGATTTATTACCTGGCATATTTCGCTGGATCTCGTCAGGTACATACTGCAGAATTCACACAACATAAAGTAAAATAACAAGATAAATCCTCCAAGCTGAAATATACACATGTTCGCACAGTAATGTCAATTGTCTACCATGGTAATTTTAAACTGACTGACGTGTCTTTCTGTTTGCACAAAACTGGCTTGTGTAGATTAATCATTATTGCTTCTGCAAACTCTAACAAGCGAGTATTTTGTGTGTTAAACAATATGCAAAAGGCACTGTCTCTATCAATCAGATGGCCGCTTTCCAGCATATGCCTAGCAATTGATGAAGCGGGAAGCTTCCGGTGTGTCGGCCCCACTAGGCTCCCATCGCCCGTGTGTAGTATCTTGTCAATCCATTGAGGTATGTGTTCAGCAACTGTTTTGTTCAACTGCCGCTCTATTCTACCGATGTAAGTAGACTGGCACCTACATGTGAATTGGTAAATACAATTGTTTTTGGCGTACATGGGGAAAGGCTCTTTTACTGCTGGTGTCGGAATCGGTGTGGTTCTGTACCTAATAACTGGAGTTGCAGCACAGAATAATCGGCCTACTTCTGTTATGAGCCCGTCTTGTAGATTGCCATGCTATAAGTCCAGCATTCATAACAATTACATGCAAAATGTCCAAATAGCACGATCAATAATTTCGGCTCGACACAAACTTATAATAGTAAACGAGCAAAGTTCAGAACTGGAACGGCAGGGAAATGACGAAGCCAACTGTCATGTTGAAGATTTTGAAACGTAATAACATTTAATAAGTTCTCACAGTCAGTTTGAGATTTTCTATCAATTCTATCCGTACCTAGGTGCTTGTTGTTGCCAAGCGGGACCTAGTTCTATTTACAGGAACTCATTGATACTCAACACTAACCTGCTTACATAGAGATTGTACCTTCGCATCTTCCGTTGCTCTTCTGTCGCTCTGCCTGCAGTTCTCCTTTGCCGCTCTGCGCGATGTAGGTCTAGGTACCCCGTAAGTTATGTAGCGACACGTTGTAGCAAACCCTGTATATCTTCCTTCCTTGCTATCTCAGTCGCAGCCACTGTTTCATGTGCCAACACTATTCTACCGCCAATATTTGCATTTCACGGCCAGCTAGTACCTTCCCAATCAATGTCCTTTCTGTTGATAACTGACGTCACTCTCCTTTGTGTTCTTTATCAACAGTCTCTTAGTTTCTTGTGTTGTTTTCCTCTATATCATTTTCTACCGCATTTTCCGATGACGTCATTCTGTCTAAACGTAATGTGGCAGTATGCCCCCCTCCCTTTTAAAATGATGTAATCATTTTTTTACATCAAGAGAATTAACCTGACACATAGCAGTGCAGACACAATGACTTTTATCGGACTAGCAAGATGCTATGGACACCTATCGATTACCCACAAAGTAAAAAAAAAATATATAACGGGCACGCCCTCCAATCTACACACCAACGGTAGATGTCGTGTATACAGCCCATGGGGAGGCTGTACTAACTAATCATAAAGACCAGTCCCTCATTTGTCCCTAAGGACAAGCGTCCTTCTCTAGGTCAAAACCTGGAGTGAGGGGACGTGAGGAATAAACAGGTACCAGTTGCATGTACTATTATCTTGTAACCATCTGTGCAGTTATCTCGACTGCTATGTCGTGAATGTTAATCTCATCAAACGGATAGGTGAGGTACCAGTATTATGACGTCATAATTTTAGGCGTAATCGAGGTAAATGCTCTTTAGAGACGTCATGATAAACTCTTTGTGTAGGTGTGGCAATAATGACCTAGTGACAATATCATCTAACGGCGTATTTCATAATGTGGTGGCTATACTTGGCAATAGCGATCACAATGAGAATTGAAAAATCTATGACCCATCATATGTATAATTAAGTACTAATATGAACAATAATAATAAGAATATGTAACTACTTAACTTTATGAACTGGATTTATGTGAAATAAAATATATATATAATTCTATGCTACGCATTAGCAATAAATTAATAATTGATTAATGAAATGAATCATGTTACTCAAGTAGTGATCACAAGGGTACAATTAATATTGACATATGTCGTTTCGCGACGAAAACCGTGTCTATTCTCATTTACTGTATCAGTGTTCAACACATACACTCTCATCAATAGTCAGGTTTCGATCCACGAAATAGCACTATAACTATCAATGTTTACCGCGAATATGCTGTAATAATATGACATAATTTTATTTTAGAAATACAAACGATTTCCGATAATCCAGAAATGTTCAGGTATAGTTCATCAATTACAGCGCACATGGTCAATCACACTCGATTGTGCAGTGTCACTTGCCATGGCGAACAATGTCCCTGCCAAAGAACGAATTAAACAAACCATGTACATATCCGAATAACACTAATAAATTTCACATAATTCGCAATTTGTTGTTTTCAACAGTAATCTACCTGGGTGAATGTATGCAACATATGTTAATCAGCCTAACGAAAATCCAAATACGAACGCAGACAATAAGTAAGAAAATATAATATACATAATTTAATTTTTTTTTTTTTTTTAGAGACGACTAAGAAGATCTGCCAAATTATTGTCTTTGCCAGGAATGTGACAGATATCAAATTCATAGTCCTGTAACAGAAGTGACCATCTATGAATTCTGGAGTTTTTTGGATGACCAGATTTAAAGATCTGCAATGGTTTATTGTCAGAAAGAACTAGGAATTTTCTTCCAAGAAGGTATCTAGAAAACTTATCAATGCTCTCAATTAACGCTAAAGCTTCCAGTTCGGTAATTGCATAATTTCTCTGAGTATCTGATAGTTTCTTACTGAAGTATAGAATAGGATGTAATTTACCATCATGTATTTGAAGTAAAACAGCTGAAATTGCATGAAAACTAGCGTCTGTTTGTAAAACGAAATCTTTAGAGATATCAGGCAATTTAATAATAGGATATGTGCTGAACAGAGTTTTGATCTGTTGTAATAATTTATCATGATCAGCTGTCCAGATAATTTTCGTTGGTTGACCTTTTTTTAGAAGTTCAGAAAATGATGCCGTCATATCAGCAAAGTTAGGAATAAATTTCTGATTGTAATTAATGAGACCCAACAGACTTCGAAGTTCTTTCTTAGTGGTAGGTGGTTTAATATTTAAGATCTTGGTAACTACTTGTGGATCAGTTTTTCGGAATCCGTCAGAAATTCTATGACCAAGAAATTGTATTTCAGTGCAACCTATTTCTATTTTGCTAGGTTTTGCTTTCAGACCATGTTGTTGTATTCTCTGAAATACTTGTTTTAATATTTTAACATGTGTGTCAATGTTAGAAGTATGGATACAGATATCATCCATATATGTAGCAACATTAGAAATACCGTGTAGTAATTTTCTCATCATACGCATGAATGTGCTTGGTGCATTTTGTAACCCGAATGGAAGATATGCCCATTCGTACAAACCTAAAGGAGTACTAAATGCTGTAATATGCATGGAATCTTCATCCATGGGGATTTGCCAATATCCTTTAGTAAGATCAATCTTGGAAAATAACCTAGAGTTTGCCATGCCTTCAATTAGCTCATCGATATTTGGCATTGGTTCAGCATCGAGGAGTGTTAGCGCGTTCACTTTCCTGTAATCGACACACAAACGTAGTGAACCATCTTTTTTCTTCACAATGACTACCGGAGAACAATAATTTGAAATGGACTTCCTAATTATACCACTTTGATCAAGTTCAGATATTTCTGCTGTAATCTTATCCAGATAATGTAGAGGGATAGGATATGGTTTCACCTTTACTGGAATATCAGATAGTAACGTAATTTTGTGTTTAATAAGTGATGTTTGCCCAGGTTTATCAGAAAAAATTGTGCCAAACTCTTGTATAGCTGAAATAAGCTTATCTTTATCTTGTGGTGGTAGTTTGTTATTAATTTGTATTGCTTGCCAATCCTTATCACTGTTAACTGTTGGTGTTGGTATTTGTTGTGTAATAGCGTCTTCTTGTTGTTCGTTGATAACCCAGCAAGCTGCTGCAACTCTATGTGGTATTTGTTGGTTATCATACGGAGTGTCAGTGTCACGTGTAACATAAGGTTTTAGCATATTAATGTGGAAAATTTTATTTTTCCCTTTTACCTCAATGACATAATCGACGTCGCTAACCTTTCTGATGACTCTAAATGGACCCTGCCACGAAGTAACAAGACAATCCCGAGGGTCGGGAAGTAACAGTAACACGTTGTCTTTTTCTTTCAAGACTATTGTCTTGGCCTTTCTATTGTCGTATTGCCTATATTTCTCTCCTGCCTTCTCAAGTGCTGATTTAGAAATTTGACAAGCTGTCATGATTTTATGTCGCAACTGCGTAACCATTTCATATGCTTCTCTTTTAGGGTGGTCATATGTTTTGTTAGTCAGCATGTCATTGTATAGCATCAATGGACCACGAGGATTGGCTCCGTACACGAGCTCAAATGGAGAAAAACCAGTACTAGCTTGTGGTACCTCCCGGTACGCAAATAATACTGCAGGCAATAGAATGTCCCAGTCTTTCGGACGTTCAGCCGCAACTTTTGCTAGGGTTCGTTTAAGGACCCCGTTGTAATTTTCATTTACCCCATTCGTCATTGGGTGCCACGGTGAACTAAACACCTGTGGAATACCCAGCACTTTCATCGCTGCTTGGGTAGCCGCAGATATAAACTGACTACCTCTGTCTGATAAAATGTATAATGGAAATCCTATCCTACTGAAAATCAATAAAAATGAATCTAGGATGGATCTACTAGTGATGTGTTTGAGCGGGATAGCCTCCGGCCAACGAGTACATAAATCAATCATGGTTAAGATAAATCGATTACCACGATCAGTGGTAGTGTTAAGTGGACCCACAATATCCACAGCAATCTTTTGAAATGGGCGTGATGCCAAATCAGTTTTCTGAACATGAGCTGTAGGGTGTTTGCCTTTTTGTGTGGTTCTTTGGCACAATGAACACGAACGAACATGATTTGTGATATCTTTGGCGTAACCAGGCCAATAAAATTGTGCTAACAACCTATGAGTAGTCTTAGCAATGCCCATATGCCCTGCAAATGGCGAATCATGTGCCAACTTCAGTGCTTCGCTACGATATTTGGTTGGTAGCACTGTTTGTAAACACAATGTTGAACCTCTGTTGTATTGTCTATACAAAATATTATTGTCTAACACAAATTTCCAATCACCATTTTTAGCTTGTTTCGAAGGATTGTTCATGTTATTAAAACAGATTTTAAGAGAAGAATCTTGTTGTTGTTCTGTAGCTAAGTCCGCAGTCAGTGTTATAATATTATGACCATTGTCACTAACAGTCTGAGAAGATGAAGAATTGTCCTTATCTTCTTCTTCTTGACGATGCACTTGTGCTCTTGTGACAGCATTTGTTGGAATGTTTTTAATCTCCCACTCAATTGCCTCTTCATGAGTGCGATCATTTGCATTAGGTACGTTCCCAATGAGTAACCCGGCACAAGGATTCGGGAGTACTGCTGCATTTACTGTGCCTTTAAAGTATGGAGATTTTATCGTGATTGTGGCGATTTTATACCTTTCAACTGTGCCGCCGAAAGTTCTGCAGCCTACAGTTTTGCCTGTGTAGTCTTGCTCTCTTATGAGCTTTTGGTCTACCCCAATAATAGATGCGCCTGTATCACGAACGCATGTAGTAGGTTCCCCGTTCACCCAAGCTTGGTGAACTTTAAGTGTGCCATTCTGTATGTCAGCCGCATTGGCCTCTTGAATGGTCGCTAGGCATTCGTCATCAGGAATGTCTTTCTCAGTCTTATCTAATTTGTCGTTGTAAGTCTGAATAATAGCCGCATGTGTGTCCTCTAAGTCGTCAGAATCGCTGCTGGAGAACACGTATGCAGTATTCGCCTCCTTCCAAGTGTTTCTCATCGCGCACGACCGGCTTGTATGTCCATACGCCCGACAAGAATAGCATTTAACACTCTTCTTGTAGAAGTCATACTTACTCTTTTTCTTAGATGTGATGTCTCTTAGGTACGCAGGATAACCAGGATGTTGGTCACACATTTCCAAAGCACCGTGTGAGAGTTTACAATATTGACATCGTGTGAAGTGACCCTTTCTAGGTCTGTCAGAATCTCTGTTTGTGTTCTGGTAAGGTCCCCTGTTTCTATTAGAGAATTTCTTGAACTTACCATTACTTCTGTTATTCTGAATTCTAGCACTAGCCCCTATTACCAGTTCAGGTTGTGTGCATTCCGCAAATATGTCACGGTGTGCATTGAAATATGATTCTCCCCTCGTTTCCATTTCCTTAAGATCTTTGCATTTATTCTCCACTAGAAATATAGACATGGACTCTGGTACCGCAGATAGTAATCTATCTCTAATTATAAAGTCTCGAATTTTATTGTAGTCAGACCCAATATCAGCGGCTTTAGTCCATTTATCAAAAGATGAGGTTAATTCAGAAACAAAGTCAAGGAAAGTTTGGTTAGATTTAGGAGTGAGTGTTTTAAACTTAGTACGTAAGCCCGATTCATCTAAACTAAAGTGTGCCAAAACACGATCTCTCATGTATTTGTAATTGGTACGTAAGTCCTCAGGTATCAACTCGATTACCTTTAAAGGCTCCAATGCGAGATGCCTGTGGAACAGAATCGGTACGTCTAGTTCCGGTACCTTGTAGTACTTTACAAGCACTTCAAAATTGGTAATCCAAGAACTGACAGAATCACCTTGCTGGAAATTGCGAAAAAGACCTTGATACTTTTTCACTGGATCATTATGTTTTGCTTGAATTCTTTCTCGTTCAATCTCCGCTTCACGATCCATTTCCAATGACTTGACTTTCAAATTACCTTCAACTTCCTTGTCCTTAAGAAGTTGTTCGGCCAAAAGTTTTTCTTTCTCAAATGCCAGTTGCTTATCTTTCATCTCTTTTTCAGCGGCTATCCTTTCCCGTTCCAGCGTTAATTCCTTTTCCCTAGCGGCAATCCTGTCACGTTCCAACGCCATTTCTTTTTCTTTTAACTCTTTCTCAAGAGCTAATCTCTCTCGTTCATGTGAAGCTTGAAGTTGTTTTGCTTCTTTCTCTGCTGCCAATTTTTCAGCTCTCTCTTCACGTTGCTGTGTCTGAAAATCTTTCAATTCTTGCTTCGCCCAATTCCTGAGGTCTGCACCGGTCAAACCAGACCTTTCACCCATGTCCATGAAGTCTTGAAGTGTTGACATGTTGTCTTAATGATCTGTAAATTATGCCGTTACAATAGTAGATATGTGACGCACAGCCGATAGAATGCGTAGGTAGACAATGACAAGCGTATTCAAATATATATATGCAAGTTGAATGAGAAGTCAACTCGAAATCAATAATATATAAGAGTATAAACACGCGAGAAGAATAGCAACTCGGCGCAAGATAGATAACGTCCTAACCGTTACAAACGTAAACACTAGAAATTAGTAGTAAAAATATATATTCAATATAAAGAATATACTGACACAACAATGACGCTATTACGATAACGAACTATGAAGTGACATACCTACATAATATTTAATCACATATAGATAAGGAGACGTGATAGAATACGGAATGTAAATGCCTAACGGTACAACGCGGAAAAAAAATTAATATATTACCAACGAATCGCAAGTCCGTCACAAAAAATATATTTGTCACAAGCTGACAAGCCGTCAGTAAATAACGTGTCTGAAAGTCCGATAATTTAACTCATGTGACCTTCAGATAGCGCTTCAATCTCTCGCTTTGTTAAATAACCACGGAGTCGGCTATCGGAAGAAAAATATGTTATATATTAGACACCCAAACAGACCACAGTTATATAACAACAAACAGCAAATGTACTGGCCTTAACGAGATAAATCCTGGATGACCAGTTGAAGTAGGTATCTCAACGTATGATACCCGTAGTGACTAAATGTAGTTGCGTATTTAAAGTCCAGAGTAAGTTGACTGATTTGTGAACTGTCCTGTATGTCTTACAATTTGTCCGTAATGACGTGTGCAGTATATCCGTGTAAAAGAATGTTCACAGTATGATGACTGTCTGATCCCGAAGTAGGTTGACTGATGTGTCCGTGACAATGTCCGATAATGTGTTGACGTCCGCTTCGAAGTGTCATTCGAAATGTAGGTACCTCTTCCTGAAGGATACTGTGAACAATGTCCAGATGAGCGTCTCAATAAAATCCAGCTTTCCCAAAGACTGATGATGGAAGGAAGCGTCGATGGAGGTCAAGTCTATAATGTCCAGAATACAATGACTAATGTGTGACTTGTCCTGTAATTTGTCTACGATGAAGTGTGCAGAACTCGTTGCGTTGATTACATGCAAGTGCGGTGTCCGTCCAATATATTGAAATGGTACCGTGATAAACGAAATGCTGCTTCAACGTCTCTAACAGCCAGCGACAGTGTCCCCGTGACGACCTTGATTACTGGAATGACGTTGATAAATGCTTGACTCAACGCAATGTGTACAACGTAAGATCCCTGAGTATGTTTACTTTCCCGTTAATGGCATCATAAATGTCACGTGTAGCAGGTAGTAAAACAGTGAAAATTGGCGTGAGGGAATCTTGTGGAGAGAAGTGTCAGTGAGGGAAAATGTCTTGAGTGGATCTTGTGGAGAAAAGGAAGTGTGTGGAAGGGACAGTCTATTATGTATGTTCCATCTCTGTATCTCCTCTAGTACCTATATCCACGTGTAAATGGTATGTTTCCTGTCTATATAAACTTGATGCAGACTGGTGGTAGACACGATTCCTGACTTGACCAATAATTATACAGATAATTACTTTTGTGATTGGGTTCCGATGTTTTCCTGGCCAGTGCAAATAAGTGGCAAATGGCGGATGTGAATGAGTGGCTAGTTAATAATATTTTCTGTTGGCACTCCCGGAAAAACGATGCACCCAAGGCTGCCATGCTATAAGTCCAGCATTCATAACAATTACATGCAAAATGTACAAATAGCACGATCAATAATTTCGGCTCGACACAAACTTATAATAGTAAACGAGCAAAGTTCAGAACTGGAACGGCAGGGAAATGACGAAGCCAACTGTCATGTTGAAGATTTTGAAACGTAATAACATTTAATAAGTTCTCACAGTCAGTTTGAGATTTTCTATCAATTCTATCCGTACCTAGGTGCTTGTTGTTGCCAAGCGGGACCTAGTTCTATTTACAGGAACTCATTGATACTCAACACTAACCTGCTTACATAGAGATTGTACCTTCGCATCTTCCGTTGCCCTTCTGTCGCTCTGCCTGCAGTTCTCCTTTGCCGCTCTGCGCGATGTAGGTCTAGGTACCCCGTAAGTTATGTAGCGACACGTTGTAGCAAACCCTGTATATCTTCCTTCCTTGCTATCTCAGTCGCAGCCACTGTTTCATGTGCCAACACTATTCTACCGCCAATATTTGCATTTCACGGCCAGCTAGTACCTTCCCAATCAATGTCCTTTCTGTTGATAACTGACGTCACTCTCCATTGTGTTCTTTATCAACAGTCTCTTAGTTTCTTGTGTTGTTTTCCTCTATATCATTTTCTACCGCATTTTCCGATGACGTCATTCTGTCTAAACGTAATGTGGCAGTATGCCCCCCTCCCTTTTAAAATGATGTAATCATTTTTTTACATCAAGAGAATTAACCTGACACATAGCAGTGCAGACACAATGACTTTTATCGGACTAGCAAGATGCTATGGACACCTATCGATTACCCACAAAGTAAAAAAAATATATAACGGGCACGCCCTCCAATCTACACACCAACGGTAGATGTCGTGTATACAGCCCATGGGGAGGCTGTACTAACTAATCATAAAGACCAGTCCCTCATTTGTCCCTAAGGACAAGCGTCCTTCTCTAGGTCAAAACCTGGAGTGAGGGGACGTGAGGAATAAACAGGTACCAGTTGCATGTACTATTATCTTGTAACCATCTGTGCAGTTATCTCGACTGCTATGTCGTGAATGTTAATCTCATCAAACGGATAGGTGAGGTACCAGTATTATGACGTCATAATTTTAGGCGTAATCGAGGTAAATGCTCTTTAGAGACGTCATGATAAACTCTTTGTGTAGGTGTGGCAATAATGACCTAGTGACAATATCATCTAACGGCGTATTTCATAATGTGGTGGCTATACTTGGCAATAGCGATCACAATGAGAATTGAAAAATCTATGACCCATCATATGTATAATTAAGTACTAATATGAACAATAATAATAAGAATATGTAACTACTTAACTTTATGAACTGGATTTATGTGAAATAAAATATATATATAATTCTATGCTACGCATTAGCAATAAATTAATAATTGATTAATGAAATGAATCATGTTACTCAAGTAGTGATCACAAGGGTACAATTAATATTGACATATGTCGTTTCGCGACGAAAACCGTGTCTATTCTCATTTACTGTATCAGTGTTCAACACATACACTCTCATCAATAGTCAGGTTTCGATCCACGAAATAGCACTATAACTATCAATGTTTACCGCGAATATGCTGTAATAATATGACATAATTTTATTTTAGAAATACAAACGATTTCCGATAATCCAGAAATGTTCAGGTATAGTTCATCAATTACAGCGCACATGGTCAATCACACTCGATTGTGCAGTGTCACTTGCCATGGCGAACAATGTCCCTGCCAAAGAACGAATTAAACAAACCATGTACATATCCGAATAACACTAATAAATTTCACATAATTCGCAATTTGTTGTTTTCAACAGTAATCTACCTGGGTGAATGTATGCAACATATGTTAATCAGCCTAACGAAAATCCAAATACGAACGCAGACAATAAGTAAGAAAATATAATATACATAATTTAATTTTTTTTTTTTTTTAGAGACGACTAAGAAGATCTGCCAAATTATTGTCTTTGCCAGGAATGTGACAGATATCAAATTCATAGTCCTGTAACAGAAGTGACCATCTATGAATTCTGGAGTTTTTTGGATGACCAGATTTAAAGATCTGCAATGGTTTATTGTCAGAAAGAACTAGGAATTTTCTTCCAAGAAGGTATCTAGAAAACTTATCAATGCTCTCAATTAACGCTAAAGCTTCCAGTTCGGTAATTGCATAATTTCTCTGAGTATCTGATAGTTTCTTACTGAAGTATAGAATAGGATGTAATTTACCATCATGTATTTGAAGTAAAACAGCTGAAATTGCATGAAAACTAGCGTCTGTTTGTAAAACGAAATCTTTAGAGATATCAGGCAATTTAATAATAGGATATGTGCTGAACAGAGTTTTGATCTGTTGTAATAATTTATCATGATCAGCTGTCCAGATAATTTTCGTTGGTTGACCTTTTTTTAGAAGTTCAGAAAATGATGCCGTCATATCAGCAAAGTTAGGAATAAATTTCTGATTGTAATTAATGAGACCCAACAGACTTCGAAGTTCTTTCTTAGTGGTAGGTGGTTTAATATTTAAGATCTTGGTAACTACTTGTGGATCAGTTTTTCGGAATCCGTCAGAAATTCTATGACCAAGAAATTGTATTTCAGTGCAACCTATTTCTATTTTGCTAGGTTTTGCTTTCAGACCATGTTGTTGTATTCTCTGAAATACTTGTTTTAATATTTTAACATGTGTGTCAATGTTAGAAGTATGGATACAGATATCATCCATATATGTAGCAACATTAGAAATACCGTGTAGTAATTTTCTCATCATACGCATGAATGTGCTTGGTGCATTTTGTAACCCGAATGGAAGATATGCCCATTCGTACAAACCTAAAGGAGTACTAAATGCTGTAATATGCATGGAATCTTCATCCATGGGGATTTGCCAATATCCTTTAGTAAGATCAATCTTGGAAAATAACCTAGAGTTTGCCATGCCTTCAATTAGCTCATCGATATTTGGCATTGGTTCAGCATCGAGGAGTGTTAGCGCATTCACTTTCCTGTAATCGACACACAAACGTAGTGAACCATCTTTTTTCTTCACAATGACTACCGGAGAACAATAATTTGAAATGGACTTCCTAATTATACCACTTTGATCAAGTTCAGATATTTCTGCTGTAATCTTATCCAGATAATGTAGAGGGATAGGATATGGTTTCACCTTTACTGGAATATCAGATAGTAACGTAATTTTGTGTTTAATAAGTGATGTTTGCCCAGGTTTATCAGAAAAAATTGTGCCAAACTCTTGTATAGCTGAAATAAGCTTATCTTTATCTTGTGGTGGTAGTTTGTTATTAATTTGTATTGCTTGCCAATCCTTATCACTGTTAACTGTTGGTGTTGGTATTTGTTGTGTAATAGCGTCTTCTTGTTGTTCGTTGATAACCCAGCAAGCTGCTGCAACTCTATGTGGTATTTGTTGGTTATCATACGGAGTGTCAGTGTCACGTGTAACATAAGGTTTTAGCATATTAATGTGGAAAATTTTATTTTTCCCTTTTACCTCAATGACATAATCGACGTCGCTAACCTTTCTGATGACTCTAAATGGACCCTGCCACGAAGTAACAAGACAATCCCGAGGGTCGGGAAGTAACAGTAACACGTTGTCTTTTTCTTTCAAGACTATTGTCTTGGCCTTTCTATTGTCGTATTGCCTATATTTCTCTCCTGCCTTCTCAAGTGCTGATTTAGAAATTTGACAAGCTGTCATGATTTTATGTCGCAACTGCGTAACCATTTCATATGCTTCTCTTTTAGGGTGGTCATATGTTTTGTTAGTCAGCATGTCATTGTATAGCATCAATGGACCACGAGGATTGGCTCCGTACACGAGCTCAAATGGAGAAAAACCAGTACTAGCTTGTGGTACCTCCCGGTACGCAAATAATACTGCAGGCAATAGAATGTCCCAGTCTTTCGGACGTTCAGCCGCAACTTTTGCTAGGGTTCGTTTAAGGACCCCGTTGTAATTTTCATTTACCCCATTCGTCATTGGGTGCCACGGTGAACTAAACACCTGTGGAATACCCAGCACTTTCATCGCTGCTTGGGTAGCCGCAGATATAAACTGACTACCTCTGTCTGATAAAATGTATAATGGAAATCCTATCCTACTGAAAATCAATAAAAATGAATCTAGGATGGATCTACTAGTGATGTGTTTGAGCGGGATAGCCTCCGGCCAACGAGTACATAAATCAATCATGGTTAAGATAAATCGATTACCACGATCAGTGGTAGTGTTAAGTGGACCCACAATATCCACAGCAATCTTTTGAAATGGGCGTGATGCCAAATCAGTTTTCTGAACATGAGCTGTAGGGTGTTTGCCTTTTTGTGTGGTTCTTTGGCACAATGAACACGAACGAACATGATTTGTGATATCTTTGGCGTAACCAGGCCAATAAAATTGTGCTAACAACCTATGAGTAGTCTTAGCAATGCCCATATGCCCTGCAAATGGCGAATCATGTGCCAACTTCAGTGCTTCGCTACGATATTTGGTTGGTAGCACTGTTTGTAAACACAATGTTGAACCTCTGTTGTATTGTCTATACAAAATATTATTGTCTAACACAAATTTCCAATCACCATTTTTAGCTTGTTTCGAAGGATTGTTCATGTTATTAAAACAGATTTTAAGAGAAGAATCTTGTTGTTGTTCTGTAGCTAAGTCCGCAGTCAGTGTTATAATATTATGACCATTGTCACTAACAGTCTGAGAAGATGAAGAATTGTCCTTATCTTCTTCTTCTTGACGATGCACTTGTGCTCTTGTGACAGCATTTGTTGGAATGTTTTTAATCTCCCACTCAATTGCCTCTTCATGAGTGCGATCATTTGCATTAGGTACGTTCCCAATGAGTAACCCGGCACAAGGATTCGGGAGTACTGCTGCATTTACTGTGCCTTTAAAGTATGGAGATTTTATCGTGATTGTGGCGATTTTATACCTTTCAACTGTGCCGCCGAAAGTTCTGCAGCCTACAGTTTTGCCTGTGTAGTCTTGCTCTCTTATGAGCTTTTGGTCTACCCCAATAATAGATGCGCCTGTATCACGAACGCATGTAGTAGGTTCCCCGTTCACCCAAGCTTGGTGAACTTTAAGTGTGCCATTCTGTATGTCAGCCGCATTGGCCTCTTGAATGGTCGCTAGGCATTCGTCATCAGGAATGTCTTTCTCAGTCTTATCTAATTTGTCGTTGTAAGTCTGAATAATAGCCGCATGTGTGTCCTCTAAGTCGTCAGAATCGCTGCTGGAGAACACGTATGCAGTATTCGCCTCCTTCCAAGTGTTTCTCATCGCGCACGACCGGCTTGTATGTCCATACGCCCGACAAGAATAGCATTTAACACTCTTCTTGTAGAAGTCATACTTACTCTTTTTCTTAGATGTGATGTCTCTTAGGTACGCAGGATAACCAGGATGTTGGTCACACATTTCCAAAGCACCGTGTGAGAGTTTACAATATTGACATCGTGTGAAGTGACCCTTTCTAGGTCTGTCAGAATCTCTGTTTGTGTTCTGGTAAGGTCCCCTGTTTCTATTAGAGAATTTCTTGAACTTACCATTACTTCTGTTATTCTGAATTCTAGCACTAGCCCCTATTACCAGTTCAGGTTGTGTGCATTCCGCAAATATGTCACGGTGTGCATTGAAATATGATTCTCCCCTCGTTTCCATTTCCTTAAGATCTTTGCATTTATTCTCCACTAGAAATATAGACATGGACTCTGGTACCGCAGATAGTAATCTATCTCTAATTATAAAGTCTCGAATTTTATTGTAGTCAGACCCAATATCAGCGGCTTTAGTCCATTTATCAAAAGATGAGGTTAATTCAGAAACAAAGTCAAGGAAAGTTTGGTTAGATTTAGGAGTGAGTGTTTTAAACTTAGTACGTAAGCCCGATTCATCTAAACTAAAGTGTGCCAAAACACGATCTCTCATGTATTTGTAATTGGTACGTAAGTCCTCAGGTATCAACTCGATTACCTTTAAAGGCTCCAATGCGAGATGCCTGTGGAACAGAATCGGTACGTCTAGTTCCGGTACCTTGTAGTACTTTACAAGCACTTCAAAATTGGTAATCCAAGAACTGACAGAATCACCTTGCTGGAAATTGCGAAAAAGACCTTGATACTTTTTCACTGGATCATTATGTTTTGCTTGAATTCTTTCTCGTTCAATCTCCGCTTCACGATCCATTTCCAATGACTTGACTTTCAAATTACCTTCAACTTCCTTGTCCTTAAGAAGTTGTTCGGCCAAAAGTTTTTCTTTCTCAAATGCCAGTTGCTTATCTTTCATCTCTTTTTCAGCGGCTATCCTTTCCCGTTCCAGCGTTAATTCCTTTTCCCTAGCGGCAATCCTGTCACGTTCCAGCGCCATTTCTTTTTCTTTTAACTCTTTCTCAAGAGCTAATCTCTCTCGTTCATGTGAAGCTTGAAGTTGTTTTGCTTCTTTCTCTGCTGCCAATTTTTCAGCTCTCTCTTCACGTTGCTGTGTCTGAAAATCTTTCAATTCTTGCTTCGCCCAATTCCTGAGGTCTGCACCGGTCAAACCAGACCTTTCACCCATGTCCATGAAGTCTTGAAGTGTTGACATGTTGTCTTAATGATCTGTAAATTATGCCGTTACAATAGTAGATATGTGACGCACAGCCGATAGAATGCGTAGGTAGACAATGACAAGCGTATTCAAATATATATATGCAAGTTGAATGAGAAGTCAACTCGAAATCAATAATATATAAGAGTATAAACACGCGAGAAGAATAGCAACTCGGCGCAAGATAGATAACGTCCTAACCGTTACAAACGTAAACACTAGAAATTAGTAGTAAAAATATATATTCAATATAAAGAATATACTGACACAACAATGACGCTATTACGATAACGAACTATGAAGTGACATACCTACATAATATTTAATCACATATAGATAAGGAGACGTGATAGAATACGGAATGTAAATGCCTAACGGTACAACGCGGAAAAAAAATTAATATATTACCAACGAATCGCAAGTCCGTCACAAAAAATATATTTGTCACAAGCTGACAAGCCGTCAGTAAATAACGTGTCTGAAAGTCCGATAATTTAACTCATGTGACCTTCAGATAGCGCTTCAATCTCTCGCTTTGTTAAATAACCACGGAGTCGGCTATCGGAAGAAAAATATGTTATATATTAGACACCCAAACAGACCACAGTTATATAACAACAAACAGCAAATGTACTGGCCTTAACGAGATAAATCCTGGATGACCAGTTGAAGTAGGTATCTCAACGTATGATACCCGTAGTGACTAAATGTAGTTGCGTATTTAAAGTCCAGAGTAAGTTGACTGATTTGTGAACTGTCCTGTATGTCTTACAATTTGTCCGTAATGACGTGTGCAGTATATCCGTGTAAAAGAATGTTCACAGTATGATGACTGTCTGATCCCGAAGTAGGTTGACTGATGTGTCCGTGACAATGTCCGATAATGTGTTGACGTCCGCTTCAAAGTGTCATTCGAAATGTAGGTACCTCTTCCTGAAGGATACTGTGAACAATGTCCAGATGAGCGTCTCAATAAAATCCAGCTTTCCCAAAGACTGATGATGGAAGGAAGCGTCGATGGAGGTCAAGTCTATAATGTCCAGAATACAATGACTAATGTGTGACTTGTCCTGTAATTTGTCTACGATGAAGTGTGCAGAACTCGTTGCGTTGATTACATGCAAGTGCGGTGTCCGTCCAATATATTGAAATGGTACCGTGATAAACGAAATGCTGCTTCAACATCTCTAACAGCCAGCGACAGTGTCCCCGTGACGACCTTGATTACTGGAATGACGTTGATAAATGCTTGACTCAACGCAATGTGTACAACGTAAGATCCCTGAGTATGTTTACTTTCCCGTTAATGGCATCATAAATGTCACGTGTAGCAGGTAGTAAAACAGTGAAAATTGGCGTGAGGGAATCTTGTGGAGAGAAGTGTCAGTGAGGGAAAATGTCTTGAGTGGATCTTGTGGAGAAAAGGAAGTGTGTGGAAGGGACAGTCTATTATGTATGTTCCATCTCTATATCTCCTCTAGTACCTATATCCACGTGTAAATGGTATGTTTCCTGTCTATATAAACTTGATGCAGACTGATGGTAGACACGATTCCTGACTTGACCAATAATTATACAGATAATTACTTTTGTGATTGGGTTCCGATGTTTTCCTGGCCAGTGCAAATAAGTGGCAAATGGCGGATGTGAATGAGTGGCTAGTTAATAATATTTTCTGTTGGCACTCCCGGAAAAACGATGCACCCAAGGCTGCCATGCTATAAGTCCAGCATTCATAACAATTACATGCAAAATGTCCAAATAGCACGATCAATAATTTCGGCTCGACACAAACTTATAATAGTAAACGAGCAAAGTTCAGAACTGGAACGGCAGGGAAATGACGAAGCCAACTGTCATGTTGAAGATTTTGAAACGTAATAACATTTAATAAGTTCTCACAGTCAGTTTGAGATTTTCTATCAATTCTATCCGTACCTAGGTGCTTGTTGTTGCCAAGCGGGACCTAGTTCTATTTACAGGAACTCATTGATACTCAACACTAACCTGCTTACATAGAGATTGTACCTTCGCATCTTCCGTTGCCCTTCTGTCGCTCTGCCTGCAGTTCTCCTTTGCCGCTCTGCGCGATGTAGGTCTAGGTACCCCGTAAGTTATGTAGCGACACGTTGTAGCAAACCCTGTATATCTTCCTTCCTTGCTATCTCAGTCGCAGCCACTGTTTCATGTGCCAACACTATTCTACCGCCAATATTTGCATTTCACGGCCAGCTAGTACCTTCCCAATCAATGTCCTTTCTGTTGATAACTGACGTCACTCTCCATTGTGTTCTTTATCAACAGTCTCTTAGTTTCTTGTGTTGTTTTCCTCTATATCATTTTCTACCGCATTTTCCGATGACGTCATTCTGTCTAAACGTAATGTGGCAGTATGCCCCCCTCCCTTTTAAAATGATGTAATCATTTTTTTACATCAAGAGAATTAACCTGACACATAGCAGTGCAGACACAATGACTTTTATCGGACTAGCAAGATGCTATGGACACCTATCGATTACCCACAAAGTAAAAAAAAATATATAACGGGCACGCCCTCCAATCTACACACCAATGGTAGATGTCGTGTATACAGCCCATGGGGAGGCTGTACTAACTAATCATAAAGACCAGTCCCTCATTTGTCCCTAAGGACAAGCGTCCTTCTCTAGGTCAAAACCTGGAGTGAGGGGACGTGAGGAATAAACAGGTACCAGTTGCATGTACTATTATCTTGTAACCATCTGTGCAGTTATCTCGACTGCTATGTCGTGAATGTTAATCTCATCAAACGGATAGGTGAGGTACCAGTATTATGACGTCATAATTTTAGGCGTAATCGAGGTAAATGCTCTTTAGAGACGTCATGATAAACTCTTTGTGTAGGTGTGGCAATAATGACCTAGTGACAATATCATCTAACGGCGTATTTCATAATGTGGTGGCTATACTTGGCAATAGCGATCACAATGAGAATTGAAAAATCTATGACCCATCATATGTATAATTAAGTACTAATATGAACAATAATAATAAGAATATGTAACTACTTAACTTTATGAACTGGATTTATGTGAAATAAAATATATATATAATTCTATGCTACGCATTAGCAATAAATTAATAATTGATTAATGAAATGAATCATGTTACTCAAGTAGTGATCACAAGGGTACAATTAATATTGACATATGTCGTTTCGCGACGAAAACCGTGTCTATTCTCATTTACTGTATCAGTGTTCAACACATACACTCTCATCAATAGTCAGGTTTCGATCCACGAAATAGCACTATAACTATCAATGTTTACCGCGAATATGCTGTAATAATATGACATAATTTTATTTTAGAAATACAAACGATTTCCGATAATCCAGAAATGTTCAGGTATAGTTCATCAATTACAGCGCACATGGTCAATCACACTCGATTGTGCAGTGTCACTTGCCATGGCGAACAATGTCCCTGCCAAAGAACGAATTAAACAAACCATGTACATATCCGAATAACACTAATAAATTTCACATAATTCGCAATTTGTTGTTTTCAACAGTAATCTACCTGGGTGAATGTATGCAACATATGTTAATCAGCCTAACGAAAATCCAAATACGAACGCAGACAATAAGTAAGAAAATATAATATACATAATTTAATTTTTTTTTTTTTTTTAGAGACGACTAAGAAGATCTGCCAAATTATTGTCTTTGCCAGGAATGTGACAGATATCAAATTCATAGTCCTGTAACAGAAGTGACCATCTATGAATTCTGGAGTTTTTTGGATGACCAGATTTAAAGATCTGCAATGGTTTATTGTCAGAAAGAACTAGGAATTTTCTTCCAAGAAGGTATCTAGAAAACTTATCAATGCTCTCAATTAACGCTAAAGCTTCCAGTTCGGTAATTGCATAATTTCTCTGAGTATCTGATAGTTTCTTACTGAAGTATAGAATAGGATGTAATTTACCATCATGTATTTGAAGTAAAACAGCTGAAATTGCATGAAAACTAGCGTCTGTTTGTAAAACGAAATCTTTAGAGATATCAGGCAATTTAATAATAGGATATGTGCTGAACAGAGTTTTGATCTGTTGTAATAATTTATCATGATCAGCTGTCCAGATAATTTTCGTTGGTTGACCTTTTTTTAGAAGTTCAGAAAATGATGCCGTCATATCAGCAAAGTTAGGAATAAATTTCTGATTGTAATTAATGAGACCCAACAGACTTCGAAGTTCTTTCTTAGTGGTAGGTGGTTTAATATTTAAGATCTTGGTAACTACTTGTGGATCAGTTTTTCGGAATCCGTCAGAAATTCTATGACCAAGAAATTGTATTTCAGTGCAACCTATTTCTATTTTGCTAGGTTTTGCTTTCAGACCATGTTGTTGTATTCTCTGAAATACTTGTTTTAATATTTTAACATGTGTGTCAATGTTAGAAGTATGGATACAGATATCATCCATATATGTAGCAACATTAGAAATACCGTGTAGTAATTTTCTCATCATACGCATGAATGTGCTTGGTGCATTTTGTAACCCGAATGGAAGATATGCCCATTCGTACAAACCTAAAGGAGTACTAAATGCTGTAATATGCATGGAATCTTCATCCATGGGGATTTGCCAATATCCTTTAGTAAGATCAATCTTGGAAAATAACCTAGAGTTTGCCATGCCTTCAATTAGCTCATCGATATTTGGCATTGGTTCAGCATCGAGGAGTGTTAGCGCGTTCACTTTCCTGTAATCGACACACAAACGTAGTGAACCATCTTTTTTCTTCACAATGACTACCGGAGAACAATAATTTGAAATGGACTTCCTAATTATACCACTTTGATCAAGTTCAGATATTTCTGCTGTAATCTTATCCAGATAATGTAGAGGGATAGGATATGGTTTCACCTTTACTGGAATATCAGATAGTAACGTAATTTTGTGTTTAATAAGTGATGTTTGCCCAGGTTTATCAGAAAAAATTGTGCCAAACTCTTGTATAGCTGAAATAAGCTTATCTTTATCTTGTGGTGGTAGTTTGTTATTAATTTGTATTGCTTGCCAATCCTTATCACTGTTAACTGTTGGTGTTGGTATTTGTTGTGTAATAGCGTCTTCTTGTTGTTCGTTGATAACCCAGCAAGCTGCTGCAACTCTATGTGGTATTTGTTGGTTATCATACGGAGTGTCAGTGTCACGTGTAACATAAGGTTTTAGCATATTAATGTGGAAAATTTTATTTTTCCCTTTTACCTCAATGACATAATCGACGTCGCTAACCTTTCTGATGACTCTAAATGGACCCTGCCACGAAGTAACAAGACAATCCCGAGGGTCGGGAAGTAACAGTAACACGTTGTCTTTTTCTTTCAAGACTATTGTCTTGGCCTTTCTATTGTCGTATTGCCTATATTTCTCTCCTGCCTTCTCAAGTGCTGATTTAGAAATTTGACAAGCTGTCATGATTTTATGTCGCAACTGCGTAACCATTTCATATGCTTCTCTTTTAGGGTGGTCATATGTTTTGTTAGTCAGCATGTCATTGTATAGCATCAATGGACCACGAGGATTGGCTCCGTACACGAGCTCAAATGGAGAAAAACCAGTACTAGCTTGTGGTACCTCCCGGTACGCAAATAATACTGCAGGCAATAGAATGTCCCAGTCTTTCGGACGTTCAGCCGCAACTTTTGCTAGGGTTCGTTTAAGGACCCCGTTGTAATTTTCATTTACCCCATTCGTCATTGGGTGCCACGGTGAACTAAACACCTGTGGAATACCCAGCACTTTCATCGCTGCTTGGGTAGCCGCAGATATAAACTGACTACCTCTGTCTGATAAAATGTATAATGGAAATCCTATCCTACTGAAAATCAATAAAAATGAATCTAGGATGGATCTACTAGTGATGTGTTTGAGCGGGATAGCCTCCGGCCAACGAGTACATAAATCAATCATGGTTAAGATAAATCGATTACCACGATCAGTGGTAGTGTTAAGTGGACCCACAATATCCACAGCAATCTTTTGAAATGGGCGTGATGCCAAATCAGTTTTCTGAACATGAGCTGTAGGGTGTTTGCCTTTTTGTGTGGTTCTTTGGCACAATGAACACAAACGAACATGATTTGTGATATCTTTGGCGTAACCAGGCCAATAAAATTGTGCTAACAACCTATGAGTAGTCTTAGCAATGCCCATATGCCCTGCAAATGGCGAATCATGTGCCAACTTCAGTGCTTCGCTACGATATTTGGTTGGTAGCACTGTTTGTAAACACAATGTTGAACCTCTGTTGTATTGTCTATACAAAATATTATTGTCTAACACAAATTTCCAATCACCATTTTTAGCTTGTTTCGAAGGATTGTTCATGTTATTAAAACAGATTTTAAGAGAAGAATCTTGTTGTTGTTCTGTAGCTAAGTCCGCAGTCAGTGTTATAATATTATGACCATTGTCACTAACAGTCTGAGAAGATGAAGAATTGTCCTTATCTTCTTCTTCTTGACGATGCACTTGTGCTCTTGTGACAGCATTTGTTGGAATGTTTTTAATCTCCCACTCAATTGCCTCTTCATGAGTGCGATCATTTGCATTAGTTACGTTCCCAATGAGTAACCCGGCACAAGGATTCGGGAGTACTGCTGCATTTACTGTGCCTTTAAAGTATGGAGATTTTATCGTGATTGTGGCGATTTTATACCTTTCAACTGTGCCGCCGAAAGTTCTGCAGCCTACAGTTTTGCCTGTGTAGTCTTGCTCTCTTATGAGCTTTTGGTCTACCCCAATAATAGATGCGCCTGTATCACGAACGCATGTAGTAGGTTCCCCGTTCACCCAAGCTTGGTGAACTTTAAGTGTGCCATTCTGTATGTCAGCCGCATTGGCCTCTTGAATGGTCGCTAGGCATTCGTCATCAGGAATGTCTTTCTCAGTCTTATCTAATTTGTCGTTGTAAGTCTGAATAATAGCCGCATGTGTGTCCTCTAAGTCGTCAGAATCGCTGCTGGAGAACACGTATGCAGTATTCGCCTCCTTCCAAGTGTTTCTCATCGGCTTGTATGTCCATACGCCCGACAAGAATAGCATTTAACACTCTTCTTGTAGAAGTCATACTTACTCTTTTTCTTAGATGTGATGTCTCTTAGGTACGCAGGATAACCAGGATGTTGGTCACACATTTCCAAAGCACCGTGTGAGAGTTTACAATATTGACATCGTGTGAAGTGACCCTTTCTAGGTCTGTCAGAATCTCTGTTTGTGTTCTGGTAAGGTCCCCTGTTTCTATTAGAGAATTTCTTGAACTTACCATTACTTCTGTTATTCTGAATTCTAGCACTAGCCCCTATTACCAGTTCAGGTTGTGTGCATTCCGCAAATATGTCACGGTGTGCATTGAAATATGATTCTCCCCTCGTTTCCATTTCCTTAAGATCTTTGCATTTATTCTCCACTAGAAATATAGACATGGACTCTGGTACCGCAGATAGTAATCTATCTCTAATTATAAAGTCTCGAATTTTATTGTAGTCAGACCCAATATCAGCGGCTTTAGTCCATTTATCAAAAGATGAGGTTAATTCAGAAACAAAGTCAAGGAAAGTTTGGTTAGATTTAGGAGTGAGTGTTTTAAACTTAGTACGTAAGCCCGATTCATCTAAACTAAAGTGTGCCAAAACACGATCTCTCATGTATTTGTAATTGGTACGTAAGTCCTCAGGTATCAACTCGATTACCTTTAAAGGCTCCAATGCGAGATGCCTGTGGAACAGAATCGGTACGTCTAGTTCCGGTACCTTGTAGTACTTTACAAGCACTTCAAAATTGGTAATCCAAGAACTGACAGAATCACCTTGCTGGAAATTGCGAAAAAGACCTTGATACTTTTTCACTGGATCATTATGTTTTGCTTGAATTCTTTCTCGTTCAATCTCCGCTTCACGATCCATTTCCAATGACTTGACTTTCAAATTACCTTCAACTTCCTTGTCCTTAAGAAGTTGTTCGGCCAAAAGTTTTTCTTTCTCAAATGCCAGTTGCTTATCTTTCATCTCTTTTTCAGCGGCTATCCTTTCCCGTTCCAGCGTTAATTCCTTTTCCCTAGCGGCAATCCTGTCACGTTCCAACGCCATTTCTTTTTCTTTTAACTCTTTCTCAAGAGCTAATCTCTCTCGTTCATGTGAAGCTTGAAGTTGTTTTGCTTCTTTCTCTGCTGCCAATTTTTCAGCTCTCTCTTCACGTTGCTGTGTCTGAAAATCTTTCAATTCTTGCTTCGCCCAATTCCTGAGGTCTGCACCGGTCAAACCAGACCTTTCACCCATGTCCATGAAGTCTTGAAGTGTTGACATGTTGTCTTAATGATCTGTAAATTATGCCGTTACAATAGTAGATATGTGACGCACAGCCGATAGAATGCGTAGGTAGACAATGACAAGCGTATTCAAATATATATATGCAAGTTGAATGAGAAGTCAACTCGAAATCAATAATATATAAGAGTATAAACACGCGAGAAGAATAGCAACTCGGCGCAAGATAGATAACGTCCTAACCGTTACAAACGTAAACACTAGAAATTAGTAGTAAAAATATATATTCAATATAAAGAATATACTGACACAACAATGACGCTATTACGATAACGAACTATGAAGTGACATACCTACATAATATTTAATCACATATAGATAAGGAGACGTGATAGAATACGGAATGTAAATGCCTAACGGTACAACGCGGAAAAAAAATTAATATATTACCAACGAATCGCAAGTCCGTCACAAAAAAATATATTTGTCACAAGCTGACAAGCCGTCAGTAAATAACGTGTCTGAAAGTCCGATAATTTAACTCATGTGACCTTCAGATAGCGCTTCAATCTCTCGCTTTGTTAAATAACCACGGAGTCGGCTATCGGAAGAAAAATATGTTATATATTAGACACCCAAACAGACCACAGTTATATAACAACAAACAGCAAATGTACTGGCCTTAACGAGATAAATCCTGGATGACCAGTTGAAGTAGGTATCTCAACGTATGATACCCGTAGTGACTAAATGTAGTTGCGTATTTAAAGTCCAGAGTAAGTTGACTGATTTGTGAACTGTCCTGTATGTCTTACAATTTGTCCGTAATGACGTGTGCAGTATATCCGTGTAAAAGAATGTTCACAGTATGATGACTGTCTGATCCCGAAGTAGGTTGACTGATGTGTCCGTGACAATGTCCGATAATGTGTTGACGTCCGCTTCGAAGTGTCATTCGAAATGTAGGTACCTCTTCCTGAAGGATACTGTGAACAATGTCCAGATGAGCGTCTCAATAAAATCCAGCTTTCCCAAAGACTGATGATGGAAGGAAGCGTCGATGGAGGTCAAGTCTATAATGTCCAGAATACAATGACTAATGTGTGACTTGTCCTGTAATTTGTCTACGATGAAGTGTGCAGAACTCGTTGCGTTGATTACATGCAAGTGCGGTGTCCGTCCAATATATTGAAATGGTACCGTGATAAACGAAATGCTGCTTCAACGTCTCTAACAGCCAGCGACAGTGTCCCCGTGACGACCTTGATTACTGGAATGACGTTGATAAATGCTTGACTCAACGCAATGTGTACAACGTAAGATCCCTGAGTATGTTTACTTTCCCGTTAATGGCATCATAAATGTCACGTGTAGCAGGTAGTAAAACAGTGAAAATTGGCGTGAGGGAATCTTGTGGAGAGAAGTGTCAGTGAGGGAAAATGTCTTGAGTGGATCTTGTGGAGAAAAGGAAGTGTGTGGAAGGGACAGTCTATTATGTATGTTCCATCTCTATATCTCCTCTAGTACCTATATCCACGTGTAAATGGTATGTTTCCTGTCTATATAAACTTGATGCAGACTGGTGGTAGACACGATTCCTGACTTGACCAATAATTATACAGATAATTACTTTTGTGATTGGGTTCCAATGTTTTCCTGGCCAGTGCAAATAAGTGGCAAATGGCGGATGTGAATGAGTGGCTAGTTAATAATATTTTCTGTTGGCACTCCCGGAAAAACGATGCACCCAAGGCTGCCATGCTATAAGTCCAGCATTCATAACAATTACATGCAAAATGTCCAAATAGCACGATCAATAATTTCGGCTCGACACAAACTTATAATAGTAAACGAGCAAAGTTCAGAACTGGAACGGCAGGGAAATGACGAAGCCAACTGTCATGTTGAAGATTTTGAAACGTAATAACATTTAATAAGTTCTCACAGTCAGTTTGAGATTTTCTATCAATTCTATCCGTACCTAGGTGCTTGTTGTTGCCAAGCGGGACCTAGTTCTATTTACAGGAACTCATTGATACTCAACACTAACCTGCTTACATAGAGATTGTACCTTCGCATCTTCCGTTGCCCTTCTGTCGCTCTGCCTGCAGTTCTCCTTTGCCGCTCTGCGCGATGTAGGTCTAGGTACCCCGTAAGTTATGTAGCGACACGTTGTAGCAAACCCTGTATATCTTCCTTCCTTACTATCTCAGTCGCAGCCACTGTTTCATGTGCCAACACTATTCTACCGCCAATATTTGCATTTCACGGCCAGCTAGTACCTTCCCAATCAATGTCCTTTCTGTTGATAACTGACGTCACTCTCCATTGTGTTCTTTATCAACAGTCTCTTAGTTTCTTGTGTTGTTTTCCTCTATATCATTTTCTACCGCATTTTCCGATGACGTCATTCTGTCTAAACGTAATGTGGCATAGATGTTGCATTACGTCATCCCCTCAAAATGTTGGCTAGATGAATACCTTGAGTTTAGGGACTAGTTTTGTCTGGTTTTAGTTTGGGCTGTTGGCAGTGGCGCTTTATAAATCCTGTTGTGTACCCATTCAGGTTTAAGACATTCTTCAGAGTTTCAAATTCCTCTGTCAGTGTGTCCTGGGTGTATATCTTCCTAGCACGGTCAAACAGGGTCCGTACTAGGCCAGTCCAAGTTTCTTTGCGATACACCGATCTTTGAATTGTGCCGTCTGCTCTACGTCTCATTAGAATATCTAGGAACGGTAACGCTTCGTTGTGTTCGTGTTCCATAGATAGAGAGATGTTTTTATGCGTCATGTTTATTATGGCCTGGAACGACGTTGCTTGTAGCTCGTCTGTGGTGATAATTAGTATATTGTCCACATAACGACGGTAGACGACCAAGTTGTTACGGTCTGAGGATCTCTTTTCTTCTAAATGTGCCATGAAGATGTCCACTAGAATAGGACCAAGAGGACTCCCCATGGCCACTCCGTCAGTTTGGCTGTATGACTTTGTTAGAAAATTTAATTGTATGTTGGTGGTACATAGTAATAATAGCCTCTCCAGAATAGATGTTGGTATTCCTAGTTTTAGTTGTTTGTCTTTAATGCGTTCATTTATTAATTTCACTGTCATCTAATGGAACGTTGGTGAATATGGAGGCTATATTCATGGATGCCATGTGTTTATTATTTATGTCCATAGTATCCAATAATTCCTGCAGTTCGAATGTATCTCTGAGTATTTTTGGATCGAAGGACTATCGTACTGGCTTTAAAGTTTCAGCTAGCCATCTCGCCATTCGGTGTTGTGTAGAGTTAACCATGGACAGGATCGGTCTTATCAGGATGCCAGGTGTGTGAAGCTTGGGTAGGCCGTACATCTGAGGAGTTTGGGAGCCACGCGGTGTGAGCGTTTTTGCAGTGGCCTCACTAATAAGTCCCGCATTCACAAGTAACTGGATCTCTTTCCTCATTTTTGCATCCAGGTCCTCTGACTTGTTTACTTCTTGATCAACCCTGAATTTAGATGCATCTGATCAGTGCAGGATTTACGTATAAGCTACACAAGCTATAGCTTAGGACCCCCAAGAAAGTGGGGGCCCAAAAAAATATTAATTGTCATATATGTATATATGACATAGAATATCTGGACTTATAAAGGGCCTCATATTTCAAATAGCTTAGGGCCTTATCAAATCTAAATCCAGCACTGCATCTGGTAATATTTCTTCCATTTTACTCTGGTAGTCTGACATGTCCATCAGTACTGCACCACCCCCTTTGTCAGGTTTCAGTATTACAAGGGTTTTGTTAGCCTTTAACGTTTTTAAACCAGTAAGGTGTTTGTTGTCATGAATATGTTAAAAGGAAATAAATCGCTAAAATTGTATCTGACTAGGATTGCAAAAGTTAAATTGTATGTAATCATCTAATGATATGTTGCTACAGAAATCACTGTAACTTTTGGGTTGAAATATGTGCATGAGTGCGAATACAGTATAGCAGGAAGTTTGTATCAACAGTTTTTTTTGTGTGAAATGCATCTTTTATTATCATTTGTTTAAGATATATCACGTGCTGATAATGTTGTTAGATATATCATGTGTTGGTAATTATGTTAATTATATCATTTGTTGATACTTATGTTAGGTATATCATGTGTTGATAATTGTGTTAACCATATCATGTATTGATAATTATGTTTAATATATCATAATTTGGAATGTAAATGAATAAATTAGGAAGAAATTGAAATCAACAGAGATGTGGTTCCTGAGACGAATGTTGCGAATTCCTTGGACTGCCATAGTAACTAACAACGAATGCTTGATATAGGCTAATGACACTAGAACACTATATACAACAATAAGAAAGAGGCAAACAACATTTTTTGGTCATGTGATGAGAAGAGAGGCACTGGACAACATCGTGACAACTGGAAAGATCGAGGGGAAGAGAGCAGAGGCAGACTAACAGAAATGATGCTGGATGGATTGTGACGGTGGCATGGAGGAATATCAACGGTAGAGTTGATCCAGAAAACCAAAGACTGAGATCTGTGGAGAGTCATGAACGCCTACGCCAGTCGGCATGGCACTTGATGATGATATATGTTAATAATTATATTTGAAAAGAATCATTTCTTAATATTTTTCTTTGAGATGTATCATTTGTTGATTCTTTTGTTTGAAATGTTAACTCATCAAAGAACAACCGATATTACACCACGGATGAAAGCAATATGGTATTTATTGTTGATTTGTTTTATTCTCAAGATAATAATAAAACTCTAGAAATAACACTGGCTTTATGTCTTCTCCATCCACAAATAAACAACCACCTTGCTGTTTTGATACTTCACTGATGCATATACCCAGTGTATCATCATCATTATATTAAAGTGCCCTCTGCACCACTTGCTCTGCATCAAATGCCTGTCTATGCAATGTTTATGCCACCAGGAGAAATACAGACGACCCAACATATACTAAAATAGCTAGTTGCATATCCTTTACAGGACGTCACAGTCAACCCCTGCATTCTCTGCTGTTTGTGATCTCTTGGCAAGTTTATGTTGAGTAGTTTGCCATTGTTTTCTGAACGACCAGCACCCATACTATTTCATTAAAAAAATACCAAGCCAGTCTGCTGCCAAATTGCCCGCAGCTGTGTTTTGAACTGGGTATGCAAGATGAAAAACATTCTGACCAATAAAAAGATGTCAGTTGAAACGAGAAAAAGTGTTGAGGGTGTACATAGAGCCT
Organism: Cepaea hortensis; assembly: GCA_963921405.1. NCBI lineage: Eukaryota > Metazoa > Mollusca > Gastropoda > Stylommatophora > Helicidae > Cepaea > Cepaea hortensis. Next base: position 506,212,893 of record OY992876.1, on the reverse strand, counting down.
GTTCTTTTGTATGGATGTGACACTTTGACAATGAGCAGTCAAGCTGAAAAACATCTGATGGCTGCAGAAATTTGGTTTCTGGGGAAAATGCAAAGAATACCGTGGACAGACAGAAAACCCAATGACTAAGTACTACAGGAGACAAATGACAATCATAAATTGATTAGAGAAATTAGACGTAGACAGTCAACATTCGTTGGACATGTTATGAGAAGAAATGTATTAGAGAACTTAGTGACAACTGGCAAGATCCAAGGAAACAGACCGAGAGGAAAATACCTGGAAGGCTTGGCCACATGGCATGGACGAGACAGGAACACTGAGCTGATCCACGACTCTGGTGATCGAGTGAAATGGCGAGTCATGACCGCCCACGCTTTCCGCCATGGCACATGATTTCCTACACATGCACATAGACCAGGTGATAACAAAGGCCAAGCGGGGTTTGGCAGCGATGCGGGTGATGGCGGCAGCAAACTGTGAGCAGCGCCATCTATGTCTTCTGTACGAGGGGCTGGTCATGTCTGTTTTGGAGTATGCAATGGCAATCCTGACTCTCAGCCATAAGCAGATAGAAAGGATGGAAAGGATACAGAATGAAGCTATGCGCATTATTCTTGGATGTACAAAAGATACAGCATGCAGGGCGATGCGCTACCTTCTTGATTTTCCAACCATTGAAGAGAGAATACAAGTTTGCAGGGCACGCGCATACCTCAGAATTAACGCAAACACACAACATCCACTGCATAGCGAAATTAGGAAGGTGAAGGGCAGCAGGTTAAAAAGAGGACGGTCGTGGATGGGTCAAGCCGAAGACATTCTTCAACAGGTGTGTTCACTTGAGGACTTAGAACCTGGCGAGGAGTTGGTGCAAGTGCCAACACACTTCTGCACATCCTTTTCAGTTTGCATCCAACTAGATAGAAAATGCAGACAAGAAAATCCGGCTGCTGTTGAGGCTGAAGTACAAGCGTTGATTTTCGAGAATTCGCTAGACGGTGACGCGGTCATCTACACAGATGGGTCGGTCGTCCGACATGTGAGAAGCTCATGGGCCTTTACAGCTCGGGCCGGGGTGAGAATTGTGAAGGAGGACTCTGGTGCTTTCACTGAAACCACAAGTAGCCTGACCATGGAAGTCATGGCAGTAAGTAAAGCAATAACATGGCTCGAGACACAGACATTCACTAGGGCTTGTTTCCTTAGCGACTCAATGAACATGATCAAGAGGATAGAGGAGGGGTCGATCCGAAGAGAATGGTTGCTGCCTCTGAAGCGGTCTCGGCTGGCAAAGATTAGTTTCATCTTCGTGCCAGGTCATTCGGGAGTACAAGGAAATGAGCGGGCTGACAAGCTCGCAGGTGAGGCTACTGTGGAGGGCGGACGCGCCATGGACCAGGCTGACATTCTGAATGCTCTACGAGAAGTGAGACTTTTGCGAGAACCAAGTGATGACTGTGAATCTACAACGATGGCCAGACTGCGGGAGCAGCAAATTAAAAGACGGGTGGCCAAACAAGAACACTACGCAGGAAGCCAAAGAAGATTGATAAACCAACACAGAACTGGCGTCGTTAGCCGCTACACGCTGCGGGATTTGCTGAGGAGGGGATCCGAGCACTTATGGACTGAATGGTTCAATGTGCAACGAGGATGATCTGTCGACTAACTAACTAACTAACTAACATGATTGATTGATTGATTGATTGATTGATTGATTGATTGATGCAGAATTACAAACTGCGTCGGTAACCTCTTCGCCATGCAGCCGTCAAACATACACAAGGTTTCATATTTGGTTTGAAGATTAGTGGTAGCCAGAGTCAGGCTGAAACGGTGTTAATACAAAGCTCATATTTGTTTTTAAATTATTAGAGCATGTCATCAAGAACACAATTTCATAAACATTGCTTCATAATATGGACTTGCGTTTGTGTGTTTTCTTCTCTCTCTCTCTCTCTCTCTCTCTCTCTCTCTCTCTCTCTCTCTCTCTCTCTCTCTCTCTCTCTCTCTGTGTGTGCGTGCGTGCGTGTGAGAGCTGAGCCACACAAATTATCTACTCAATATGGGGTGTATATAAGAAACAGAAAATATTGGCCATTACATACACGCAGACACTGACTATTAAGCTTCAGCAACAACGGCTGCTGCTGCTGCTGCTGCTGCTACTACTACTACTACTACTACTATTTAAAAAGTCTCATGTCTTATCAATCAGTCAGTCAAGTGCCGTCTCCACAATGAAGGTTGGCTGCAACGAATCTCCTACACTCACCTTGAATGTATATTCTGTCAGACCACTATTCGTCCATCTCTTGATATTATCTTCCCATTTGTATGGTTGTCTACCGCTTGCTGGCTTGCCTTCTACCTGACCCTATAATATGGTTTTTGTAATGGTGTTATATCTTTTAAAATGGCCGAAATATTTCACTTGCCTCTTATTGTTATTTCTTTCATTAATTCTATTTTCATTTCCAGTTTTTCTAGAAATTCTGTGTTTGATTGTTTCTGTTTCTATGAAATACATGTTCTTCTGCATATCCACATCTTCAGGGCCTCTATTTGACTTTCTAGTTGCTTGTTCAATGTCCAGGCTTCGGCACCATGTAGTACTAGTAGTGTAGAATATAAATGACATTTGACAATTCTCATTATTATTAATGCGTTGTTAATCTCTCGAGATGCTAATACAGATTTCATGCCATTGAAAGCATTTTTGGCAATTCCTTTTCTATCTTTGGGTGTCCTTTGCAGTACATTCAATAAACTCCAACCTAAGGCAATTGTAGACTCAATATTTTGGCATTACTTTCTGATCGAGAAGTCACCATTTAAGTCCAACTGTCCGGTGACTGCTATTTAATGGAATCCCAGCAGAAGTCAATGTTTAAGTGGGCAGCCGGCTCTTCCACTGGGGGTCATCCACCCCTGTTTCGGTCTTTGCTGCTGAGTGCGGCTTTCGTCAGACGACTACCGTCCTGGTATGGAGGTTGGACTTTGGCCAACATTTGTATGATATAGCGATGTTACCGTGCGGGGATTTGCCCCACCTATGACCGAGCAGCCCCGTTCTCAGATGCACTATCCTCGCTCTGAGTGAAGGCTATAGAGTCGACACAAGACAGTGCAAGTTCTGGCCCTTTTTGAGAGATTGGTTCTGGTGTTGTTGTTCTTACATACAGACAGAAATTCCATATTACAGTCGAGACTTGTCCCATTCCATGTTCCGGCAGTTCCACGGCCAGCAGGAGGCCTTTTCGGCTGCTCCACTCAGTTGTTTTTGTGCCCGAGTTCTCGCTTGTCCCTTTATGCCTATCTGCTTCAACACATCTTACACGGAGTGGGAGACAAGACCTCTTGCGCCCACCTCAATGGCGAATAGCCTGAGGTTGTACCCTTCCTGTCTCAGACTAGCCACCATGTCACCGTACTTCTCCATCTTGTAAGTATGTTGCTCCTCCATATTCGATTCATATCGGACTGTCAGCTCAATCAGCGTTAGCTGTTTGGTCAACCAGGAGTGAAGGACGATGTCAGGTAGCAAGCGAAACTGTTGGATCACTTCAGGGTACTCCCCCCGACCCTGTAGTCCCACGGTCAGCTCCCAGTCATCCGCACCATCGAAAATGGACGGTAGGTCAACAGCACAGTCTTCTTTGTCTTTATGTTGATGCCCAGCTCTGACGAGGTAAATCCCCAGCGGCCTCGGCCTGGCCTCTTGTTCGCCTGCATTCTGGCTACATCCACTATGTCCGCAAACTCAGTAATGACTATGTTATGGCGCTATGTGAATTAACCTTGGGTTAGGGCTACTTTACATGCGAACAATACATGGACCGTTTTACAAAGGGGACAGGACGGATGGGTGGCGTTACCCCACTTGACCAAGTTGGCAGCTGATGGCAGGACATTGTAGAGGGATCAGACGATGAAACTTAAGTGCAGTGGTGCCATACGTCATATCTCATTCCAGGTTATCGACCTCTACATTACCCTTTCCCATGACATCCACTGGCCCTGCTGCACCTACTTGGCAGCCATTTGCACTCTCTCTTCGTCCTCTCCCTCGCGGAAGTCCATAACCACCAAGTCTCTGCGTTCCTTGGTCGTCGCCTTCGACCACATTGGAGCTCTGTCATGGTGCCCGAACACCCGTCTATCCGACTGGGTGTGTCCCACGACTTCCTTCAGCTTCAATGTTGTCTGGGCATCTTCGACTGCACTGTCGACTTTCCACTTCCTTCCCGTTCTAAGCGCGGGTTGTGAGCTACTGACTGCTTTATCTGGAGACTCGCGAAGCATCAGCGCGAGTCTGGCGTTTCCGACTTATAATTCTTCCATGAGGGACAAAAATATCAGAACTATTAACATAATAAAGGCAACATACTTAGACATGAAGGACACAATTCTCCATGGGGAAAAACCAAAGTAGGCATTCAAAATAAGAACAGAGTGAGACAGAGTTGCTTTTTGTCACCTCTACTGACTACTTTTACTAGCTGTCGGGAGGATTGTCTTCATTTCACCAGGTTTTATCCCATATGGCGTGGTCTCTTTCCGCAGGGCGGCCTGCAGAAAGTGTCACACAATGCATGAACTCCGTAGCTGCAGCGACAACCCCAGGAGTCTCCAATAAAAATGCACTCGTTAACTGAAAGACAAAGCCCATGATTGAAACCATTACCTTCTGAGCGCAAGGCAGACGGCTTGACCACTTTGCTACTGAGACTCCCTTACTAGCTATAAACTGGATGGTGATGCCAACAACAATCACTGGCAGAAATGAAATTCAATGGCTTCCTCTGAAAAAGCGTCTTGATGATCTGGTTATCGCTGCTGACATTGCCCTCCGTTCTCTCACATGACATCTGATGCAGGACAAATGAACATTGGATGGGAGTTCACAACAATTAGGTTTACAAATTCATAAGAGATAGATAGGACATGTGAATACATCAATAAAACCAGGTATCTCTTGATGAAACCTCACTTTAAGATGGACTCATACATCTGTGTAAGTAGCAACGTAGACACAGAGGGCGGAACAGATACAGATGTCAGAATTAGAATACAGAAGGCTGGAGGAGATTTTATAACACTGGGACATTTGTGGAAGTCAAACAGAAATTATACTAGCCACAAAACTTATAATATGTAATTCTGACGTTAATCCAGTACCACTGTATTGTTAAGAAACGTGGAGAACAAGGAAAACAATTAAAATTAAGTTAAAACATTAACTAATTTGTGCCAGCGCAAATTAGGAGTAAACTGGAATGACAGAATCACCAATGTGGAGCTCATGGAGAGAACTGGACAAACATCAGTGTGGAGCTCATGGAGAGAACTAGACAAACACCAGTGTGGAACTCATGGAGAGAACTAGACAAACACCAGTGTGGAACTCATGGAGAGAACTAGACAAACACCAGTGTGGAACTCATGGAGAGAACTAGACAAACACCAGTGTGGAACTCATGGAGAGAACTAGACAAACACCAGTGTGGAACTCATGGAGAGAACTAGACAAACACCAGTGTGGAACTCATGGAGAGAACTAGACACACTCCAGTGTGGAACTCATGGAGAGAACTAGACAAACACCAGCATGGAACTCATGGAGAGAACTAGACAAACTCCAGTGTGGAACTCATGGAGAGAACTAGACAAACACCAGTGTGGAACTCATGGAGAGAACTAGACAAACACCAGTGTGGAGCTCATGGAGAGAACTAGACAAACACCAGTGTGGAACTCATGGAGAGAACTAGACAAACACCAGTGTGGAACTCATGGAGAGAACTAGACAAACACCAGTGTGGAACTCATGGAGAGAACTAGACAAACTCCAGTGTGGAACTCATGGAGAGAACTAGACAAACACCAGTGTGGAACTCATGGAGAGAACTAGACAAACTCCAGTGTGGAACTCATGGAGAGAACTAGACAAACACCAGTGTGGAACTCATGGAGAGAACTAGACAAACACCAGTGTGGAACTCATGGAGAGAACTAGACAAACACCAGTGTGGAGCTCATGGAGAGAACTAGACAAACACCAGTGTGGAACTCATGGAGAGAACTAGACAAACACCAGTGTGGAGCTCATGGAGAGAACTAGACAAACTCCAGTGTGGAACTCATGGAGAGAACTAGTCAAACACCAGTGTGGAACTCATGGAGAGAACTAGACAAACACCAGTGTGGAACTCATGGAGAGAACTAGACAAACACCAGTGTGGAACTCATGGAGAGAACTAGACAAACTCCAGTGAACCAAGAGGTGAAGGACAGACTCTGGCACTGGATAGGGCACACATTGAGAAAACCTGAGACTGGTATAACTAGAAAGTCTATTGTCTGGAATCCATGGATTTACATACAGGAAAACCTAAAATCTCATGGAGAATAGAAGTAGATGTCCGCCCGGTTAAATGTACTTATCACTGGCTGGCAACCCCACTTGGTCAGAAATTGACTTGGGACAAAATCTATATGGCTGAAATAAGGATTATGCCCATAAATATCCAAGCGTACATCTGGAAGTGGCTCGTTAAATTAACTGGACTAGATATTCTCCAAGGAGTGGAAAAGGGGAAGGTTAGATGACTAGGTTTACATCTCCGAAATGATTACTGATCAAGGCAGATTATCCCCTCCGACTGCTTTCCACTCCCTGGTACTTAAGTAAGTCCCCTCCAATGTACACACGCAAAAATGTACGCATAATTGGAAAATAACAGATAAGTATGAGTTTAAAACAAACTACAAACATTTATTGTCTACCATAATCATTACACCAGTGATGGTTGTCTATATGACGATGGTGAAATCACATAAGTTTATGCACTACAGCAATCGTGAAAGTGAAATGATGAAAATAAAATACATAACTCGTAAAGTTCTTGTATCATGTCTGGATCTCTGTCCGGGCTCTGAATTGAGATAATCAAGTACAGCAGGACGGTGTTCGGAACAGTAGAGTTTCGTCCTGTCGCCACTAGGTCTCTCCCAGTCACTGCACGGTAAGACCTGGGCTCCTGTTGAGTGCTTGGAAGAGATAATCAAGAATGTGTATTATCTAGTTCTACGTAAGTACATTTCTAAATAATACATACAATCTGACTGAATAGCACCTTGCCGTCTTGACAGACTATAGTTTGTAAAATGGAGTTATACCTCTCCATAACACAAAGCCTGGGCTGAGTTAGAGACCATGTGTTGCCAATGCAGCATGATCCCTCTCTCGGCCTGTCTAGTGTACTCCAGATGAAAGGTAACACCAATACGTCTGGAACAAGACAAGCTGCAAAAGCTGCCGGATCAGCAAAGCAATGCTCTCACTGTCCGCCTGTCGGAGCTTTGATCTTAGACCAGTTGCTAACCAAGGCTTAGGGTCTGGTCTGCCCTGCCATGACATTTAGTCTTTAGGTTACATTTCCTCGCACTAGATAGATACAATAGATACAGCCATATACAATGACCAGTCTGGCCGAGTCTCTCTTCCAGATCTACTGTGTTCACTCTCCTCCTTACCCCTCTATCTCCCTCTCCTACTGTCTAGTCTGGGAAGGACTTTTCAGTCGTCTCACACACCTGTAATTACAAATCCTGCCATCCCTTATAATGTCCCGTCATAAGGAATGAATTTTTCCTAAGTTCTGTCACTAATCCAGACCCCTGATTTCTGACAGCCGCTCCCTTCAACCGTTGGTTTAGCAGATTAAAGTGTCGGTAGTGCTATCATAATAGTACCTGATCTCCGGACTTTCATGCCGTGATCAGCCTATGTGAAAGGCCCCCGAGAGTTACCGAGAACGCTCGTTCACAACACACTGAAATCCCAATTGCGGGTAAGGTCCGCACCACCACGCTTGTGCTGCACAAATAATCAATAGGCAAAATGCCAATGCACGCAGCACATAAGCACACAATAGTTAGTTAGTTAGTTAGTCTTTCCTCTTGAGCCTAAAGAGGTTTGCCCAACCAATGTTCGCCCTCCGAGGGTATGATGACTTCTGGGCAGACACACGTAGAGATGTTGATATGGGAAATACACGATAACAAACGCCTCGAAGGTGAATACACATTACAGGAGAAACACTTCGGGAAGTATTGGCCCAGACAGGCCCGCCCCCTGAGAGGGTAAAGGGACCGAAAGGCGAGGGGACCCCCTTCTGTTGATCAGAAGGATAGTTGCCATTCTAGATATTTTATATCCAGATCTAGAGGTTTTTGCCGGCATCTGGATACCGTTTTCTGACGTTTGGATGCTGGATGCAATTCTAGATACTTTTCATTTGGAGTCGGATATTTTGAATACTTTCTAGATTGTACTTTTCTTTCGGTGTCATTTACTCATTTTATGTTTGGTCTGGACGCGCGTAAATTATGGTACCTGCCATTATTTAAACTTTGAACTGACTTGGATCAACGCTCAACAATCTGGCAACCCCCAGGTAATGAGTAAAAGGGCGCATAAAGGGCACTGAAGAAACTTTTGGTCAGTAAACTTTTAAACTTCAAGAATTTGGCTGCAATTGGTACCGATAATGCCTCGGTAACGGTTGGTATCAACCATTGCGTTTATGCAAAATTGAAGGAAGATATCCCATCTTTAATCCTCATAAAATGTGCGTGTCATTCCTTGCAGCTAGCATTATCACATGCCTCATCAGAATGTTTACCAAGGAATTTGGAATTCCTTATTGCTAAAACACATAACTGGTTCTCCAAATCATCTGTCAGACTACAGCAATATACTAATTTATATAAAGCATTAAATGATAGTTCCTCACCACTGAAAATTCTGTCATATTGCGAAACTAGATGGTTATCAATTCAACCAGCTGTTGAAATAATTGTGAACCAATGGTTGGAGTTAAAGACACACTTCGAAATAACAAGACAAAGTGAAAAGTGCTACACAGCTGAAATACTATATGGAATGTACAGTGACGAAAAAAAATTGGCATTCCTTCTCTTTTTACAACCCATTTTAAGTGAAGTACAAAAAGTTAATAAACTATTTGAATCTCAAAATGTTGATAAAGTTAAATTACTTGACGACCTCACTTTGCTATTTCACTCAATTGGTAAAAGACTTCTATTGCCAACTTGTAAAGCTGACTTGTTCACTTGCACTATAGAGAGCTATTTGGCTCCTAAGCCATACCTGGGATACCAAATCGAATCAAAAATTGATGGTTTAAAAACAAAAGGACTGTTAACAGAAAATGAAGAGGACAACAAAGAAAGCGCTGTCAAGATTTTCTTGTCTCATTATTCAATCAACTGAAGCAGAGACTTCCTGAAAATTTAGATGTATTGAAAAAATATTTCACTCTTTTCTATTAACAACATATCTCAGCCAGTAAAGGACATACCAAAATATTGTCAAGTTATTAAATTTTTAAGGGCTACTGATAATAGTGTGTCGGAAGCAGAATATTAGTTAACCAAAATAAATTTGGTTGACTGGACAAATAACACAGAAACTGAAGCTTTTTGGAGTGAGGTAAGACAATTTAAAGATGCCTCAAGAAACAGTCCATTCTGTAAGCTTTTTGAATATGCGATGTCTGCCATGATACTACCCCATTCAAATGCTGATGCGGAAAGAGTTTTCAGTACTGTGAATTATACAAAATGTAAACTAAGAAACTTGACCTCTTAAATGCTATCTTGACAATAAGATTTGGCCTGAAGAGAGCAGGAAAATGCTGTTCAACTTATCAGCTCCCTGATCGTGTATTAAAAGAAACTGGAACAGCTAAAGCATACCAGTGTCATTTGTAATCTGAAGCTTCAACTTCATCATCCAAGCTAAGTGCATCTTGTGAGAGTGCATCATCAGTGGAGATGAGGACATGATTCTATAGGTAAGTCACATCAATTTTTTTTTTTTAAATGTTGCATATCCGTTACAGGATGTTGCAGTCAACATAAGAATTTTTCAGCTGCTATTGATGTACTAGGCAAGATTATGCTCAGTAGTTTGCGATTGCTTTCTGAGCGACCGGTTCATATACCCTTAAATTACCAGCGCGGCTCGAACCGCTGCCAGTTCGGGTGCAGCTGCGTTACTCACTAGAATATACGGGATTAAGGCGACAGCCGTAAACTCTTTACCAGGGAGACCGGCAGTCACATCAATACATATGTAATTTCTTACTTTCTCAATCTGGATATTTTTCCTAGATACTTTCCAACGAAATCTAGATATTTATGGATGTTGTTTGGGCCATTTCTAGATACTTTTGGTCAAAAAAAAAAAAGTGGCAACCCTGATCAGAAGTCTCACGTCGTGCTTGCCCCACGGCGGAGTTTGTGCAACTAACAACGTATGCATGATTTATGATTGGTGCCGTTTGATAGTTGACGTTCTTTGCTTTCTGTATTCTCGATTCTATTTTTCTATCAGCTATTTACTATTTAGTCTCTCATCCTCCGAGAACACACTGCCCAGATAACTTTTTAAAAATGTTTCATGTTCCTTACAGGACGTCGCAGTCAACACCAGCATTTTCAGCTGCTGTTGATATACTAGGCAAGATTATGGTCAGTAGTTTGCCAGATAACTTGTTTGTGTCTTATTCAACTTATTGTGCACATTCAACACGGGAGAGCATTGCGTTGAATTGCATAAATGAATTGCCGAACTATAATATAATTGTTTCGGTGCTACTTACTTGTGGCCACCGATAACTTTTATACCGACATCATTTATTGCTTTAAAGATGGCTACCGTATGAGGGATGTCTGTATACGCTCAGTTTGCTAATTGGCAATGCTGGATACAGGCCTACATCTGAGAGATTTGTTGATGGTAAGTATTGGGTTACTACAATCTGTCACCCTGTAACGGTGATTGTAATGATATACAATTATTATGCGTTTTGGTCCGTTAGTTATGCCGATCATCGGATATGGCCCATATTATGAGGGCCGCATCTTACACTCACACTATGATGAACTATCAGATCAGTATCACGATTTTAAATTTGAGAATTTACTAAACTTAATGAGACTGCCACAGTAGATAGGCCTTGAAATTCAAAATCTAATGGTACCTCAATGATGCCTGTATGTCACTTCTAAGTGAAGATATTCACATTTTTGTGAAGGTGAGACGAGTTGCGATTTCTCATGCTATTCACCCGTAATGAGAACTCTCCAACGTGTCCATTACCTCCTTGAACGGATGGGAGTGTGTGTGCGTGTGAGATTGTCAAACGGTCATATGAAAACTGACTTCAAAAATATGTTCCGTCATGTTAAATGACTACAAAATAGTACAAGTATGCAAATAAATTATTAATAATCTTTAAACTTGTGTTCTCTTTTAACTTTAGTAGGTCAAATCGCACGTTTTGTGTGTTGAAAAGTGTAGCACAATCGATATGCGGCGGCCGTCATGTCACGTCATGACCCGTGGGTTTCCAATTTACAAAGTCACATCTTCGCAGAAAATCTGTTTTTCAACCACAATTCGAGCAAGTTTAGCGATGAAACTATACTGATTCAGGGGCAATATTTTATATGGCAATTAAAATTCACATTAAACAAAGACATCTATTGGATTCATCGATTCTGATACGCCACGATCATTCCGCTGCCTCTGTCACCGTGGGATGCGCTCCCCGGCAGTCGGCAGCTTGCATAGATCCATAGAGCACACTTTATTCACACACTTCCAGTTTCTTAGTTCCATGTAATATTTTAGTTCGTAATGTTTAATAGTTTCTATTATATCGCCTAATAATTTTGTGAAAAATAAAAAAAAAATATGCCCAGCCGGGAAGAGAACCAGTCTCCCGCGTGACACAGACAGGCGGACGGCTTATGACTACACTAGCGAGAGCACAATGGTTTTTTCACAAAGATATTTATATAGTCAAGCCGCAGTTTTGGGTTTCATGATTGTAACATTTTCGCCTGTTTCTCAGCCAAAATTAAAGCAAGTTAGCGATGAAACTTTCCAAATTTCTGAAAAATCTGATGCAGAATTTGAAGATTCATCTACAATTAATGGTTTTCTATTGCAAGCACCAGAAAACAATTATTTACGGTTCAGCTTGCCATTTTCATTTTTTTCCGCATGCGAGGTTGGTCTCAACCAAACGGGTCATTGGCGGATTATGAAAACTGACTTCAAAAATATGTTCCGTCATGTTAAATGATTAAACGATAGTACAAGTATACAAATAAATTATTAATAATCTTTAAACTTGTGTTCTCTTTAACTTTAGTAGGTCAGATTGCACGTTTTGAGTGTTGAAAAGTGAAAGTGTACGTGCCATAGCGATTGATACGCGCATGCGCAGTCGCCATGGCTTATGCCATGCGTTTCTCCATTCACAAAGGCACGCTTCGCCGAAAATGTTGTTTTATCCACAATTAAAAGCTATTAAGTAGGATTAAACTTTCCAGATATATTTAAAATTGTATGCAGAATTCAAAATACATTTATAATTGATTTACTTCGATTTAGAACGCCAGAATTGTGTTACAAAGTGCACATGCATGTCCGATCACTATGCGCAAAGAAGAAAAACACACCTTCGCAGAAATGTTGTTTTATCCACAATTAAAAGCTATTAAGTAGGATGAAACTTTCCAGATATATTTAAAATTGTATGCAAAATTCAAAAATACATCTATAATTGATTTACTTAGATTTAGAACACCAAAAAAAAAATTAATTACGGTAAGTATGAAATATATTTTTATTTATATAAAAGGTCACAATTATTTCAACCACTCGCTGTGCACGGAATATTAGGCATACCTTTCCTGGAAAACCCCGGATGACGTGTGTTATTGTCACGTGAGATTTGAATGAATGAATGATGTTGAAAGAATGTATGGTAAATTAGACAAATCAAAATCAAATCAAATCAAATCAACTTAATTAGGGTCACAAATTGGGCGCGCAGGCCCGTCTTACATTCGGCCCTTCCAATCACTCGTCTTTCGTTCATCAAGAGCATTATACATTTACATAGGAAGATAAAATAAACATTGTGAAATGAATGTTGTAAACATAAACAAGGCTAATTACCATGTTATGAAGCCCATCTCCCACCTATCCATACATCACCCCACCAACACAACACCCCCACCTACCCACACACACGCGCACCAAGGGACACATACACACCCCCACCTACCGACACACACGCACACCAAGGGACACATACATACCCCACCAACCGATCCATCCCCCTCCCGCACATCCCCCACCCACACACACTGCCCTCACCTGATCCCCCAACCAAAACACACTCGCCACCCACAAACATTCCCCCACCAACCCACACATCCCACGCCCATCCACATACACATACTACCCCACACATCCTCTCCCCACCCACACCTCAAACCACCCATCCCCCAGCCACATCTCCATCGACAACATATTCCCCACCCATGCACACAATACCCCACCAACCCACACATCGCACATCCACTCACACATTCCCAAACCATACACACACATCCCCACCAACTGACATGTCCCTACCCCCACCCCACACACACACACATCTCCCTAACCACCCATACATCCCCAATCCACTAACACACACCCCACCACCCACACATACAACTTCCACCCACCCACACATGCCTTAACCTAATCCCCCACCACACAATCCCCCACCCGCACATCACATACACCTCCTACCATGCACTATTCCCAACCCACGCACCACACACACACATATCCCTCACCAACACATCCCCACTTACACACCACACACATATCCCCCACCCAGATACCACATAATATTCCCACCCACACCCACACAGATACCCTTACCCATCCACCCCACATACCCCCACTCACACACCACAAAAATCCCCCACCCACACACACATACCTCACCCACACAATATCCCCAACCAACACACCACACACCTCTCCCCACCCACACACGCATTCCCTACCCGTCCACCAACACACACTCACTCACGCATACATCCTCCACTACGCACCCACACACCCCCACCCCCAACCAAACATCTCTCGATCACAATACCCCTACCCCACACACATCCTCCACCCACTCACACATCCCACCCCGACACATACAACTCCCTCACCCACTTACACATCCCTAAGCCACTCACACACCCCCACCCACACATTCCCCATCCAAACACACACATCTCCCACCAACACTCCCCCACATACTTTCCCCAACCACCACAATCCCCTATTCACCCATACATATACCCCACCCATACGCACATTCCCCGCACCCATCACACACATCCCCCACACCACACACTATCCTCCACCCATACCACCACAAACATACCCTCCACCCACACATCATTCACACATCCCCCACCAACACACCGCACACACATCTCAAACCCACACACCATACACTTCTCCCCACCCGCCCTTGCATCCCCAATCCACCCAACACAATCCCCTACCCACACAACCCCGCCTCCTACACATACTTCCTCAAACCGTCCACACATCTCCACCCACATAAACACACATCCCCTGCATCCGTCCCAAACACATATCCTCCACCCATACACACATCCCCCACACCCATTCCAACACCCCTACTTTCACCCCCACACATCCATCCACACATCCCACCAACACCCACAAATACCACTACCCACCAAAACTCACACACCCCAACCCATCCAAACGCATACCCCCACCCACACACCCACTACCCACACATATCCCCACACTCACACACATCCTCCACATACACTCACACTTCCTCACATCTAGACACATACAAAATGTCTCACGATAGTATTGAAACTAGTATGAAGAAACTCCCACACTTTACTCACACATATACACTGACACTTGTCATGAGCAGTCTCATAAAAATGTTAAACATGGAGAAAAATGTGTACATCAAATGTATGTGACGTAAAAATAGTGATGCTCTCTCTCTCCCCCTCTCTCTCTCTCTCTCTCTCTCTCTCTCTCTCTCTCTCTCTCTCTCTCTCTCTCTCTCACACACACACACACACACACTCACTCTCACGCTCACACATTCACTCTTCCGCTCATTCATTCACTCTCACGCATTCACTCTCCCGCTCACTCATTCACTTTCCCGTTCACTCATTCACTCTCCCGCTCATTCATTCACTCTCCCGCTCACTCATTCACTCTTACGCTCACTCGTTCTGTCTCTCATTCACACTCACTGACTCTCTCACTCAAACTACAGTAATGAACATTAGTTTATATTATGCATGATAAAATCAAATGGTATTTAACTGATAATATGACAGATGAGAATACACAAACATATAGATTCGCGTGTTACATAACATGCGTGTTACATGACATGCATCTGCTCAGCTCTCTCTCTCTCTCTCTCTCTCTCTCTCTCTCTCTCTCTCTCTCTCTCTCTCTCTCTCTCTGTATTCTTTCATATACACACACACGCATGCACGCGCTCACACACATACACTAACACATCAACTCTCCCACTGTCTAACTCTCTAACACACAATCCTTCACACACACACACACACACACTCACTCTCTCAATCACACTCTCTCACACATACACATACACATGAACGCATGCACATGAACGCACGCACGCCTACATTCCCTCACTCACTCTCACACATACACGTACGAATGCATGCACTGACACATTCCCCCACCATTTCTCGCTCAATCACTCTCTCCACACACACGCATGCACGTGCGCTCACACGCATTCACTCTCTCCCTCTCTCTGACACCCACTCTCTCTCTCTCTCTCTCTCTCTCTCTCTCTCTCTCTCTCTCTCTCTCTCTCTCTCTCTCTCTCTCTCTCTCTCTCTCGCTCCCACACGCACACACATATATAGTGAACAATTATAGTTAAACAATTATAATGAATAATTATACTGAACAATTATACTGAACAATTATAGCGTTTTCCAGCGTTTTCCAGGACTAGATTTTCAATGTCGCAATGACTCTGTACATGACTTTCGTTTTAAATTCGGGTAATGGCACGATGGAACACGCTATCACTACCGACCCAGTGGTAAACTTAAAACTATAAAATAAAAAATAGCATGAACTATCACGATGTTAAATTTGAGTACTTACTAATGAGACCACCACAGTAGATAGACCTTGAAAATTAAAATCTAATGGTACCTCAATGATGCCTTTATGTCACTTCTAAGTGAAGATATTCACATTTTTGTGAAGGTGAGACAAGTTGCAATTTCTCATGCTCCTTACCCGATAGGATTACCTTCACCAGCAGGTGTTCGCATCTGTGCGTGCGAGATTGTCTCAAACGGTCATATGAAAACTGACTTCAAAAATATGTTCCATCATGTTAAATGATTAAAAAATAGTACAAGTATACAAATAAATTATTATTAAGCTTTAAAATTGTATTCACTTTAACTTTAGTAGGTCAAGTTGCACGTTTTGAGTGTTGAAAAGTGTAGCGCAATCGATATGCGCGGCCGTCATGACCCGTGGGTTTCCGATTCGTAAAGTCGCATCTTCGCTGAAAATCTCTTTTTCAACCACAATTCGAGCAAGTTTAGCGATGAAACTGTAAAGATTCAGGGGCGATATTTTATTTGGCAATTAAAATTCACATTAAACAAAGACATCTATTGGATCCATCGATTCTGATATGCGATCATTCCGCTGCTTGCTCCCCGGCAGTCGGCAGCTTGCACAGATCCATAGCTCACACTTTATTCACAGATTTCCAGTTTCTTAGTTCTATATAATATTTTAGTTTGTAATGTTTAATAGTTTCTATTATATCAACTAATAATTTTGTGAAAAATAAAAAAAAAAATATGCCCAGCCAGGAACAGAACACCGGTCTCCCGCGTGACAAGCAGAATGCTTACGACTACGCTAGCAAGGACACGATGATTGTTCTACAAAGATTATTTATATAGTCAAGCCGCCGTTTTGGGTTTCATGATCGTAACATCTTCGCCTGTTTTTCAACCACAATTAAAGCAAGTTTAGTGATGAAACTTTCCAAAAATTAATGGTTTTCTATTGAAAGCGACAGAAAAAAAAATTAATTACGGTTCAGCGTGCCATTTCCATTTTTCTCCGCATGCATGGTTGGTCTCAACCAAACGGGTCATAGGCGGGTTATGAAAACTGACTTAAGAAATTTGTTCCGTCATGTTAATTGATTAAAAAATAGTACAAGTATACAAATAAATTATTAATAATCTTTAAACTTGTATTCTCTTTAACTTTAGTAGGTCAAATTGCACATTTTGAGTGTTAAAAAGTGAAAGTGTACATGCCAGTCCAATCGATATGCGCATGCCCAGTCGCATGGCGTGTGGCCATGCGTTTTTCCATTCACAAAGGCACGCTTTGCAGAAAATGTTGTTTTTAATCCACATATCAAGCTATCACAGCGATGAAACTTTCCAGATATATTTAAAATTGTATGGAGAATTCAAAAATACATATATAATTGATTTAATTCTATGAACAACGCCAAAAAAAAAATTAATTACGATAAGTAGTATGAAATATATTCTTTTTTATATAAAAGGTCACGATGATTTCAACCAATTGCTGTGCACGGAATATTGCAATATATATATTGCAGGATTTCTGATGTTCCCCATACTTTTTGGAACTATCCAGTGTGTCCATTACCTCCACCACCAGTCTGTGCGTGCGAGATTGTCTCAAAAGGTCATATGAAAACTGACTTCAAAAATATGTTCCGTCATGTTAAATGATTAAAAAATAGTACATGTATACAAATAAAGTATTATTAATCTTTAAAATTGTATTCACTTTAATTTTAGTAGTTCAAATTGCATGTTTCGAGTAGTCTGATCAATACGCGCAGCTGCCATGACCCTATGTGAATGTGGGTTTCCAATTCACAAATCCACATCTTCACAGAAAATCTGTTTTTCAACCACAATTCGAGCAAGTTTAGCGATGAAAC
Source organism: Cepaea hortensis (assembly GCA_963921405.1). Lineage (NCBI taxonomy): Eukaryota > Metazoa > Mollusca > Gastropoda > Stylommatophora > Helicidae > Cepaea > Cepaea hortensis. Next base: position 506,194,927 of record OY992876.1, on the reverse strand, counting down.
TATGCTGATTGAGGGGCGAAGTATGTTGGAAAAGGGGCTTTTGGATCTGGGGTGTATGAGAGCCTTGGGAATCCAAAACAATCCCCCCCCCCCCCCTCTTTCCCCCCAGGGTCACACTAAAACATGCAGGCCCCACCCCCCAGGGTTCCGGAGCGCACCGCCCGAGAAAAGAAATTCTGCAGAAACGAGTCAGGAAGTTTGAAAAGGACATCAACATTAAGTTAATTCCCTACAAAAAAGTCGTGGGTAGCCCCTATAGACCCTGATGAAGAGGAGACAAATCAAACTTGTGCATCAGTCAATTCATTTAGAGAGAGGTGAAACCTCCAATGTACTATATGCATCTGTTTGTTAGAGGCCGGTGAATTATATATCTAACAATGCCTTCGCTAAGACAGCTATAACAGCAAGAGCACGGGTATGGGATGCCATACAGTGGGAGGAGGAAAGCCGCTCTTGAGGTAGAAATACTTGCTCGAGCGAACCCCCCAACTACATGGGGAGCAACTGGAAGTAGAGATTACCACCACCCTGAGATTTATAAATGGCTGCCATGAGCCCCGTGCCGAGCGCGAAGCCGAGTAGCAGCACGAAGCTGAGCACCGTGCTGAGTGACAGCACCATGCCGAGCATGAAGCCAACCGCCTGCGCCGCATAGAGCTCTAATGGCCCATTCAAGAAATCATCACGGAGGAGGAGGAGGCGTTCTTCTGCAATTCGCTAGAATACAAACTCAAACAAGAGGCTGCTTGGGGCTTAAGGGACTATGAAGTGGTCATCCCCGAGGGCACTCAGTACGACAACCCAGAGTTATTTCACGAAGCTATGAGACCAGCCACAAAGAGGTTGGTACAGGAAGTGCTAGTGATGTATGGTAGTGCTAAAATGTACTTGTGTCCTCACCTAAAATACTACTGCACCACTCCAGAAGGTGAAAGAATAACAGTGACCGCATACCATGGAAGTAGGAACCATGAAGTACTGCATGAGGGGGATATTGATGAGGGGCTGGACCAGGCTAGAGCTAAGATATTCACAGACAGTGAGTGCTTCACTGAACAGGGTTCGGAGTGGAGTTATGATGAGTGTGTGCAGCTCGACCTTCGCATTTCACGATACCAACCATTCCAAGGCTCTGGTTACTTTGAGACCCCCCAAGGTTATCCCACCATGCACGGTGGTGAATGTGAAGAATGAGGACAACCGCTGCTTTGAATGGGCCATTCTGTCAGCCCTCTATCCAGCGCTCGACAATGTAGACAAAGTGTACCATTATAGAAACCACCTGGGCGAGCTAAACTTTGAAGGAATAGCATTCCCAGTGCAGCTGACCAGCATCAGCAAATTTGAGAACCAAAATCCCACCATAGCCATCAACGTTTTTGGGTGGGACATTGGACTCGTTGAGCTAGTCCAGCCTCAAGGTTTTCATTCTCGTCTACTCAGCCTGGGCCGCCTGTAGTCGCTCGACAGCCTCATCGTGCTGCCTTATTTCTTCATGGGCGTCTGCATGCCCTAACTTGGAAAAGAGGTAGTTGCCACCCGTAAATGCGAGAGCATTGACAACAGCGCCCCCTATCATCATTGCGACAGAGGCCATAGTTAGCGGGAGTAATTCTGTAAGGGTTTTTGCAATATATCAGCGGGGATCAAGCCCTCGTCTGCCTTGTTGCCTTGAGTCAACTCCTCCCGTAACAATTAACTGGAAAGTCAACATCAAAGCTTTGGCTCAACAACAGTTAAAGTTTCACATCAAACTTCGAAAATGAAATGCGAAGAATCAACAGACGCCATTCCGATAGTGAAAGTACTTACACACATGTTTATTTGTGGTGGTAGATCAATACAGTGGTCGTCCAGACCGTAAAGTTCCCCTTTTACATAGGGATGGCATTTACACAATATCTGCAAACTATATCCACGTATTATCTGACTTTACCACGGATCGCCGTTTATCCCGCCATTCTCATCTGAAAGATTGTCTAGGTATTCCGTGCCCACGGGTCTTCTATTCGATATTGACAATCTTCTCGTCAGACATCCTCCACCTGATAATCCTTACAACCAAAATCTCTAAACGCCCACGGCTCCACAAAATATGTCGCGTCTCAGCCGAGTCACACAAGGTCCTCTCTGTTGTCCTTCTCTGTTGTCGTCTGACGTCACCCTGTTTCTAAGTTTCCTTAGTTTCTTGTGGGGTTTTCCCTATATGATTTTCTACCGCCTTTTCCGATGACATCATTCTGTCTAAACGCCATGTGGCCAGATGCCCCCTCCCTTTTAAAATGATGTAATCATTTTTTTTCCATCAAGAGAATGAACTTGACACATAGCTGTGCAGACACAATAACTTTTATGGGACTAGCAAGATGCTATGGACACCTATCGATTACCCACAAAATAAAAAAAATATATAACGGGCACACCCTCCAATCTACACACCGACGGTAGATGTCGTGTATACAGCCCATGGGGAGGCTGTACTGCCATTAAAAAACTGCCATTTACTGCCAATATAGTACCTTGCGGAGTATGGCAGAGGGGTCTTTGAGCCTGAGGAATAAAGGCCGCCTGGCTAGTGCAGTCACCGCGAACTGTGCAGGTTAGGATTTTCTTTTTGAGGCTGTACTAACTAATCATAAAGATCAGTCCCTCATTTGTCCCTAAGGACAAGCGTCCTTCTCTAGGTCAAAACCTGGAGTAAGGGGACGTGAGGAATAAACAGGTACCAGTTGCATTTACTATTGTCTTGTAACCATCTGTGTAATTATCCCGACTGCTCTGTCGTGAATCTTAATCTCATCAAACGGGTAGGTGAGGTACCAGTATTATGACGTCATAATTTTAGGCGTAATCGAGGTAAATGCTCTTTAGAGACGTCATCATAAACTCTTTGTGTAAGTGTAGCAATAATGACTGAGTGACAATATCATTTAACGGCGTATTTTATAATGAAATATGTAGTGGTCTCTATACTTGGAAATGGCGATCACAATAAAATTTAAAACCTATGACCCATCATCTGGATAATTAAGTAATAATAACTAACGATCAATTCTTAAAATACAACCATACTAACATAGTATTTAATCTAACTATGTTAACTAATCAATCCTTATCACAATTCATTAAATTAACTCTATATACACATAATAATTTTATAAAATGTTCATTAAATTCAATTTGTCATAGCACAATACGTGTTCACCGGTTCTTCTTTAAAGTCACATCGTCACAAACCATCCAAGCGAAAACCCGACACAGGAGAAAAGCTACACAGGTCAAAGTTCTCCATGTCTCATCGGTTTCCTCCCCACGTAAATGTCTTATCATCCTGTCAAAATCACAGATCGACAGAAGTATCCAACTACCTAAACTATCTATTTGCATTAACAATGATTATGTAATTGTTGATCTGTGTGTGTATTGCCAGTAAATTTGGTACTATCTAACACATATTTCCCCAATTTTCTAACACTCTATGAACAAACAACTATAATAAACTAAAATTGAATAAAATATTTATATTTATAGTCGACTTAGAATATCGGCAAGATTATGATTGACTTGTAGATCCTACAGTTTTGTGAAGAATCATATCTCAAAGATTCAAGATTTCTAATATAATAAATCAGAAATATAATGTATTCTTCTGATCCAACACAATAAATATTGAGACAAAATAATATTGCTCTCTATTATAAGTATACTTGATAATAACTGTCAGACAATAGAGAACTGGAATATGAGATAATGAGAACATTTCGGACAATTACAATTTTATAACTGTTACACCTAACACAACTAAGTAATAAGACCCTAATGTGTCTGTAGTGTACTATGTGTTTATATGAATCTAACACTTTCATCCCATTTTATTTTTCTTTATTCTTTTCTTTTATTCTTCTTTTTATTCACTTTCTTTCTCTCTTTCTTCTTTCGACTTTTCTTTCTTACATACTTATGGTGTTTTTGTACTGTATGCATGCTAATATTTGTACTTTTCAACTTTGTTGAATTGAACACTGTCATAATTTTCACTTGTATATATATTGATAATAGAGTATGTTTGATTAATTTATAGCAGACAAAAACCAAGTAAATAAAGTACGCATTAATGAATGCATTTTTTAAAATTGTACTTTTGGTTGTTAATATTGGCTTGTGTGCAAATTTTCTTGAGTGATTGAATGCTATCAATATATACTTTCGTCCGTGAGAATGTGTATGTGATGGTACATGTCATATGTGATGAGGTCGATCTACACCAACTCAGAACCTTGGTAATACATAAAGTTACAATATACCATTTTATCTGTTGTTTGTACTCATTGTGTTTACGTCTTGGTTTCTTTTTGTGTGTTATACCATTCTTGTTAACAGTTGTCGGAACTTGTAATAACTATATTTTCTTCTTCTTGTGAGACGTGGACTTGGGTTCTTGTGAGTGCCACATCAAGTTTGTGTTCTATCATTTGAACGTAATCTTTGACATTAGGTATGTTACCAATTATCAACCCAACACATGGGTTTGGCAATACTGCAGCACAAATTTTTCCATCATAATAATGGCATTTTATTTCAACCCATGCGGTTTTGTATGTCTCTATTCTCCCCCAAATGTTTTGCACGCAATACTCTTACCTGTGTAATCACTGTCTTTTATGAGCTTGTGACTAACACCTGTAATATCAGACCCTGTGTCTCTAAAACATTTTGTTGATGAACCATTCACACATGCTTGGTGAATCACCAGAGTACTTTTACTAGTGCATGCCGCATTCGTTTCATGTATATGCCCCTTGTGGGCTGATGTGAGGTCATCATTATTGACCCGACCTTCTTTATCGGATTTGTTGTTGTATGACTCTATAATCGATGCGTGTGTGTCTAAGTCATCGGAATCACTACTGCTCGACGACAACACATAAGCTGTACTTGCTTCCTTCCAGGAGCTTTTCATCAGACAAGACCTGCTGGTATGCCCGTACGCCCGACACGAGAAACATTTGATGCTTCTCTTGAATGAGTCATACTTACTTCTTTTCCTCGCTGTGATGTCACAAAGATAATCTGTATACCCAGGGTGTCGATCACACATTTCCAAATGTCCATGAGACAATTTGCAGTATTGACATCTGGATAGGTGTCATTTTCTTGGTCTGTCTCCTTCTCTGTTAGAGTACTGGTATGGACTATTTCTATAGTTATTACTGCTAAATTTTCTGAACTTGCCATTGCCTTTTTGGAATCTAGCACTTGCTCCTATTATCAGTTCTGGCTGTGCACAATTTGCGAATATGTCTCGATGTGCATTGAAATATGATTCTCCCCTCGTTTCCATTTCCTTAAGATCTTTGCATTTATTCTCCACTAGAAATACAGACATGGCCTCTGGTACTGCAGATAGTAGTCTATCTCTAATTATTAAGTCTCGAATTTTATTGTAATCAGACCCAATATCAGCGGCTTTAGTCCATTTATCAAAAGATGAGGTTAACTCAGAAACAAAGTCAAGGAAAGTTTGGTTAGATTTGGGAGTGTTTTAAATTTTGTACGTAAGCCTGACTCATCTAGACTGAAGTGTGCCAACACACGATCTCTCATGTATTTGTAGTTAGTACGTAAATCCTCAGGTATTAACTCAATTACCTTTAAAGGCTCCAATGCGAGATGCCTGTGGAATAGAATTGGTATGTCTTGTTCCGGTACCTTGTAGTGCTTTACGAATACTTCAAAATTGGTAATCCAAGAACTGACCGAATCGCCTTGTTGAAAGTTGCGAAAAAGCCCTTGGTCCTTCTTCACTGGATAATTCTGTTTTGCACGACTTTTCTCTCGTTCAATCTCAGCTTCATGTTCCATCTCCAAAGTCTTGACTTTCAAATTACCCTCCACTTCTTTGTCCTTCCAGAGTGTTTCTGTTGCCAGCTTCTCCCTATCAAAAGCGAGTTGTTTCTCCCTGATTTCTGTCTCTGCGGCCAATTGCTTTGCCTTCATCTCTGCCTCTGCGGCTATTTGCTTCTCTTTCAATTGCATTTCCATAATTAGCTTTTCATTTTCAGCAGCCATTTCTTTTTCTTCAGCTGCCATCTTTTCGCATTCCAAAGCTATCTCTTTTTCTCTAGCTGCTATCTCATTTTGCTTGATCGCCATCTCTCGTTCTTTTAGTTCTTTTTCCTCTCGTTTTGCTTCCTTTTCAGCCACTAGCTTTTCCAATTGTTCCTCTTTCTCACGTGCGGCTTGAAGACGTTTCTCTTCTTTTTGCTGTAATTGATAGTCATTGAACTCTTGTTTCACCCATGCTCTAAGTTCTGCTCCAGACAATCCCGTCTTCTCACCCATTACCATGTAATCCTGCAGTGTAGACATCTTGACCTACCTGTATAATACTCTAGCTGTAATAAAATATCGAAGTGAAAAACAAAAATAAGACAAGAATAACGACAAAATTGTAATAATGTTGTTCCAGAAACGGAGTCGATAGTATATCCTGTAGTATCAACGTCGACAAAATATCAACTTAATTCACGCAAATAGTGTAAAGTTGACGACTACGAAAGAATCTAGTATATATAATTATATTAAACGTAAATAACTCCTCCCGTAACAATTAACTGGAAAGTCAACGTCAAAGCTTTGGCTCAACAACAGTTAAAGTTTCACATCAAACTTCGAAAATGAAATGTGAAGAATCAACAGACGCCATTCCGATAGTGAAAGTACTTACACACACGTTTATTTGTGGTGGTAGATCAATACAGTGGTCGTCCAGACTGTAAAGTTCCCCTTTTACACAGGGATGGCATTTACACAATATCTGTAAACTATATCCACGTATTATCTGACTTTACCTCGGATCGCCGTTTGTCCCGCCATTCTCATCTGAAAGATTGTCTAGGTATTCCGTGCCCACGGGTTTTCTATTCGATATTGACAATCTTCTCGTCAGACATCCTCCACCTGATAATCCTTACAACCAAAATCTCTAAACGCCCACGGCTCCACAAAATATGTCACGTCTCAGCCAAGTCACACAAGGTCCTCTCTGTTGTCCTTCTCTGTTGTCCTCTGACGTCACCCTGTTTCTAAGTTTCCTTAGTTTCTTGTGGGGTTTTCCCTATATGATTTTCTACCGCCTTTTCCGATGACATCATTCTGTCTAAACGCTATGTGGCACTTGTCATGCATCAGTATTCCACCAAGTTTTGCAGAGCCAGCCAGTCTGTCCGCCTGTTCAATCTCTTGTATGAATTTAACTGTCTTTTTTAGTTCATTCAGCAGTCCATAGAGTTTATCTTCCACTGGTATCTCTGTAGGCCAGAAGGTTTGCCTAGACATGTAATTTGGGCAGTCTTGGAGTATGTGCTCTGCTGTCTGCGACGCCAATCCATATGTGCACATGGCTGATTCACCAATCTTGAATTTTGTATACATGTGGTTGCATAATCTATTGTATCCTGTTCTGAGGCACATAATAACCACTTGTTCTGGTCTGTCCATAATGTGGTAGTCATCTTGAGCAGGTTTTGGTGGCTTTCTGACTGATTTGATCATTTTTTTCTTTTGGTGTTATGTAACGGGCACATCAGGCTGTTCTTCTTTTGATTATTTGGTTGTTTCGGGATTTGAAATTTAAATATTGAGCACAACCCACTACTGGCAACGCTGATCATATTCTGGTATGAACCTAAGGCCTATCCACGTGAATATGGAAGCACTATACTCGAGTTTCGCTCTCGTTTGAGCTCGTCAGTAGTGCATATCCCTGACCGGATCTTCTTTTGCTCCATCCTTAGCCAATCGATCAGCTCTGTCGTTTCCAGGTATTCCACAGTGGGATGGTATCCACTGTATGGTGACCTTCTGCTGACTGCTAAGTTCTGAAAGTAATGTCTTTAGTACTGGCAATTTCCCAGACAGGAGCGCCTCGAGTACTGATTTTGCATCTGTCACTGTATAGCACAACAGGTTGTTTACCATGGCTGGTATTTAGTAATATCTCTGTTGCTATCTTGATTGCCTCAGTTTCCATGAGGGAGATGAGGTGGAGGAGATCTGGTAAAGGAATAACAGACAAACACACAATTACTTGTTCAGGAGGTAAAATGTATGAAAATGAGTAGGACTAATGTTTGATGAGGAAACAGTTAAATCAGTTAATGGTTATTTGATTAAATAAGATAGGTGTTATTGTCAAGTTCAAAGAACCAATAGATATAAATGCCGGCTCCCTGGCCGAGGGGTTAGCAGCTTTCTCCGTTAACCCCGAATACTCTCATGGTTGACGTGCGCACACGAGAATTAGAAGTGGTTCGAGTCGCGCCAGTGATTTATGAGAGTATGGAGCTGGTCGCTCAGAAAGTTGTGGCATGCTGATGAGCGTAATCTAGCCTAGGAATCAACATACAGCTGAAAGATGCTGGTGTTGACCACAATATCCTGAAACAGGATGGAAACACGGAAACAAAAAAAGATATAAATATTATACAAGTGTGGGTACTAAACACAAGCAGTAGGGACGTGGAATTACAAAGAAGCTGTGACAAAGTAGAAAAGGCGACATCATCATCATCAAGGCGTTCATGGCTCTCCATAGATCTCGGTCTTTGGTTTTCTGGATCAACTCTGCTGCTGATATTCCTCCATGCCACCGTCTCAATCCATCCAGCATCACTTCTCTTGGTCTACCTCTGCCTCTCTTCCCCTCGATCTTTCCAGTTGTTACGATGTTCTCCAATGCCTCTCTTCTCATCACATGACCGAGGAAAGCTGTTTGTCTCTGTCTTATTGTTGTATATAATGTTCTAGTTTCGTTAGCCTGTTTCAGGCAGTCGTCGTTAGTTACTCTGGCAGTCCAAGGAATTCGTAACATTCATCTTAGGAACCACATCTCTGTTGCTTCTAATTTCTTCTTAATTTGTTTAAAAGGCGACAGAGATGGAAAATTTAAACATGATTCAGGAGCTAGCCCTTTTTCTCAGGATCCAGCATATTTTATTTAACACAGGGTAAGAAAAATATGAATCAACCTCAGATAAAGCTACTTATTTTAAAATGAGCCATTAAATGTCCTTTAATTGCAGGCCCAGTCAAAGATATCACTGTGAGAACACTTAAGTTTTTCACACGTCTCTAGAGCTTTAAAGTAGCCAGCTCTTGTTGCATCTTCCAATGGCACAATAGAAAGAAATGTCTCCTCCACTTTCCCTTCTCTGATAAAATGAATATATAGTATCAGCCCCTCATCATCAGATCTGTCTGCATCTCCATCAAGTAAGATACTGACATAGGGTTTTCCTTTATTTCAATATCAAATCTTCATGAAGATATTGAGGCAATGTATGAAATACATTCTCTACACTGTTTTTGTTTTTAAAACTCTGAATCAATCACATTAAGCTTGGTTAACAAAGCAATCAAACCTTCAAAGTCAGTGTAGGGTCTGTATCTGTAATTGTTAGCAGATGATACAGTTTGATTGCAGACAATGAGTAGGATTTGCAGCATTTAGTAGATATGGTTGTTGCACACAGTGAACAACTGGGGTTAGAATTAAACTTTAAGAAGACACAGATTATGGTCGCCACTGGGAAGAAACAAGTGAATCGGTACAATTATCTAGGGACAGTTTTAACATCTGATGGGGGATGTCTTGTAGAGATTAGAACAAGAATTGCCATGGCGAAGGTAGCCTTTTGCAAGATGAAAAACATACTGACCAATAAAAAGATGTCGATTGCTACGAGAAAGAGTGTGTAGAGGTACAACATAGAACTTGTGCTTTTGAATGGATGTGAAGCATGGACAATGAACAGAAAAGCTGAAAAACATCTGGTGGCTGTGGAAATGTGGTTTCTGAGGAAAATGCAAAGAATACCTTGGACAGACAGAAAAACCAATGACCAAGTCCTACAAGAAACGAATGAAAACAGTAAACTGATTAGAGAAATTAGACGTAGACAATCACAATTTGTTGGTTACGTTATGAGGAGATATAAATTGAAGAACTTGGTGACAACTAGCAAGATCGAGGGAAAGAGAATGAGGGGAGGGAATTATACATGAGCACATTAATTATTTTTCTTCTCCATCTTTTGTTGATTTAAAGTTGATAGTCTATAGCTGCAATGTTTGTCTGCTTGATTACACATCTGTTAAATACCTGGTATATTCATGAGTATGTTAATTATTTACTTTGATGTGTTTCAGGAACACAATCATGGTCTCTACATAGTCCTTACCACTCCAGACAAGAATATTCACAAAAGTGGACATATGACAGCATGGATATGAAGGTTGTGAAACAAGAACTATTGGATGTTCTGTGTGAGGACAGGACTCACAGATTCAGTAAAATGTTAGACATAGCTGGGGGTAGCATCATTCAAGAAATGACAGAACACAGCAACTCAGAATCAAGAATGGTTGAGAACAGTAGTAAGGCATCAGTAAAACATGAAAATTGTTGTCAAATGTCAGAAAGTGTGCCTTCCTTGATTGATACAAACAATAAACTATCTCTGGTTATTGAGAATTGTCAACAGCAAAATAAAGAATATGTCAGTTGTAGCTCACAAAGAACTCACACAGGAGGGGTGTCTGATGTTTCTAGTCCAAATGTTTCCACAGACCTAAAGAACATGTATCACAAAAGAATACATACAGGAGAGAAACCTTACAAGTGTGATGTTTGTGGTGTTTCTTTTGCTTATGCTTCTAATCAGAAAGACCATAAAAGATCACACACAGGAGAGAAACCTTACAAATGTGATGATTGTGGTGCTTCTTTTGCTAAAACTTGCAGTCTGAAGAGACATAAGAGAACACATACAGGAGAGAAGCCTTACATGTGTGATGATTGTGGTGCTGCTTTTACTCACTCTAACAGTTTGAAATACCACAAGAGAACACATACAGGAGAGAAACCTTACAAGTGTGATGATTGTGGTGCTGCTTTTACTCAAGCTGGCAGTCTGAAGACTCACAAGAGAGCACATACAGGAGAGAAACCTTACAAATGTGATAATTGTGGTGCTGCTTTTACTCACTCTGACAGTTTGAAATACCACAAGAGAACACATACAGGCGAGAATCCTTACAATTGTAATGTTTGTGATGCTTCCTTTACTCAAGCTAGCAATCTGAAGACTCACAAGAGAACACATACAGGAGAGAAACCTTACAAATGTGATGTTTGTGGTGCTGCTTTTACTCACTCTAACAGTTTGAAATACCACAAGAGAACACATACAGGCGAGAAACCTTACAAGTGTAATGTTTGTGGTGCTTCCTTTACTCAAGCTGGCAATCTGAAGACTCACAAGAGAAGACATACAGGAGAGAAACCTTACAAATGTGATGATTGTGGTGCATCTTATGCTTATGCTTACATTCTGAAAGACCATAGAAGATCACATACAGGAGAGAAACCTTACAAGTGTGATGTTTGTGGTGCTTCTTTTACTATAGCTGGCAGTCTGAGGGAACATGAGAGAACACATACAGGAGAGAGACCTTACAAGTGTGATGTTTGTGGTGCTTCTTTTACTCATGGTAGTAGTTTGAGATACCACAAGAAAACACATACAGGAGAGAGACCTTACAATTGTGATGTTTGTGGTGCTTCTTTCACTCATGCTAGTAGTTTGAGATACCACAAGGGAACACATACAGGAGAGAAACCTTACAAGTGTGATTATTGTGGTGCTTCTTTTGCTGAAACTGGCAGTCTGAAGAAGCACAAGAGAACACATACAGGAGAGAAACCTTACAAGTGTGATTATTGTGATGCTTCTTTTGCTGATACTGGCAATTTGAAGGTCCACAAGAGAACACATACAGGAGAGAAACCTTACAAATGTGATGATTGTGGTGCTTCTTTTACTCAAGCTGGAAATCTGAAGGTCCACAAGAGAAGACATACAGGAGAGAAACCTTACAAATGTGATGATTGTGATGCTTCTTTTACTCAAGCTGGCCACATGAAGACTCACAAGAAAAAACATACTGTACAATAGAGATATCTTACAAGTGTGATGATTGTGGTGCTTCTTTTACTCGGACTTGTAATCTGAAGAAACATATGAGACTGCATCATCATCATGTGCCCTGCGAACTACCATAGGTGCTCATGTATCTCCTCATCTCTCGGTTGTTAGGGTGCGGGATGTATGTGTGGATTGGTGCAGGATGTGTGGGTTGACGGGGGTATGTGTGTGTGGTTTTGTGATGTGTGTTTTGCTGGGTGTGTGGGTGAGTGGTGGAGAATATGTAGGTGGATGTGTGCGTGTCGGTTATGGGATGGGTGGGGATGTATGTGTGGGTGGGGGATCAGTGGGTGGGTGGCGGCATGTATGTTTGCCTGAGTCTGTGTGAGTGCATGGAGGTATGTGTGGGTGGGTGGGGGATGTGTGGGTGGCTGAGGGATGTGTGGGTGGCTGCGGGGTGTGAGGGTGGATGGGGGATGTCTCACAACATTGCAATATGCACTGTTTATGTTTACAACTTTCATTTGACAATGTTTGTTTTCCCCATGTGAATGTACCATGCGTAATATGCATTGTTTATGCTTACAAAATCCATTTGACAATGTTTTTTTCCCTATGTAAATGTAACATGCACATTTGATGAATGAAAGATGAGTGATCGAAAGGGCTGACTGTAAGACGGGCCTGCGTGCCCAATTTGTTACCCTTTTAAAATAAAGTTTGTTCGTTCGTTCGGTCGGTCCATAATAAGGATCAACTCTGCTGATATTATTTCTAAATGTCACCATACACTCCATCCAGCATCATCTCTCTTGGTCTGCCCATGATCATGGTCTTGTCCCTCTGATCTGTCTAGTCGTCACAATGTTTTCCCATGCTTCTCTTCTCATTACAATACTAAAGGACGCTATTGTCTCTTTCTGATAGTTGTATATAATGTTCTATATTCATTAGCCTCTTCTAGGCAATGATTGTTAAGTTAATCTGGCAATCCAAGCTATTCACAACAACCATCTCAGGAATCACATTTTTTATGTTTTCAACAAAATTGAAGACATATTATCACATCTAACCAAATTTTACTTAGATCTAAAGCCAGCAAACTTGAGGAATTAGAAGCAAACATGGGGAAAGAGATTCAGTCACTTGTAGCTAGTAAATTCATCAATGAGACGACTGCACAGTTAGTCATGCCACGGGGCTCATCCCCAACTTTATGGCCGTGGGGAGCCCTCTAGGTCCCATTCTTGCAGATGTCTTTATGGTGCACTCAGAAACACAAAGAGCCTCAAATATTAAGGACCTAGTTCTATAGCTTGAATTCCTTCCATATGAGATGTCTGAGAGTATTTTGGACATATCGTGGAAAGAGCACATAACAAACAAACACGTGCTTGAAAGAGCAGATATTACCACATTGCACTCCCTCCTCAAGCAGGGATGCCTCCGGTGGCTGGGCCGTGTTTCTCGAATGGCGGGTGAACATATTTCCAAAGATCTTCTATAAGGAGAACTAGCCACAGGGAAGAGACCAACCAGAAGACCCCAAATGCAACATAGGGATGTGTGTATACAAGATATGAAAACTCTTGGTATAGATCCAAAGACATGGGAAAGAGTTGCAACAGACAGATGTTCCTGGAGATACAGTCACCAGTGGTGCCGTCAGGTACCTCCCCAGCGGCACAACTTTATAATCCTTCAGGGCTGAAAGAGGACTACTACTACTAGTTCAATAGCGCTGGCATGTGGATGATATATTATTCATCCCAGAGACCATACAATGGGCTTAATCATTCCACTCCATCATGAACCATTTCTTTGTCTGTTGACCACAAACATAATGACACCTTATCATTCTTATAAATATTAATTCAACATTGACAGGATGTCACCATCCAGAGATCTGTCTATTGAAAGGGAACATGGACGGACCAATACCTGAATTTAAATAGCTTTGCACCTATTCAGTATAAACGTGGCCTGGTACAGACCCTGTTTAATCGAGCTAGAATTATTTGCTACGATGACACACTAAAAGAAGACCGGAACCTCTTAACCATAATCTACAATCAAATGTATATTCAGCTGACTTCATCAAACGTCATTACCAGCCACCTAAACCTACTTCCATAGAATCATCAGTCCCCAGACCTCAACTGTTTTTTAAACTAACCTTTCGAGGGACACTAATGAAATTAATATATTACACAGCGTAAAGCAAACATTCTTTGTTGCTGAACCAGTGATCAGATATAAAACCACCTCGATACTACCATATATAGTCGAGTCTGCTTAAATCGAACTCGGATAAGTAGAATTTCGCTTAAGTCGATGTTACTGGCTTAGTCACGGCCATTATCCTTCATCATTGTATAAAAAGTCCTGATAAGTCGAATTCGGTTAACTTGAATTTTCGGAGTAGTCGAACATAAAAATGAATACCGACTATATAAGTGTTCATGTTTAAGTCAAATTGTTCATTTCACACCCGAAACAAAAAATTGTTTTGTGAAAGAATTATTTTTAGTCAGCCTGGAGAACAACAATCCCGCACATACGATATCTCGCTACATGTCAACAATGGTGGAACTGTAAAAAAAGAAAGATTAAACTGTTGGAAGAGGTTGAACATAGTGGGAAGAAGAAAGTGGATATAGCTAGAGAGTTTGGTATTCCAACATCAACACTTTCCAGCATTTTAAAACATAAAGACTGCTATAGATAATTGTTTTTCGAATGTCAAATCGACAGTGATAGACAGCGAGCTAGGGCTGCTGCGTGTGATTTTGTTGATGCTGCCCTTTTAAAATGGTTCACTGTGATTAGATCGGCAAATGTACCAGAAAATGGGCCTTTCCTTATTGCAAAAGCAGAAGAATTTGCATGTCTTGGAGGTCAGTCAGACTGGAATTGTAGTGCTGGCTGGTTGGATCACTTCAAAAAAATGAATTGCATCACGTACAAGAATGTGTGTGGAGAGAAACAGTCGAAGCAACGACTCACTCATGGATAGAAGACGCGTTCAGACATGCTTTAGTTAAATATAATTCTGCGGATGTATTTAATGCCGATGAAACTGGCTTATTTTGGAGATTGTCATCTGATAAAACATTTTCTTTCAAAAATGAAAAGTTTCAGAGGGTGGTGGGGGGGGGGGGGGGGGGGGGAATCAAAAGAAAGATTAACAGTGGTTGTGTGTTCCAATATGGATGGTAGTGAAAATGGCCTTTATTTGTGATTGGAAAATTTAAAAATCCTCATTGTTTCATAGGCCTGAAAAAATTGTGTGTGAATTACAGAACCAATTCAAAGGCATAGATGACATCAGAACTGTTCAATGAGTGGCTACAAGAATTTGATTATTCAATGATGTGTAAACAAAGAAAAGTTCTTTTAATTGTTGATAATTGTTCAGCCCACACAATAATTAACAATCTGAAGGCAACAGAGCATTTGTTTCTGCCACCTAATGCCACATCAACACTTCAGCCTTGTGATCAAGGTATCATTCAAAATCTGAAAGTTCATTATAGATCCACAATGTTGTCAAAACTTGTGGGTCATATGGATGCTGACCTCATTTGTGATGATTTCAAGATAACCCTTCTTGATGCTATTCTTATGTTAAAATCTTCATGGGACAGAGTTTTACCAGCAACTATTGTAAACTGCTTTTGACATGCTGGCTTCTGACCTGCAGTAGATGTCTCTGTAAATGAGAATTCCACACCATCAGCGAGCAGTGAGAGCAATGTTACTGACATTTCAGTGGAGCCATTACTTGCTAGATTGTATAAAGAGCTGAACATTGAACCAGAGGAGTTTATGAACATTGACAATGATGTTTCTACTAGTGCCACTCTTTCAAGCACTGATATTATAGGGCTATGTATGCCAGTCATTCAACAACAGACCCTTCCAGCCCTGACTGTGATGATGAGGATGACTGTGGGCTGCAAGCACAACCTGTATCTCAGTCAGATATTTTGGCATGGATTGACAAAATTGACATTTACATGATGCAGACTGGATGTTCAGATGATGCTGTCTCACCATTTTGTGCCTTTAAACAGGTCATGGGAAGACATTTTTCACAAGCCAAGAAGCAAAGCAAAATCACAGACTTTTTCTTTAATTAATTTGGAAATTTTCATATAACTTTAATGTTCTGCTTTCTAAAATAATTCAACATTTCTAATATTGTATAAGCCGGCTTCGTGGCTTAGAGGTTAGCGACTTTTCTCCGTAATCTCATATACTTTCGTAGGTAACGTGATGACGGTGAGAATTAGCAGTGGTTCGAATCGCATCGGTAACTTATGGGGTATGTGAGCCGGCCGCTAAGAAAGCAATGGCAAACTACTGAGCGTAATCTTGCCAAGAAATCAACATACAGCTGAAAGATGCTGGTGTTGACAGCGATGTCCTGTAAAGGATATGCCCCCCCCCCCCCCCCCCAAAAAAAAATAATATTGTATTACTATTTATTTGTTCACTAACTGTGTTTCTCAAGTGGTACAATCATTTTACTCAATGCTACTGCATGGTATTAGTGTAAATTAGTGTAAATGTGTGCAGTCTGGATAAGTAGAATTTCTGATAAGTAGAACAAATTCCTTCGGCCCCTGCAATTTCTACTTATCCAGACTCTACTATATGAAAGAACCATTGTCTCTGTACAACAAATCTAATTGCATTTATCATTTCCAGTGTGAGTGCCAAGCAACTTACATAGGTATAACAGAAAGACAATGTAGCGAGTAATCAAATATATACTGCACTAGTACAGGTGGAAAACAGATTTAATCAGTCTTCAGGAATCCTTGTGCAGTGGACAGGTCATGAAATACTTAGGCAATTTTAAAACATTTGTTTAATAGCCATCATAAAGTTAAAAAATAGAAGACATCTCATGTATTTTATTTCATGAAGAATAAATGATTTCTCAAATACATCAACGCATTAGTAATTAGATGGTCCCAGACAATTTTGTGCAAACAGAAAGACTTCATGTTTAAATGTGCAATTACCATGGGGAAAACTGATGCTCCACATTCAAACAATATCTGTGACTGTTTTAAGTATTTCAGCCCTGGTATAATTCATGTATTCACTCCATATGATATGTACCTCTGCAGTATGCACCTGACGAGATGCAGTGAAATATACCAGGCAATAAATTAGACGACAAAATTTTTGTGGCTTCTGTGTTTAAACTTTAGAAATATATTCATTTAAATTTGTTTTATTCAAACTATAGCTCTAAAATACTCCAAAATTATAACTGTGTGCCTGAACAAATCCCCCATATCTCCCACATTATAACTGTGTGCCTGAACAAATCCCCCATATCTCCCACATTATAACTGTGTGCCTGAACAAATCCCCCATATCTCCCACATTATAACTGTGTGCCTGAACAAATCCCCCATATCTCCCACATTATAACTGTGTGCCTGAACAAATCCCCCATATCTCCCACATTATAACTGTGTGCCTGAACAAATCCCCCATATCTCCCACATTATAACTGTGTGCCTGAACAAATCCCCCATATCTCCCACATTATAACTGTGTGCCTGAACAAATCCCCCATATCTCCCACATTATAACTGTGTGCCTGAACAAATCCCCCATATCTCCCACATTATAACTGTGTGCCTGAACAAATCCCCCATATCTCCCACATTATAACTGTGTGCCTGAACAAATCCCCCATATCTCCCACATTATAACTGTGTGCCTGAACAAATCTCCCATATCTCCCACATTATAACTGTGTGTCTGAACAAATCCCCCATATCTCCCACATTATAACTGTGTGCCTGAACAAATCCCCCATATCTCCCACATTATAACTGTGTGCCTGAACAAATCCCCCATATCTCCCACATTATAACTGTGTGCCTGAACAAATCCCCCATATCTCCCACATTATAACTGTGTGCCTGAACAAATCCCCCATATCTCCCACATCATAACTGTGTGCCTGAACAAATCCCCCATATCTCCCACATTATAACTGTGTGCCTGAACAAATCCCCCATATCTCCCACATTATAACTGTGTGCCTGAACAAATCCCCCATATCTCCCACATTATAACTGTGTGCCTGAATAAATCCCCCATATCTCCCACATTATAACTGTGTGCCTGAACAAATCCCCCATATCTCCCACATTATAACTGTGTGCCTGAACAAATCCCCCATATCTCCCACATTATAACTGTGTGCCTGAACAAATCCCCCATATCTCCCATGGAATGTCAATTGGTTTAAAAATATGGGGCTAGCACCATATACCCAGTACAGCTCATGGTGTGAGAGCTGGTCCTTGACTTGACTTTCACGGATGTGATGTTTATGGTTGTTGTGTTCCTCTTGACTTGACTTTCACGGATGTGATGTTTATGGTTGTTGTGTTCCTCTTGACTTGACTTTCACGGATGTGATGTTTATGGTTGTTGTGTTCCTCTTGACTTGACTTTCACAGATGTGATGTTTATGTTGTTGTGTTCCTCTTGACTTGACTTTCACGGATGTGATGTTTATGTTGTTGTGTTCCTCTTGACTTGACTTTCACAGATGTGATGTTTATGTTGTTGTGTTCCTCTTGACTTGACTTTCACGGATGTGATGTTTATGGTTGTTGTGTTCCTCTTGACTTGACTTTCACGGATGTGATGTTTATGGTTGTTGTGTTCCTCTTGACTTGACTTTCACAGATGTGATGTTTATGTTGTTGTGTTCCTCTTGACTTGACTTTCACGGATGTGATGTTTATGTTGTTGTGTTCCTCTTGACTTGACTTTCATGGATGTGATGTTTATGGTTGTTGTGTTCCTCTTGACTTGACTTTCACGGATGTGATAACAACAACAACAACAAAACTTTATTTTGAAAGGGTTAAGAATTGGGCACGCAGGCCTGTCTAACATTCTGCCCTTTTATCACTCTCTTTCATACATTATACCATTCACACATCATTCAAGGCTAACTGAAAACAACAACAATATAAAAGATATGCATTATAAAGGCATGTGTGATGTTTATGGTTGTTGTGTTCCTCTTGACTTGACTTTCATGGATGTGATGTTTATGGTTGTTGTGTTCCTCTTGACTTGACTTTCACGGATGTGATGTTTATGGTGGTTGTTAGTCTCTAATGATGGGGTATCACAGTGAACAGGCTATCACAGTGATCTTGACAGGAACAGCCACAAAGCATGTGCCAAAATATCTCTGGTAGATAACTCAATGAAGGTGATGGTGGCCAACTATGTTTGCTTGGCCGATCCTTCCTGCCCTAACCGTCAGTGTCAATTATTTTGGTATAGTGTATATTTTACATACTATGTACATGCAATTGTGTAGGTGTTCCCATAAATTCAACCTGTACATTTACAAATAATGATGAATATCACAACTGATTGTGTGATTGATTACGCAACCACATGTATACAAAATCCAAGATTGGTGAAACAGCCATGTGAACATGTGGATTGGCGTCGCAGACAACAGAACACATACTCCAAGACTGCCCAAAATATAACATATCTAGACAAACCTTCTGGCCTAGAGAGACGGCAGTGGAAGATGAACTCTATGGACCACTGTGTGAACTGAAAAAGACAGTTAAATTCATACAAGAGTCAACATTGCAGTTATAAGCATACAAGGGGCTTCTCATAAGTCTTTAGCCTGACCATGAAGGAGTAGGCGGAGAAAATTGAAATTTGGCACAGTGCTTATTCCTTCTCAAAGTAGCCACCACCTGAATTTATGCATTTCTGCCATCTCTGCGTGACCTTGAAAAGACCTTCAGAATAAAACAACCTATTTTTCGAACTAAACCAGTTATCACATGCCAGTATGACATCTTCGTCACTGTCAAGACGATTTCCTTTCAGTTGTTTTTTTTACAATTTGGTGAATCCAAGTCTCATTTACTGTCCCTATGGTCTTTTACATGTTTTTCGACCGCCTAATGTTGAACGACTGGCCACAGCAATCAACCCGTGTTTGTTTCTGTTCACATGTCAGCAGGCACAGGGCACACACTTTTCCCATGTTCAGTCTGTTGTGTAAAATTCTAAAAACTGTACTCTTACTCAGTTTTGCTGAACCCGATATCTCTGCATTTGTCATTTTCCTATCCTGGTCTATGTTTTTCTTTGCATTTGCATCATTGCACTCTGAGGACGGTCGTCCTGGTCTTGGTAGATCTGCAACTTGGGAACGGCAGTGTTCTGGGCCTTGCACCTGTCTGAGGCGACCACCTTGGCCAGATTTTGGCCTCCCATGTCTGTCTGGTTGCTCTGCTCTAGATAGCGTTCAAAAAGGGCTTTGCCCTTGTCCTCGTCAGTTCTCTGCCAGATGAGGTCAGCACCTTGGAAGTCAGAAATGCTCTTATTCTTGACTACACCACTCATGCTTTTATGTAGTCGCCAGAACAATTTCAGTGACTTGTCTGTGCTTACTCTTTGACACACCTCTGCCCATTTTTCGCTTTTAACCACCTTGACCAGTTTTTTGAAATAGCTTACTTTTGTGTGCATCTCTCTTTTTAAGTGCATGCAGGGACTAGGATGACCAGCTCTGTTCTTCTTGGCATTTTGCCATCTCCTTACAACACTACGCTTATCCACCCAAGCCTTCTCCACCTCAAAATTCCACCAAGGTGGCTGCTCCCAGCTTTTTTTTCCTGCCCTGAAGCTTTCTGCGCTTGTCGCGTCTTATTTTACTCACCACATCTTGCCCTGTACTGTCATACTGGAAAGTCTTTACCTTTAGCTTGTGTTGCCTGGTTCTGCCTTTCTCCACCAATATGCTGCAAGGGTGGTGGTCGCTGCCGTGGTGTCCTAGGACACCCTATCTACACGCTGTAGTGAGTGAAGGTGAAACCAGCGCCAGATCAATAGCACTGTTCTCATCGCCTGGACGGCTTGCTGTCCTGGTGACACAGCCACTGTTAATACAAACCAGGTCAATGGTTTCAAGTGCAGTCTCGAGCTCCTCCCCCTGTGTATTGCACCACAGAAAATAACATTTCTCTCCTGACCTAATATGCCACTTAAGCACTGCCACTTCTGGGCGTCCATACTCGCATTGCGGGCATAAACATTAACCAACACGAATGGTATACTGGAATGAACTCTCAACGCCTCTATTTGTATATCGTCACTGTCCCAACTGGACATGTCTAGCTCTGACGCCACCATGCTGTCGCGAACGAGAATCGCCATTCCCAGATGTCGTCTGTTGTAGAAACATTTGAAGCTGGCAATTCGGAGTAGCTGATCACCCAGTCTCGTCTCCTGGAGTGCTACAATGTCGTTCCTGTAAACCAGGGTTTCTAAAATCATCCGCCACATCCTGCACACATCTTCTCTTTGGCCTTCCTCTTTCTCTCTTCCCAGGCATATACCCCTCCATTATTGTTCTCTCCAAACGTTAGGCTATTAGGTTTTCTATGCCATCCTGTTTTGTGGATAGCAACACTGTATCATCAGCATACCGAATCTCTGGTATGTCATGACCACCGATATTTAGGGCATCATATAGCTTCCTGTTTATATCATCTGTTACATTTCTCATTATATTTTCGGCGTACAGGTTAAACAAATAGGGTGGCAGCACACAGCGCTGACGGACTCCTTGCTTGATGTCAAACCAATCTGATGTCTCGCCATCTATTCTAACCACTGCTTGTTGGTCTAGATAGAGCATTTTTATGAGTAGTACTACGTGTGATGGAAAGCCCATGTTCCTCAAGATTTCCCAAAGTTTCTAATATTGTACACAGTCAAATGCCTTTGAATAATCCACGAAACATGAGAATAGGTTTACGTTAAATTCTCTGCACTTCTCTATTATTAAACGCATGATGAGTATATGATCTCTTGTTCCTCTTCCTTGTCTAAATCCAGCTTGAACCACGTTAATATTTTCTTCCATTTTCTTATGAAGTCTTCCCATTATGATTTTTAGTAGAATTTTACTTGCATGACTGATCGGGGCAACAGTTCTATTGTTGGTGCATAATTTCAGGTTGCTCTTCTTTGGTATTGGAATGAAGATAGTTCACTTCCAATCTTTTGGCCATATACCATATTTCCATATCTTTTTACATAATGCGAGATAAATTTGTATACTTTCTTCTCCTCCTGCTTTAATTAGTTCAGCTGGTATCTCATCCCATCCTGGTGATTTACCACTCTTCAGGTTCTTTATAGCCTATGCAATTTCATTTAATGGGGGGTTCAGATTCTGTCTCTGCTGTCATTGGCACATGTATCTCATTCATATCCTCACTGTCACTCATATCATACATTCCACTGCAGTACTCCTGCCATCTTTCTAGATTTTGTCTAGATTCTGTTAAGGTATTTCCCATCTTGTCACAGATAACATTCAATTGAGGTTGAACATTCATGTCAATAACTTCATTTCTTTGAACATTTTGTAATCTCTCCCAGTCTTATGATATTGCTCTATTCTGGTACAGCAACCTTGTATATATTGCATTTTGTCCTTTCTTGTGTTCTTTCTTATTTCTCGAGTTAAAGATTTAAACTTCATCATGCTGTTATTGGATTCACCCCCTTTATGTTTCAGTTCCCTCCGTTGTTTTATTAATTCTAACGTGTCTGATGTAATCCATGGCTTAAGTTGCTTTTTCTTGGTCAGAATTAAATCTTTGGCTGCAGTTATCAAGATATCTCAAGCTTGTATTGCCAGTTCATCAGGTGTCATTTCCTCTTGTACAGACATCAAGACCCCAAAACGATTCCTAACTTCTACGTTGCATGCATCTGGTATTTTTGTGAGATCAAAACGAAGTGGCCTTGGTCCTCGGGTAAGCTTTTTGAGTTTTAATTTCAGATCTGCTTCTAATAACTGATGATCCGTATCACAGTCTGCATTTCGTAGGGTTTTTGCAGATGTTATGCTTGATCTCCATCTTCTTTGTATTAAAATATAATCTATCTGATTTTTGGTAATACTGTCCGGGGACTTCCACGTGAAGAGTCTTCTTGGGTGTAGTTTAAAAAGTGTGTTGGTTATCTTTAACTCATTTTCTGTGCAACATTTCAATTAATTAGTCAACTGCATCATTTCTATTTCCCAATCCAAATTTTCCTAAAACGTGTCTCCCATTTTCAGCTCTTCCTGCACCAACTTTTGCATTAAAATCTCCCATTATCATTGCTAAATCATTATGACCAATCGTGTTTAACGTGTCTCGCAGTGTGTTGTAAAGATCTTCAATTTCGTACTCCTCTGCTGTTGAAGTGGTTACATATATCTGTATAAGAGTTGTGTTTTTTGGACGGCCTTTAAGTCTAATAGTGATGATTCTATCACTAACTGGGTTATATCCCATTACAGCTTTTGCAGTTGTTTTATCTAAACAAACTGCCCCTCCACTCTGGCCTCTGACGTCTCTACCAGAATAAATGAAAAGACTTCCATTTTCAGTCGTAAAATGCCCCTTGCCTCTCCAGCGATGTTCACTAATTCCTAAAATTTGAATATTTAACCCCTCAATCTCATCACATACTACTTTAAGCTTTCCCTCATACAGACTTCTCACATTCCTCTTCTCTCTGTTTCTTAGTCTGACACGGGGGATTTCCTTGGTAACACAGTCAGGATGAACTCCGTCATCACGATTACTAGTACTGGTCCCTGTGTCACACTCTTCCCCAGTGTTATCTGATTTGACTGACCTGGGGGTCTCGCCACCAGATCTCGTTCTTATTATATTAAACCATTCGTCATCTTTAATATTCTTATTGACTCTACACTGAATTATGGAGCCACCAATAACTACCGCTAGAAATGGAATTCAATGGAATCTGACTAATAAATCTGATAATTTGGAATTTGCTGATGACTCTGCCCTCCTGTCTCACTCACACAATCAGATGCAAGACGACCTGGGAGGTCACAACAACTAGGTCTACAAATACATTCCTCTTTCCCCCTTCATTCCCCCATTGGGACATTAGCTCCCAACAAACTCACTCCCAGCCCCCCCCCCCCCTATCCTTAACCCTTAACTATCCCATGCAGCTCCGTGTATGTTGTCACCATATTGATTTCTGTCTACTTCTATTCTCCACGTGTTTTTAGGTTTCCCTTTATGTAAATCCATGGATTCCAGACAACAGACTTTCTAGTTATACCAGTCTCAGGTTTTCTCAATGTATGTCCTATCCAGTGCCAGAGTCTGTCCTTCACCTCTTGGTTCACTGGTGTCTGTCTAGTTATCTCCATGAGCTCCACATTGGTTCACTGGTGTCTGTCTAGTTCTCTCCATGAGCTCCACATTGGTTCACTGGTGTCTGTCTAGTTCTCTCCATGAGCTCCACATTGGTTCACTGGTGTCTGTCTAGTTCTCTCCATGAGCTCCACATTGGTTCACTGGTGTCTGTCTAGTTCTCTCCATGAGCTCCACATTGGTTCACTGGTGTCTGTCTAGTTCTCTCCATGAGCTCCACATTGGTTCACTGGTGTCTGTCTAGTTCTCTCCATGAGCTCCACATTGGTTCACTGGTGTTTGTCTAGTTTTCTCCATGAGTGATTGCATTGGTGATTTTGTCATTTCATTTTACTTTTAATTTGCGCTGGCACATTAGTGAATGTTTCAATTTAATTGTAATTGTTTTCATTGTTCTCCACATTTCTGAATTAGCGTTAGAATTAAATATTCAAAGTTTTGTGCCAAGTTTAATTTCTGCTGACTTCCACAAATGTCCCAGTGTTATAAAATCTCCTCCAGCCTTCTGTATTCTAATTCTGACATCTGTATCTGTTCCACCCTCTGTGTCTACACTACCACTTACACAGGTGTATGATTCCATCTTAAAGTGAGGTTTCATCAAGGGAGACCTGGTTTGATCGATTTATTCTCATTTCCTATCTATCCCTTATGCATTTTTAAACCTGATTGTCGTCAGTTCCCATCCGATGGTAATTTTTCCTCCATCTGATGTCATGTGAGAGACAGGAGGACAATGCCACCAGCGATATCCAGATCATCGAGACGCATGTCAGATTAACCCATTGAATTCAATTTCTGGCAGTGCTTGTTGTAGTCATCATCATCGTTTATAGCCAAAGCTAGTCAGACAGTCTCTGTGTTCAAGTAATTAAGCCATCTGCTTCACCATCCAAAGGATGTGGGTTTGATTCCGTGCATATTTCTCAGAGGCTACTGGGGGTTGCAGGTGGAACTATGCAGTTTGTGCTTTGTGCAACAATTTTGACCAAAGTGTCTCTTGTGAAAAAGAGACCGAGTCATGTGGGATAAAACCTGGTGCAATGAAGTCAATCCTCTCGACTTTGTTATAGCTAGTAAGAACAGTAGAGGTTACAAAAGGCAACTCTGCCACACTCTGTTCTTATATTAAATGCATCAGTTAAGAGTTCCCCCGTGGAGAATTTCACCCTTCATGTCTCTGTATCTTGACTTTATTAAGTTAATAGTTTTATGAGGTATATATGTGGACATACCATCAGATTTTGTGAAAAGAAGTTTCCCAAAAAAATATTGATTCACTTTTGTGACATTGGGCTTCAGAAAATTATTTTCTCAGCACATGTAAATATCACCTTTATTCTTATCATTCAATCCATCAGAAGCCAAGACAACAGCTGTTATTTTCCAAGATATATAACAGCTTGAAAAAGTGTCAGCTTCCAGAAAATTGAGTTGTATCAAACTTCTTGCAAGCCACAAAGAGAAAAGCCACTACAAGTAAGTCACTAAAGTAAAGGACATTTTAAGATGCCAGGAGGTGTAATGGGTTTATGGTGCCAGCCCCACAATTTATAGACCAATCAGCACTCCATGGGAGAAGTGGTCAATATCCAGGTCAATGTTTTAGGATGGTTGACTTTGGAACCCAGGTCAATGTTTTAGGATGGTTGAATTTGGAGCCCAGGTCAATGTTTTAGGATGGTTGACTTTGGAGCCCAGGTAACAATGTTTTAGGATGGTTGACTTTGTAGCCCAGGTCAATTTTTAAAAATGCACTTATGTGTATTCAAATACTTGATCACTGTGCTAGCAGGCAAGCATGCTAGTCACTTCACTGCCATGGCTACCAACCACCACCACAAACACTTTATTTTATTGTAAGAGAACAGCTGTAGTAGAAAGTTGATCAAATACAAGTTTGCCAAGTGACATCTGTTACAACAGCTTCCCAATCAAACTCCAAAAGAACAGTGTTTTGAAAACCCCAACAGATGAAACTTAAATATTCAAAGAATAGTATCCTTCAACAAATCAATAACACTACAAATTATGTTGTCTGTCATTACTACTTAAAAGAAGAAAGTCCCTTAGTATAATATCCATCCCAGTAAGTGAACAAAAGACATGTTTAGTCAGCCATTGATCACAGAGCCACTCAGCTTTAACATAATCAACAGTGAACAAAAGAAGAAGAAGCATAATCAGCAAACTGTATTTGTTTACTTTGCAAATGTCAATAATTATACAATTATTCATAATGGTGTATTACAGTAATGTTTGTTACAAAGAATAGTAATTTCTAGTTTATTACACAAGAGCACACAACTTAGGATATTCCATCACCAGTTAAACAAAGTTAGCTAAACAAGTTAACCCAGTGAATTGTGGAATATGATAACTAAACAATGAAAATAGTTGCAAATTAACACCAGAAAAGAACACAAACACAAAACAAGCAAATGTGACACTTATTCATGAAACCCTGGACAGCTCAGTCAACATCATTGTTTCCCTGTCAGACTGTGGCTGTAACAGTTGCAATAGTGCATGTGACATCATTGTTTCCCTGTCAGACTGTGGCTGTAACAGTTGCAATAGTGCATGTGATAGACTTAAAATGTTTTGCGTATCCTTTACAGGACTTAGCTGTCAACAGCAGCATCTTTCAGCTGTCTGTTGATCTCTTGGCAAGATTACGCTCAGTAGTTTGCCATTGCTTTCTGAGCGGCCGGCTCAGTATCCGCAAGTCACGAGCGGGGGTCGAACCACCTCAGTTCTCGCTCCGCTGCGAGACTCTGCGTGATAAACGGGATTACAGAGAGAAAGTGTTGTAACCCCACAGCCAGAGAGACCGGCATGTGATAGACTAGTCCATAAATAAACACACATAGTATTGTTTGGCGCTCATAGAAGGAGAAGGAATTAGAGATTAGACGCACTAGATAACATAAATTTAGAAATCTATAGTTACCGACCAGAATTCGAACCTGTCAACTCCAAATGATGACAGCGCCTCGCTGCAGGAACAAGTGTACTTCAACGCACGACCAACTAGACACTCCTAGGTCATGTGTATTGTAATGAGAAGAGAAGCGTGGGGAAGCATTGTGACAACTGGAAAAATCAGTGCAAAAAAGAGACATGGGCAGACCAAGAGAGATGATGCTGGATGGACTGTATGGTGACATTGAGAAATATTATCAGTAGAGTTGATCCTGAATAGGGACCAAATGTGTATGGATTAAGTGTTTTTTCGTGGTGAAATGGAGTTCGGACCGTGCAACGGAGTTCGTGCACGCGCGTCCGGCCTTCTTTCGGCGTATCATCGGCGCCCGGTGGCGATAGTTAAGCCTAACATGACGGCCAGACGACCAGCTAGGACACAACGTGGTTAGAGGGCGGGCGCGCGCAGAAGGCGCTTAAAATGTGACAGATTGGGTATCGGAAATGTTCGAGTACTGTACTGGAACTGTGCATCATTTAGTCAACGCCGACCCATTCTTGAAAAACTACTCTACGGAAACGATATTGTAGTCTTGCAAGAAACACAGCTCACCGACGGAACAGTCAATGTTGCGGGATTTCAGGTTTTCCTTAACAGGCGGCACCTCGGACAAGCCATTCTGGTCCGCGACAACATACTAGTGTCTGAGATCGATATGTCCGCCTGGAACAGCGATGCCCTGCAAGTGCAGGCATTAAGAATAATGACACCAGTGCATCTTGTAATCGTTAACGTCTATGCGCGAAATGGGAAGGTCGACGTGCGACAATGGCAGAGTTTGTTCGATATGGATGAAAGGCATATCATCTACTGCGGGGACTTCAATGCCAGAGGCAGTCAATGGGGGAATTGCATCACCAATAGACAGGGAGAAGATTTGGAGGACGCCCTGGCATCTGCTGCCCTAATCTGTCTGAATGATGGGAAGGTCACTAGAATGGCCACTCGACCAGGCGACTCTGACAGCATCATTGACTTGGCTCTGGTGTCGCCCACCATCGCACCAAGGTGCCGGTGGGGCACACTGGGATACCACGATAGTGACCACTACCCTTGTGTCATCCTGATCAAGAAAGACGGGGCCATGAGTCAAAGAAACAAGACCAATGCCTTCCCGTACGACACCACTGGTCAAGACGCCATAAGCAAGATCGGAAGAAGGAAACTAACTTCCTCCCGTAGGAGACAAGAAAGATGGCTGCAGTCACCATGGTGGAATGGAGAGGTCGAGAAGGTGTGGCTGGGAAAGAGGCAGGCTGTCAAAGACTGGCAAAAGGCCAGAAAGGCTAACATGCCACAGGTTGAGTTGGCGAACCTGAAGACTGAGGTCGTTAGGACGACGACTTTATTCAAATCCTGCGCCAAACAGGCCAAGGCCGACAAATGGGACGAGTTCTGCAGGAAGGTGTGCTCCGAGCAATCTCTTACGACATTCTGGCGCCTCCACAAGAGCATGAACGGTGCTGCACAACGTAGGGGTATTCCAGACTTTCAAGGCACAGACCTCGCATGGAAAAAGTCGGATGCGGATAAAGGTAAGGCCCTTCTTGCACGCTACATAGAACAGACTGACCAGAAAGACGAGCCCGCCATTCAGAGGACCACAACAACACTCTCTCAGTTGTGCGAGGGGGTCGGGACAGACGAAGAATGGACAATCACAGTTGACATATTGCGTGCGATGCTCAAGAAATCACCTAACATCGCCCCAGGCCCAGACGGCATCCGATATGGTGACCTAATGGTGATATCAGAGGATGACATGGAAGAACTGGCCAGAGAATTCAACACCAGTATCCAGAGGGATCAGGTCAAAGAAGAATGGCTACACAGCTACTTGCTGCCGCTGCCAAAACCGAACAAAGACCACTCCAAGATAAGCGGCTACAGAATCATTACGATGCAGAATACTGTTGGCAAGCTACTGGAGAAAATTGTAGCACACAGACTTGCTTGGGACTTGGAACAGCTCGGCTGCTTCCCGCCCACACTTGGAGGATACAGACGCAACAAAGAGTCATGGCTGAATGCGGCGGTCTTTGCTCAAGATGTTTACGAAGGATTTCAGGTTGCCAACTATATGCAGGGCGAACTAGATCGAATTTCCTCATGGTGTGCGGATGCCGATGCCCTTGTCAACCCTGCAAAGGCAACGGTTACATGGTTCTCACTAAACAACCATATTGTGAAAACAGACCTGCCGGCAGTAAGAATGGATGGGAGCATTCTGAGTAGAACCCAGTCAATGACATATCTTGGCGTGAGGCTTGATCGTAGCCTGTCCTTCAGAGATCATGTCGATTATGTCATAACGAAGGCTCGAAAAGGTTTGGCAGCAATGAGAGTCATGGCGAATGCCAATATCGAGCAAAGACTGCTATTACTTCTGTTCCAAGGACTTGTGCTTTCACGCATCTAGTATGCCCTGGCCATCCTCACTGTCAGCCCTACACAGATTGGAAGACTTGAAAAGGTATAAAACGAAGCCATGCTCATCATTTTGGGCTGCACGAGAGACACCAGCTGTGTAGCAATCAGATACCTCCTTGACTTCCCGACAATGGAACACAGGATCAAGATCTGGAGAGCTCGTGCATACTTAAAAATAAGTGCAGATGAGCAGCACCCTCTGCATGACGCTGTATTCAGAGAAAAGGGTGACAGGCTAAAAAGGGGCAAATCATGGATGGGTCGGGCGGAAGATGTCGTCGGACAGGTCTGCAGTCTTACCAGTATCAACCCCGGCAAGGAATGGGTGCCGGTGCCTCCAGCTTTTAAGTGTACCTTCTCCTGCATTATCACACTCGACAGACGGTGCAGAGAGCAGAACCCTGCCGCTGTCAATGCAGAGGTTAACGCGCTCATCTATGAACACTCAGATAGCCCCGAAGTGCTCATCTATCCAGATGGATCTGTTGTAAAGCAGCAGAGAAGTGCGTGGGCATTTACAGCCCGTGCAGCGGGCCGAACCGTTCAAGAATCCAGTGGTGCCCACTCTATGACCACGAGCAGCATGACGATGGAGGTGATTGCAGTTACACAGGCTTTCATATGGCTGGAAATTGGACCGTAAATAACTCTTTTCTGACGCTTGCAATAGAAAACCATCAATTGTAGATGGGTCTTCGAATTCTGCATCAAATTTTTCAGAAATTTGGAAAGTTTCATCGCTAAACTTGCTTTAATTGTGGTTGAAAAACAGGCGAAAATGCTGCGATCATAAAACCCCAAACGGTGGCTTTACTATATAAATATCTTTGCAAAACAAGCATTGTCTTCTCGCTAGCGTAAGTCGTAAGCAGCCCGCCTGTCACACGGGAGATCGGGGTTCTGTTCCCGGCTGGACATGTATTTTTTATTTTTTTTATTTTTCACAAAATTATTAGGTGATATAGTAGAAACTAGTAAACATTACGAACTAAAATATTATACAGAACTAAGAAACTGGAAGTTTGTGAATAAAGTGTGCTCTATGAATCTGTGCAAGCTGCCGACTGCCGGGGAGCAAGCAGCGGAATTATCGCGTATCGGAATCGATGAATCCAATAGAATAGATGTCTTTGTTTAATGTGAATTTTAATTGCCGTATAAAATATCGCCCTGAATCAGCAAAGTTTCATTGCTAAACTTGCTCGAATTGTGGTTGAAAAACAGATTTTCTGCGAAGATGTGACTTTGTGAATTGGAAACCCACGGGTCATGACGGCCGAGCATATCGATTGCGCTACACTTTTCAACACATAAAACGTGTGATTTGACCTACTAAAGTTAAATAGAACACAAGTTTAAAGATTATTAATAATTAATTTGTATACTTGTACTATTTTGTAATCATTTAACATGACGGAACATATTTTTGAAGTCAATTTTCATATGACAGTTTGAGACAATCTCGCACACATAGACGCGCAGACATCAGCGGGTGTCGCTGATTGGAGGAAAGGGACACATTAGAGAGTTCTCATTACGGATGAATAGGATGAGAAACTGCAACTCGTCTCACCTTCACAAAGATGTGAATATCTTCACTTAGAAGTGACATACAGGCATCATTGAGGTGAGGTACCATTAGATTTTGAATTTCAAGGCCTATCTACTGTGGCAGTCTCATTTGTAAATACTCAAAATTAAATTGATGATGGGACTCGCTACCGGTTGTGTAGAGAGTAAAACTAAAACTGCCTGCTACTGCTAGCGTTATTAATAAATAAAATAGCTGACTGAAATTATCGAATATCATTCCACTATTTAAGTGAGCTAAAGTTAAACAAATAAAACTGACTTCTCACAAATGTAGGCCTGAATGTAGCTCAAGTTGTTGTGAACGTGATGTAATAAATGCCGAGATCTCCACGTCAAACAGCGGGCAGTTTTCACCGATAGCATAAAGGCGAATGTAGTTTTCTACGAACTCAGTCACATGACTATCCATCCAACATGTCATTCATTCATTCATTCATTCAGTAGCATGTCCTTTGCAGAACCTCGCTCCAATAACAATCTTCCGGAAAACCTCTCTATCACAAGCAAGATGTCCCGCTTCTGATACACCCATCTGGAGATCATCCGCCACATCCTGCACCCATCTTCTCTTTGGCCTTCCTCTTCCTCTCTTCCCAGGCATATACCCCTACATTATTGAATTGTTCTCTCAACGGTTGAGAACAGGCTGTCCGGAGTGCAATGACGATGCCCCAACTTATAACTGATTGTTCTCTCAAAAGCAGCTGACAAAATGCTGGTGTTGACTGCAACGCCCTGTAAGGGATATGAATAAAAAATTGTTCTCCCCCAAACTTTCGTGACGTTTCAAGTGACCAAAATATTTAAATTTTCTTTATTTTATCAACCAACCCTCTTCAGTATTCAGCTCTTGAAGTATGGATGCATTTGTTCTCTTCTTTACCCAAGATATTCTTAGAACCTGTCAATAACATGTATGTTTAAAGACATTTATTCTTTAGTCCAGGTCTCACATGTGTACGTTGCAATGGGAAAAATGCACGCTCTTAAAAATCTAATTTTTGTAGTTCTGTCAGTCCCACTCCATAATTTATTCCAATGTTTTAGTCTTTGAAGAGTAATTGATAGTCGTCGTTTAATTTCTTTCATTGTGTCACCATTGTTGGTAATCAATGCCAAAAAGCGCATTTCCACAGACATCAGATGGGTTTTTTTTTTCAGTCGGGGTGCTCATTGTCCACGCTTCACGTCCATACAAACGTAGCACCTCAACATTCTTTTTCTCGTTGCAATTGACATCTGTTTATTGGTCAGTATGTTTGTCATCCTGCAAGAAGGTGCCATCGCCATGGCGATCTTGTTCAAATATCTTCAAGGCATCTCCCATCAGATGTTATGACTGTTTTGAGATAATTGTACCTATTCACTTGTTTAAGAATATTCCCAGTTACTTGTATTTAACTTGTATATTATTGGGATTTCTTTATTTCTAGTGACGACCATAATCTGTGTCTTTTTATAATTTAATTCTAACCCTAGCTGTTCACTGTGTACAACAACCCCATCTACTAAATGTTGCAGATCCTACTCATTGTCTGCACATCTAATATTGCAAGATTTTTTGCCTGGCATATTTCGCTGCATCTCGTCAGGTACATATTCCAGAATTCACACAACATTAAGTAAATTAACTAGATAAACCCTTCAAGCTGAAATATACACATGTTCGCACAGTAATGTCGGTTGTCTACCACGGTAATTCTAAGCTGACTAACACGTCTTTCTGTTTGCGCAAATCTGGCTTGCGTTGATTGATCATTATTGCTTCTGCAAACTTTAACAATCGATCGGCGCCCGGTGGCGATAGATAAGCCTAACATGACGACCAGACGACCGGCAAGGACACAGCGTGGGAAGAGGGCAGGCGCACGCAGAAGGCTTTTAAAATGTGACAGATAGGGTATCGGTAACGTTCGAGTACTGTACTGGAACTGTGCATCATTTAGTCAACGCCGACCCATTCTTGAAAAACTACTCTATGGAAACGATATTGTAGTCTTACAAGAAACACAGCTCGGCGACGGAACAGTCAATGTCGCGGGATTTCAGGGATTCTTTAACAGGTGGCACCTCGGACAGGCCATTCTGGTCTGCAACAACATACTAGTGTCTGAGATCGATATGTCTTCCTGGAACATTGATGCCCTGCAAGTGCAGGCTTTAAGAATAATGACGCCAGTGCAGCTTGTAATCGTGAACGTTTATGCGCGAAATGGGAAGGTCGACGTGCGACAATGGCAGAGTTTGTTCGATATGGATGAAAGGCATATCATCTACCGTGGGGACTTCAATGCCAGAGGCAGTCAATGGGGGAATTGCATCACTAATAGACAGAGAGAAGATCTGGAGGACGCCCTGGCATCTGCTGCCCTAATATGTCTGAATGATGGGAAGGTCACTAGAATAGACACTCGACCAGGTGACTCTGACAGCGTCATTGACTTGGCTCTGATGTCGCTCACCATCGTACCAAGGTGCCGGTGGGGCACACTGGGATACCACGATAGTGACCACTACCCTTGTGTCATCCTGATCAAGAAAGACAGGGCCATGAGTCAAAGAAACAAGACAAATGCCTTCCCGTATGACAACACTTGTCAAGCCGCCACAAGCAAGATCAGAAGAAGGAAACTAACCTCCTCCCGCAGGAGACAAGAAAGATGGTTGCAGCCACCATGGTGTAATGGAGAGGTCGAGAAGGTATGGCTGGGAAAGAGACAGGCTGTCAACGACTGGCAAAAGGCCAGAAAGGCTAACATGCCACAGGTTGAGTTGGCAAACCTGAAGACTGAGGTCAATAGGACGACGACTTTATTCAAATCCTGCGCCAAACAGGCCAAGGCCGAGAAATGGGACGAGTTCTGCAGGAAGGTGTGCTCCGAGCGATCTCTTACGACATTCTGGCACCTCCATAAGAGCATGAACGGTGCTGCACAATGTAGGGGTATTCCAGACTTTCAAGGCACAGACCTCACATGGAAAAAGTCGGATGCGGATAAAGGTAAGGCCCTTCTTGCACGCTACATAGAACAGACTGACCAGAAAGACGAGCCCGCCAGACAGAGTACCACAACGACACTATCTCATTTGTGCGAGGGGGTCGGGACAGACGAAGAATGGATAATCACAGCTGAGACAATACGTGCGATGCTCAAGAAATCACCTAACACCGCCCCAGGCCCAGACGGCATCCGATATGGCGACCTACTGGTGATATCAGATGATGACATGGAAGAACTGGCCAGAGAATTCAACACCAGTATCCAGAGGGGTCAGATCAAAGAGGAATGGCTACACAGCTACTTGCTGCCACTGCCAAAACCGAACAAAGACCACTCCAAGATAAGCGGCTACAGAATCATTACGATGCAGAACACTGCTGGCAAGCTACTGGAGAAAATTGTAGCACACAGACTTGCTTGTGACTTGGAACAGCTCGGCTGCTTCCCGCCCACACTTGGAAGGTACAGACGTAACAAAGAGTCATGGCTGAATGCGGCGGTCTTTGCTCAAGATGTTTACGAAGAATTTCAGGTCAGAGAAGAGACATGTGCGGCCGCCATAGACTTAGAAGACGCATATAACAGAGTATCTTTCGAGCACTTGATGCAAACCCTCCTCAGACTGAAAGTGCACCCTCACCTTGTACGATGGATAGCTGCAGTTCTGCTCCAAAGGAAGGTGGTGCTAAGATGCGGGAGTTGGTCTTCTGAGCCGATAACGATATGTCCAGGTTTGCCTCAGGGTTCACCACTGTCACCAGTACTATTCAACGTGTATACGGTGCCGATCACTGAACAACAGTTGGACGGGAGGGGTAGAACTCTGTCATTCGTTGACGACATCCTCGTGTATCGACAGGGTCGAGATAGACAGGCGGTTGCCAATGATATGCAGGGCGAACTAAATCGAATTTCTTCATGGTGTGCTGATGCCGATGCCCTTGTCAACCCTGCAAAGGCATCGGTTACATGGTTCTCCCTAAACAACCATATTGTGAAAACAGACCTGCCGGCAGTAAGAATGGATGGGAGCAATTTGAGTAGAACCCAGTCAATGACATATCTTGGCGTGAGGCTTGATCGTAGCCTGTCCTTCAGAGATCATGTCGATTATGTCATAACGAAGGCTCGAAAAGGTCTGTCAGCAATGAGAGTCATGGCGAATGCCAATATCGAGCAAAGACTGCTAATACTTCTGTTCCAAGGACTTGTGCTTTCACGCATCTAGTATGCCCTGGCCATCCTCACTGTCAGCCCTACACAGTTTGGAAGACTTGAAAAGGTACAAAACGAAGCCATGCGCATTTTGGGCTGCACGAGAGACACCAGCTGTGTAGCAATGAGATACCTCCTTGACTTCCCGAAAATGGAACACAGGATCAAGATCTGGAGAGCTCGTGCATACTTAAAAATAAGTGCAGATGAGCTTTATTCAGAGAAAAGGGTGACAGGTAAAGAGGGGCAAATCATGGATGGGTCGGGCGGAAGATGTCGTCAGACAGGTCTGCAGTCTTACCAGTATCAACCCCGGCAAGGAATGGGTGCCGGTGCCTCCAGCTTTTAAGTGCACTTTCTCCTGCATTATCACAATCGACAGACGGTGCAGAGAGTAGAACTCTGCCGCTGTCAATGCAGAGGTTAACGCGCTCATCTATGAACACTCAGGTAGCCCCGAAGTGCTCATCTATATAGATGGATCAGTTGTAAAGCAGCAGAGAAGTGCGTGGGCATTTACAGCCCGTTCAGCGGGCCGAACCGTTCAAGAATCCAGTGGTGCCCACTCTATGACCACGAGCAGCATGACGATGGAGGTGATGGCAGTTACACAGGCTTTCATATGGCTGGAATCACAGCAATATACCAACGTGTGTGTACTAAGTGATTCAATGAGCATGATTCAGAAGGTCGAAGCTGGATCTGTACGTAGACAGTGGACTGAGTCGCGGCGGAAGTCTGTTGTTCGTAAAGTCACCTTCATCTTCGTCCCGGGACATGCGGGAATCGAGGGATATGAACGAGCTGATAAACTGGCTGGCTCTGCACCCCCTGTAGATGGCCAGCCCATGGATCATGCCGATGTTATTAACGTTCTCAAAGATATGGCGAGAACAGAGGACTTTGACGTCTGTGATTCCACATCGTTGTCCAGGATGAAAGACTTGGGAGTAAGAATCGGCACGGCCAGGCGCGAGAGGTACATCGGGAGAACAAGGCGCCTCGTCAACCAACACAGAACTGGCACTATTAGCCACCGGACGCTGATGCATATGCTGGGAGAGGATCTGCGCACCTATGGACATGTCCGGAGTGCAATGAAGATACCCCAACTGATAACTGATAACTGCTTCTGCAAACTTTAACAATCGAGTGTTTTATGTGTTTTGCCTTTCGTATGTTGTTTATTATTTCTTAGAGAATGCAATAAATACAGAATTGCATAATTCATGAGATATATCTCCAGTATCATATATTGTGTTCAGCAATCTTGTGAATTGATCTATTCCATATTCTTCTAACGCAGGGGTCACCAATCTTTTTATCACAGCGGGCCGGATAACTGATAAATTGACGAGCGCGGGTCCCATAATCATTCTGTACAATAATTGCAAGCCAGAACGAATGCTCTGGGAAAATAAAGACGAAAAACTACTTTTAGTATTCCATGTTAATCATGGGTGAGTGGTGTGCAATGAAAAAAAAAAATACAACCAACATATTTATTTACTAAAAAAAAGTATCAAAGAAGGCGACGTTAGCAAAACAGATAGTTACATCAGACCTAGTATGCACATATCCGAATCTCACAAACTAAGCAACAAAAAAGGTTAATGAGATTTGTGAAACTGACATTTGGCTTTCAAATTTTAAATTTGAAGCACATAGCAGTCAGGAGGTCTCCGCACTTGTGAAGATCTCCTAGTATTCTAAACATAATATTTAAATGTAAATTGTATCACAACGTCGCGTGTTCCATGCGTTTTATTAAGTAAATTCATGTTCCGCCTGCGGGCCTGATGAACTGACGTTGTTGTCCGGATCCGGTCCACGGGCCGTAGTTTGGTGACCCCTGTTCTAAAGCATTAATAATTTATGTTGTGATGTTGTCTGAACCGGGGATCTTACCAGTTTTCATATGGTTAAGAAAATTCTGAGCCTCCATTTTCAAAATTGATGGTCCTTCGTTACTATTTCGAATAGCATACTATTCTTCTTTGGTATCATCATAAGGTTTTTCACATCATCTGACCATATATGTAATATCTGATCTTTTTCTATTATGATTTTTCCATCTTTTTGTTTTTAGACAGCCTGCTGATTTACGAGTTCTTTTATTAGTTAGTTCATGCATTCTTTTTTGCATTAATTTGGTATTTTTACTGTTGTGTTGTGTTTCAATTTCTATGCAGTTTGTCTCAAGCCATGCTCCTTTTGCCTCCTTACATTACGTTTTGACTTTGCTGTGAATTTCTTCATATTTTGCAGTATTATTTTTGCTGCGTTTTCTTGTTTCCATTTGTTCTTTATTTTCTTCTTGTTTTTCTTGTTTCCATTAGTTGTAAAATTTATTTATTCATCCTTTTCTTACGACCCACTTTCTTTAATTTTGAAATAGTTGTGTCTGCAGACAAACTGATTGAATTCTTCAACATTTCCCATTGATCATCCACACCTTGAAATAAGATCTCCAAATCTGACAATATATCAAATCTGTTCTTTACTTATATGTTGAATTTGTCTTGGATTTCCTTATCATTTGTTTAAATGTACACAGATCATATTTAATGTTTCCTTTCGTATGCTTGACTTTCTTTAACTTTACCGTCAATGTACCTGTAATAAATTTGTGATCACTATGAGTATAACAGTCAGAAACGGGAACTGTTTTTGCTATTGTTGACGCATTTTTAAACCCCCTGCTAATCAGGGTGTAATCAGTTTGGTTTCTAATCCTGTTGTCAGGACTCCTCCATGTCCATAATATTCTAGGATGTTGTTTAAACCAGGTGTTGCCTGCAATCATTTCTTGCTCTTTTGCCCTTTCCGAAAATCTATATCCTCTTCTTTCGTTTCGCTCACCAAAACCATGGTTGCCTACTGTGCAGCCATCGCCTTGATTCCCTACTTTTCCACTGAAGTCACCCATTATTATATTTATTTCTGAAATTTTACATTTCTTCAAAGCAGACTCCATGTGATTATAAAATCCCTCTATACTATCTTCACTGCATTCTCCCGTTGGGGCATATATTTGAATGGCGTTGATGTTAAAACGTCTGCCGATTAATTTTACCAATAAAACCCTGTCTGA
The DNA here is from genome assembly GCA_963921405.1 of Cepaea hortensis. Classification (NCBI taxonomy): domain Eukaryota; kingdom Metazoa; phylum Mollusca; class Gastropoda; order Stylommatophora; family Helicidae; genus Cepaea; species Cepaea hortensis. The sequence continues at coordinate 506,156,327 of OY992876.1, read as the reverse complement.
CACAGCCCACTATCCTTTAACAGATTTTCATGTTTACCAATCTAAGATGATTGCTACACCTCTTTGCCGTTCTTTTCTCACCAGAATAAATAATCTTACAATCCTCCACTGTCTTAATCCATCTCTTTCCATCTCGTCTCACACATTCCTAATATATTAATCTTCTCTCTGTCCATTTTTTGGATGATATTAATTATCTAATTTTCCGTCGTCGCTTAACCCCCGAATATTCCATGTTGCCAATTTCAGTGTCCCTTTCCTGTTATGATCTGCAATTAGGCGAATCATGATAAACTAAGCAATTATAAAGAAGGTAGTGATGACTGCGAATTTAAAACCATGGTCAGACTGCGTGAACAGCAATTTAGAAAGAGGTGTAGCCAAACAAGAACACTACGCAGGAAGCCAAAGTAGATTGATAAACCAACACAGAACTGGTGTCGTTAGCCGCTCCACGCTGCGGGATTTGCTGAGGAGAGGATCCGACCACTTATGGACTAAATGGTTCGATGTGCAATGAGGATGGCCTGTCTGTCGACTAACTAACTAACTAACTAACTAACTAACTAACTAACTAACTAACTACCTGCCTGCCTAACTAACTAACTAACTAACTAACTAACTAACTAACTAACTACCTGCCTGTCTGCCTAACTAACTAACTAACTAGCAACAAACGCCAGAAGGAAAATTACCAAAATTAGAAAACTAAGTGGAGCCACTTCGTGAGTCAGTGGGAAAATACTTAACAAAGGTTATCATCAGAGAATATGACCACACTTGGAATGTAAGGTTCAAGTACCCAGTGTTGATCAGCAAATACCATACTACATGAGCTGGACAAGGTGCAAAATCAAGACCTTAGAGTCACCACTGGAATGATGAGATCGACCCTTATAGTGGATATGGGGAAGACGGGGACGGCACAAGCATTGAAAGAGCCCAGACATACGAAAATGCTAATACAAACAGCAGAGTTCCTTAGTATGTCAGGTCACTCTGAAAACCTAGCTATGGGGCGGTTGAAAAGAAGCAATTTTATCTACCCACCAGGCCAAACGACCCCGCAGACAAACCACAGATCTTCCTGTAGTTGGTGTCCCCCTGAAAACTACCATAGCATAAATTGCGTGGAAAGAGGAACGTGTATACTCTCACAACATATGTATTCAAAGATGATCAGTGAAAGGAATAGTCGACGTGGAAGAACAGAACATAGTACAACACATAATAGCCACTACCAGTTTCCTTATGAAGAGTACTCACTGGATCTTTGGATCAAAATGCTGTTCGAAATGGAGGAGGGGGAATGAGTATACATAGAATACCCAAATAAAACTAGAAACAAGGCCAGATTAACAATAGGAAAGTACCGCTATACCTACGAAGGGAGGTCAATAAGTAAGTCACAAATGGATGTAGAAAAGTAACTAAATATGATAACAACTTTAAACCTGTTTATTTTTATACATACCTTGTCCCTATATTTCTCAACATAATTTCCACCAACATTGATGCACTTATCCCATTTTATCTTTCCTCCCAAACCGGCTGCGTAAAACTGTGCACTGTTTTCTAAACAATATACAATGACACAAAGTAGTGCAGCTTTACTTACCAGAATTACAACACGTACAGGATGTTGCAGCGATTAGCCTTCATCAGCAAAAAAAAAAAAACTACATGCACAAAACACCACATATAGTCATGGAGATCTCCTGTGACTACATTAAACCGTGACGACAGGACGAGAAGAATATAAAGATGAAAAAAAAAAAATGAAAGCAATGAAGAAACAATGAAAATTTGAAAAAAATGTTCCTACTTACCTCAGAATTCCGAGCTGTGTATAGCCCTGAATATGACCGTTGTCTTATACCCAAACGAGGAATGTAGGATTATGACGGTGTGGTGGGTGTAACGGTTCATTGAGCATCCCAGGTACTGGAGTGGAAGTGATACATTGAAAGAAGTGGGGGAGCGGAGGCAGGGAGGTAGGTCGAGAACCTGTGAAAGTTGTCTGAGAATGTATCTGAGGCATCCCAGTGGATGTACTTACAACGCATGAGTCGGTGCCAGTGAATGGGTTAGCCCTAGTGGACAAATATTGAAGAGCAATGAAGTGTGCACCCAAGTATGATGGTGATACTAACAAACCTCACATTATGTACTTCTTTATGTTATTGTGAGGTGAATCCTAAAGTCTGGGTAAACTGATATATGTGAGCGCACAGACATACATCTACACCACTCAACAGACATCCACACAATAGTGTACATGGACATGTGTAAGGTATATATATATACATATATACCTTACACAAGATCTTGAGTATAGCCTACGATGGGTAACGTAGTATTCTGGTATGATAATTTGTCGTGTCCAGTGTGTGCTGCGTGGTTACACACCCGCTTCACACGCGCGATCCGGGGCTTGTTTCCTGATCCGGTCAGGGATATGCACTACTGACGAGCTCAAATGCGAGCGAAACTCGAGTATAGTGCTTCCATGTTGACGTGGATAGGCCTTAGGTTCGTGCCGGAATGCGATCAGCGTTGCCAGTAGTGGGTTGTGCTCAATATTTAAATTTAAAATCCCGGAACAACCAAATAATCAATCTGCTGTTATAGTTGATTTATTCTTCAAAGCAACATAAAGACACACAAAGTATCCTGGCAGATTCTGCTGTTGTGCTGTGAAGTTTTAGGCATTGGTATATGAGGTGGGCTGGTCAGTTCCATTCCTAATTGCCTTTCCCTCCCAGAAGGTGTTCATGATTCTGAGAATGGTCTGGTACCCATGTAGATGAGGCCAGACCTACCAGAGAGACTTACTGGTCAGGGAAAAACAATCCTGCTTGCCATCGGCAAGAATTGGCGCAACACGAGGAGGAGGGATAACCTGACCTTGAACGTCATGCTCGTCGACAACCAGGAGTGGAATCCAACTAAGTACCAAAGATCACCGTCTGGACACTCAACCTTCCCACTCAATAGTATTTTGACCTCATAGGCACAGTCCATGATTAATCTTACAGACACTCAAGTTTATTGAAATCTCTTATAGAAAGCGGGGCATATACCAACCCCTGTAATTGTCCATATCTCTCCTGTGGAGGTTATGCTATGTTATTAAATAAATTGTCTATTTTACAATCTAACACAGCTGGTTCGTTATTTTAGAAGTTAACGCTAAGGATATTAAGAGTGAGTGAAAGAGTGAAAGTTGTAACTTTATAATTGTATAATCTGTCTCCGTGTTGAGAGAAAAGATCAGTTAAGGGGGCTCTTTTATCTTACAAGAATTAGTAGCCTGATTCCCCAAACCTACTGTCTAGAGTACTAGTACGATTGTTTGCTTTACCTATGCATGCTTGGACACTGTCTGAAGACTTGGTCATTCCTGGGACTTGTTCAAATCATACATCCTAGCATCGCGAGCCATTTTGGCCTCTTCTTCGGCAGTGATTAGTCTTTCGGAATCCTGGAAGGCTATTGGTTGCTATTTCTAATCATTGTCTATCAGAATAGTCAACCTTATGCTACAACATTTATCTTCTGTTTCTTACACACACCCCATATTGGGTAGATATTTTGTGTGTCTCACAGAGAAGAAAACACACAAAAACAAATCCATATCATGAAGCATGGTTTTGAAATTGTGTTCTAGCTGACATGGCTCTAATAATTTACAAGCAGATATGGGTTTTGTTTTAATACTGTTGTAGCCTCACTCTGGCTACCACTAATCTTAAAACCAAATGTCAGAACTAGTTTAGCTGACTGCAAAGTGAAGGGGTTACCGACACAGTTCATAATCCTGCATACTGAGTTGAAACACGATTTGGCAGCAGACTGCCTTGCATTGGCTTTTTTTAAATGAAATGGTATGGGTGCAGGTCATTCAGAAAGCAATGACAAACTACTGATCGTAAACTTGCCAAGTGATCACAAACAGCAGAAAATGCTGGGGTTGAATGTGACATCCTGTAAAAGATATGAAACTAACTATTTTAGTGCATCTTGGGTCATCTATATTTCTCACCTCTGGTGGCATAAACATTGCAGAGACAGGGCATTTGATGCAGAGACAGGGCATTTGATGCAGAGACAGGGCATTTGATGCAGAGACAGGGCATTTGATGCAGAGACAGGGCATTTGATGCAGAGACAGGCATTTGATGCAGAGACAGGGCATTTGATGCAGAGACAGGGCATTTGATGCAGAGACAGGGCATTTGATGCAGAGACAGGGCATTTGATGCAGAGACAGGGCATTTGATGCAGAGACAGGCATTTGATGCAGAGACAGGGCATTTGATGCAGAGACAGGGCATTTGATGCAGAGACAGGGCATTTGATGCAGAGACAGGCATTTGATGCAGAGACAGGGCATTTGATGCAGAGACAGGGCATTTGATGCAGAGACAGGGCATTTGATGCAGAGACAGGGCATTTGATGCAGAGACAGGGCATTTGATGCAGAGACAGGGCATTTGATGCAGAGACAGGGCATTTGATGCAGAGACAGGCATTTGATGCAGAGACAGGGCATTTGATGCAGAGACAGGGCATTTGATGCAGAGACAGGGCATTTGATGCAGAGACAGGGCATTTGATGCAGAGACAGGGCATTTGATGCAGAGACAGGGCATTTGATGCAGAGACAGGGCATTTGATGCAGAGACAGGCATTTGATGCAGAGACAGGCATTTGATGCAGAGACAGGCATTTGATGCAGAGACAGGCATTTGATGCAGAGACAGGCATTTGATGCAGAGACAGGCATTTGATGCAGAGACAGGCATTTGATGCAGAGACAGGCATTTGATGCAGAGACAGGCATTTGATGCAGAGACAGGCATTTGATGCAGAGACAGGGCATTTGATGCAGAGACAGGGCATTTGATGCAGAGACAGGGCATTTGATGCAGAGACAGGCATTTGATGCAGAGACAGGGCATTTGATGCAGAGACAGGGCATTTGATGCAGAGACAGGCATTTGATGCAGAGACAGGGCATTTGATGCAGAGACAGGGCATTTGATGCAGAGACAGGGCATTTGATGCAGAGACAGGGCATTTGATGCAGAGACAGGCATTTGATGCAGAGACAGGCATTTGATGCAGAGACAGGCATTTGATGCAGAGACAGGCATTTGATGCAGAGACAGGCATTTGATGCAGAGACAGGCATTTGATGCAGAGACAGGCATTTGATGCAGAGACAGGCATTTGATGCAGAGACAGGCATTTGATGCAGAGACAGGCATTTGATGCAGAGACAGGGCATTTGATGCAGAGACAGGGCATTTGATGCAGAGACAGGGCATTTGATGCAGAGACAGGGCATTTGATGCAGAGACAGGCATTTGATGCAGAGACAGGGCATTTGATGCAGAGACAGGGCATTTGATGCAGAGCAAGTGGTGCACAGGGCACTTTAATATAATGATGATGATACACTGGGTATATGCATCGGTGAAGTATCAAAACAACAAAGTGGTTTTTTATTTGTGAATGGAGAAGTAAAGACATTATTTCTAGTTTTATGTTATTATCCTGAGAACAAAACAGACCAACAATAAATACCGTATGGCTTTTATTTGTGGTTTAATATCAGTTGTTCTTTGATAAATTCATACAAAAGTATTGATAAATTAAGATTTCCCACACAAGAATCAACAAATGATACATTTCAAAGAAAAATATTAAGAAATAATTCTTTTCAAACACAATTATCAACACATAATATATCTAACACAATTATCAACACATGACATATCTCAAACAAATACAAATAAAAGGTACATTTCAACTAAAACTGGTGATACAAACTTCCTCAAATCCATCATGAGCTCATGGCTTACTACATATTATACACGGTCTGGTGTTGCTCTCAATATCCACAGCCAGCTGGAGAAGCTAAACACATGCACAACTTAGGCCATGAGAGTAATTGTGGGCTGTACAAAGGGAACACCCATTGTGTGCACGCAGCATATTCCATCAATATATGATCTGCACGAGGTGCTCCAAGCAAAGATATACCTTAGCGTCACCGTGACCAAAGAATATCCTGTGCATGAGGTTTTAGTTGGCACACAGGTTGAAGAGTGGCAGTTCTTGGATGGCATGGCTAATGATACAATCACATGTGTTTGTGAAGTTATTAAGATAGTGCAGAGAGAGGAATGGGCCACGATGCCGCCAAACATGGCAGCCTTACATAGAATAATAGTCACGTTGGACTCAGGGTGCAGGGATTTGACAGCGAGTGAGACAGAGTCATCCATGCAACAGCTGACAAGGGAAACCTCACAGCCAAGTGATGGGACAGTATACATGGATGGGTCTGTGGTCAGAGGCAAACATAGTTGTTGGAGCTTCACTTCAGAAGTGAAGGAACTCAGTGTGAAGGAGGAGAGTCTGGCATATCAAATCTTGACTCCCAGCATGAGAATAGAGGTGGCAGATGCAACAGCAACGTTCCGATGGCTGAAGCGTAGTACAAGCCTACATGTTGTGTTGGCAATGGATAAAATAGAAACGTATATATTCAACGTGGAGTGACTGACACAACTGGACAATACCTGACACAGCTGGACAATACCTGACACAGCTGGACAATACCTGACAAAGGTGGGCAATACCTGACACAGCTGGACAATACCTGACACAGCTGGACAATACCTGACACAGCTGGGCAATACCTGACACAGCTGGGCAATACCTGACACAGGTGGGCAATACCTGACACAGCTGGACAATACCTGACACAGCTGGACAATACCTGACACAGCTGGACAATACCTGACACAGCTGGACAATACCTGACACAGCTGGACAATACCTGACACAGCTGGACAATACCTGACACAGCTGGACAATACCTGACACAGCTGGACAATACCTGACACAGCTGGACAATACCTGACACAGCTGGACAATACCTGACACAGCTGGGCAATACCTGACACAGCTGGGCAATACCTGACACAGCTGGACAATACCTGACACAGCTGGACAATACCTGACACAGCTGGACAATACCTGACACAGCTGGACAATACCTGACACAGCTGGACAATACCTGACACAGCTGGACAATACCTGACACAGCTGGACAATACCTGACACAGCTGGACAATACCTGACATACCTGGACAATACCTGACACAGCTGGACAATACCTGACACAGCTGGACAATACCTGACACAGCTGGACAATACCTGACACAGCTGGACAATACCTGACATAACTGGACAATACCTGACACAGCTGGACAATACCTGACACAGCTGGACAATACCTGACACAGCTGGACAATACCTGACACAGCTGGACAATACCTGACACAGCTGGACAATAATTCCAGGATCCCTTCCATGACTGGAAGCATATTGGGTATATGGTGCTGGCCCCATGTTTGTACAGACATAAAGCCATGTGACAGATCACATGATCAATATCAAGCCGACTGCCTTTATTTCCCAGGATATTTCCTGATAATGATTTAAGGTCGCGTCAACTTAAAAGCTCACATCAATGTAAATAGGAGTAAATCTTCAATTGAGCAAATGCCACACAACATGCACACGTTTCTCTTGTATGCAACATCTTGTGACAGCCTTGCCAGTCACACTCCAAGAGAAGAGTGCTTTGAAAACACACATATATACATATATATTCAAAGAGTGTTATCCTGCTTCACATCAATAACACTACAAGTTACATTGTCTGTCATTACCGCTTCAAAGAATAAAGTCCTTTACTATTAATGAACCAAAGATATTTTTAGTCAGCCATTGGTCACAGAGCAACTCAGCATTAACATAATCAACAGCAAACACAAGAAGAATAATAATCAACAGACTGTATTTATTCACTGTGGAAATGTCAACAATTGTACTATAATACATAATGGTGTATTACATTGATTTCTGTTACAAAGAATAACAATTTCTTGTTTATTACATAAGAGCACACATCAAGGGATATTCTATCACTAGTTAAACAAAGTTAACTAACAAAGTTAACACAGTGAATGGTGAAATAAGATAAACCAAACTATGATTCTACTTTAGAAAAGAACACAAACACAAAGCAAACAAATGTTACACTTATTCATGAAAACCTCGGACAGCTCAGTCAGCATCACTGTTTCCCTGTCAGACTGTGGCTGTAACAGTTGCCAAAGTACATGTGATAGACTAATGTGGCAATATTATTCTGTGTGGGTTTCTAATCAGTTGTGATAGTCATCGTTATTTGTAAATGTACAGGCTGAAATTGTGGGCACACCTTTTTTTTTTTAAAAGTTGCATATTCTTTACAGGACGTTGCAGTCAACACCAGCATTTTACTGCCATTGTTGGTGTCTTGGCAAGTGTTATGTTCAGTAGTTTGCTATTGCTTTCTGAACGACTGGACTCCCATACCAACACGTTAAAACCAGCGAGACATTGTCTTGGGGGGCACAACTACACAATTGTATACACATAGTATGTAGTATATACACTATACAGAAATAGTTTACACTGGCTGTTAGGGCAGGGAAGACCAGCCAAGCAAACATAGTTGGCCACCATCACCTTCATTGAGTTATCTACCAGAGATATTTTGGTACATGCTTTGTGGCTGTTCCTGTCAAGATCACTGTGATAGCCTGTTCACTGTGATACCCCATCATTAGAGACTAACGAGTGTTGAGTAAAGAGGAACACAACCACCATAAACATCACATCTGTGAAAGTCAAGAGGAACACAGCAACCATAAACATCACATCCGTGAAAGTCAAGTCAAGAGGAACACAACAACCATAAACATCACATCCGTGAAAGTCAAGTCAAGAGGAACACAACAACCATAAACATCACATCCGTGAAAGTCAAGTCAAGAGGAACACAACAACCATAAACATCACATCCGTGAAAGTCAAGTCAAGAGGAACACAACAACCATAAACATCACATCCGTGAAAGTCAAATCAAGAGGAACGCAACAACATAAACATCACATCCGTGAAAGTCAAGTCAAGAGGAACGCAACAACATAAACATCACATCCGTGAAAGTCAAGTCAAGAGGAACGCAACAACCATAAACATCACATCTGTGAAAGTCAAGTCAAGAGGAACGCAACAACATAAACATCACATCCGTGAAAGTCAAGTCAAGAGGAACACAACAACCATAAACATCACATCCGTGAAAGTCAAGTCAAGAGGAACACAACAACCATAAACATCACATCCGTGAAAGTCAATTCAAGAGGAATGCAACAACATAAACATCACATCCGTGAAAGTCAAGTCAAGAGGAACGCAACAACATAAACATCACATCCGTGAAAGTCAAGTCAAGAGGAACGCAACAACCATAAACATCACATCTGTGAAAGTCAAGTCAAGAGGAACGCAACAACATAAACATCACATCCGTGAAAGTCAAGTCAAGAGGAACACAACAACCATAAACATCACATCCGTGAAAGTCAAGTCAAGAGGAACGCAACAACATAAACATCACATCCGTGAAAGTCAAGTCAAGAGGAACACAACAACCATAAACATCACATCTGTGAAAGTCAAGTCAAGAGGAACGCAACAACATAAACATCACATCCGTGAAAGTCAAGTCAAGAGGAATGCAACAACATAAACATCACATCCGTGAAAGTCAAGTCAAGAGGAACACAACAACCATAAACATCACATCTGTGAAAGTCAAGTCAAGAGGAACGCAACAACATAAACATCACATCCGTGAAAGTCAAGTCAAGAGGAACACAACAACCATAAACATCACATCCGTGAAAGTCAAGCCAAGAGGAACACAACAACCATAAACATCACATCCGTGAAAGTCAAGTCAAGGACCAGCTCTCACACCATGAGCTGTACTGGGTATATGGTGCTAGCCCCATATTTTTAAACCAACTGACATTCCATGGGAGATATGGGGGATTTGTTCAGGCACACAGTTATAATGTCGGAGATATGGGGGATTTGTTCAGGCACACAGTTATAATGTGGGAGATATGGGGGATTTGTTCAGGCACACAGTTATAATGTGGGAGATATGGGGGATTTGTTCAGGCACACAGTTATAATGTGGGAGATATGGGGGATTTGTTCAGGCACACAGTTATAATGTGGGAGATATGGGGGATTTGTTCAGGCACACAGTTATAATGTGGGAGATATGGGGGATTTGTTCAGGCACAGTTATAATGTGGGAGATATGGGGGATTTGTTCAGGCACACAGTTATAATGTGGGAGATATGGGGGATTTGTTCAGGCACACAGTTATAATGTGGGAGATATGGGGGATTTGTTCAGGCACACAGTTATAATGTGGGAGATATGGGGGATTTGTTCAGGCACACAGTTATAATGTGGGAGATATGGGGGATTTGTTCAGGCACACAGTTATAATGTGGGAGATATGGGGGATTTGTTCAGGCACACAGTTATAATGTGGGAGATATGGGGGATTTGTTCAGGCACACAGTTATAATGTGGGAGATATGGGGGATTTGTTCAGGCACACAGTTATAATGTGGGAGATATGGGGGATTTGTTCAGGCACACAGTTATAATGTGGGAGATATGGGGGATTTGTTCAGGCACACAGTTATAATGTGGGAGATATGGGGGATTTGTTCAGGCACACAGTTATAATGTGGGAGATATGGGGGATTTGTTCAGGCGCACAGTTATAATGTGGGAGATATGGGGGATTTGTTCAGGCACACAGTTATAATGTGGGAGATATGGGGGATTTGTTCAGGCACACAGTTATAATGTGGGAGATATGGGGGATTTGTTCAGGCACACAGTTATAATGTGGGAGATATGGGGGATTTGTTCAGGCACACAGTTATAATGTGGGAGATATGGGGGATTTGTTCAGGCACACAGTTATAATGTGGGAGATATGGGGGATTTGTTCAGGCACACAGTTATAATGTGGGAGATATGGGGGATTTGTTCAGGCACACAGTTATAATGTGGGAGATATGGGGGATTTGTTCAGGCACACAGTTATAATGTGGGAGATATGGGGGATTTGTTCAGGCACACAGTTATAATGTGGGAGATATGGGGGATTTGTTCAGGCACAGTTATAATTTGGGAGTATTTTAGAGCTTAAGTTTGAGGTAAACAGAAATCAACATGAATATATTTCTACAGTTTAAACACACAAGCCACAAACAATATGTTGTCCAATTTATTGCCTGGCATATTTCACTGCATCTTGTCAGGTACATACTGCAGAGTTACATATTATATGAAGTGAATAAATGAATTATACCAGGGCTGAAATACTTAAAACATATAGTCACTGATATTGTTTGAATGTGGAGCATCAGTTTTCCCCATGGTAATTGCAAATCTAAACATGAAGTCTTTCTGTTTGCACAAAATTGGTTGGAACTGTCTAATTACTAATGCCTTGATGTATTTTGAAATGCTTGCTTGTGTTCGCTGGCTGTGAACTCCAGCGTGAAGTCATGTATGTCAGATGAAGACATCCTGATTGTCCAACATCAGTGTGATGTCATACAGGACCTGTGGTTTGAGTGAGTATCCGTTGTCCCATATCTGGCTTATTGGTGTGCAGGCTGGTGGTTCCTCACTGTGCAGGCAGATACTCTCCGACTTCGGAAGAATCAGCGATCCTACTACATTAGCCAGGCCCCCGAAGGGACCTGTTGCCCAGGACGCACGGCTAGGACATGCTAGTAGGTCTTGCCAGTATAGAACCTGGTCCTGGTGCATTTATTGTTCATCAAATACAATATACAAGATGACTCCTCTATTTTAACTTTACAATGGCTATTAAACATTATTCTCAAAATCACAGAGCTAAGCATTTTATGACTTATCAACTGCACAGAGATTCCTTAAGACTGAATACATCTATTTACCACCCGCAGAGATGTGTGTTTAGTTACTTGATTTGCTCATTTAATAATGTCTTTCTGATTTACCTAAGAAAGTTGCTTGGCACTCACACTGTCATTTACTGCGGTGTATGGCAGAGGGGTATTTGAGCCTGAGGAATTAAGGCCACCTGGCTAGTGCAGTCATTTACTGCCAATATAGTGCCTTGCGGTGTATGGCAGAGGGGTCTTTGAGCCTGAGGAATTAAGGCCGTCTGGCTAGTGCAGTCGCCGCGAACTGTGCAGGTTAGAATTTTCTTTTTGCCCCTGACAGAAAAAAAATCCCACACCTTAATCAGGGATTGAACCCGAGTCTCCCAAAAGGGAGTAAGGCATTCTATCCACTCTGCCAGCCGTTCCTCTTCATTCACACTGGATTGTATAAATGCAATTAGATTTGATGTACAGAGAGGCTGGTTCTTTTACAGATGAGAGTAGTATCAGGGTGGTTTTATATCTGATCATTGGTTCAGCAGCCAGGGATGTTTGCTTGACACTGTTTTATATCTGATCATTGGTTCAGCAGCAAGGAATGTTTGCCTGACACTATTTTATATTTGATCATTGGTTCAGCAGCAAGGAATGTTTGCCTGACACTTTTATATTTCATCATTGGTTCAGCAGCAAGGAATGTTTGCCTGACACTGTTTTATATCTGATCATTGGTTCAGCAGCAAGGAATGTTTGCCTGACACTGTTTTATATTTGATCATTGGTTCAGCAGCAAGGAATGTTTGCCTGACACAGTTTTATATTTGATCATTGGTTCAGCAGCAAGGAATGTTTGCCTGACACTTTTATATCTGATCATTGGTTCAGCAGCAAGGAATGTTTGCCTGACACAGTTTTATATCTGATCATTGGTTCAGCAGCAAGGAATGTTTGCTTGACACTTTGAACTCAAGCATAGCATAGCGCACGCACACATGCACGCACACACACACTATTTATAGTAGTGATGGACAGAATTTTGCGTGTGGATTAGATTTCCCTATTAACAGTGTCCCCCACCATCAGGCAAACCCACTCTGACTTCAGAGGTACTTGTAATTTACGTCCCAAAGTCAAGGCCGTACTTTACACAGTATAATTTATTTGTTTCATCAGTGTACCCTCGAAAAGTTAGTAGAAAAAACACTTGAAGTCTGCAGGACAATGATTCTGTGGAAGTAGGCATGGGTGGCTGGTTATGATGCTTGAATATACATTAGATTGTAGATTATGGTTAAGAAATTCCAATTCTTCTTTTAGTGTGTCATCGTAGCAAATCATTCTAGCTCGATTGAACAGGGTCCATACCAGGCCAAACTTATACTGAATAGGTGCAAAGCTGTTTAAATTCAGGTCCGTCCATGTTCCCTTTCAATAAACAGATCTCTGGATGGTGCCATCCTGTCATTGTCAAATGAGTATTTCTAAGAATTATAAGGTGTCATTATGCTCGTGGTCAACAGACAAAGAAATGTTCTTGTGGGCTTGGTTCATGATGGAGTGAAATGTTTCCGCCTGTTTTCTGGTCTCTGGGATGAATCCACATTCCAGTGGTATAGAACTAGGTCCTTAATATTTGAGGCTCGTTGTTTTTCTGAGGGCACCATAAAGACATCTGCTAGAATGGGAGCTTGACCACTCTTAATCACATGGACACACTTCCCACCATAACAGAAGTGTGCTATAAATGAACTTGCATCTAGCAAGGCTCCAGGTAAGGATGGGATTCCAATAGATGTTATCAGGAGTGGGCAAGACACACTCACTCTACAGACCCACCAGCTAATAGAGCTATGCTGGCGAGAAGGACAAGTCCCACAGGATTTCAAAGATTCAAGGGCGATCGGAGAGACTGTAACAACTATAGGGATGTCTCACTTCTGTGTATTGTTGGAAAAGTATTTGCCAGAATTGTTCTGTGCAGACTTAAGTCCTAGGAGATCAAGTCTACCCCGAATCACAGTGTGGCATTCGACAGAACCGGTCTACCATTGATATGATATTCTCATTGCGACAAATGCAAGAAAAATACCGTGAACAGAATCAACCACTGTTTATTGCCTTCATCGACCTCACAAAGGCATTTGATTTGGTCAGTCATTGGGGTCTGTTCAAGGCACTAAAGAAGACTGGCTGCCCACCAACTCTTCTGTCCATTGTGGAATCATTCCACACAGGCATGAAGGGTATAATCAAGTTTGATGGTGCAACTTCTGAAGAGTTCGAAATCAAGAGTGGTTGTAAGGTTGTGTACTAGCTCCTACCCACTTTGTAATATACTTTTCACTTCTACCGAAATATACCTTTCGTGATCAGGATGGTGGTATATACATTCACGCACGCTCAGATGGCGGCCTCTACAATGCTCAGAGATTGAAGGCCAAGACAAAATTAGGAGGGTACTGATCAGAGAGTTGCTTTTTGCAGATGATGCTGCAGTTACAACCCACTCTGAGGAAGAATTACAATGTCTACTATCTGCATTCTCCAATGCTTGTTCTAAATTTGGTTTAACAATTAGCAAAAAGAAGACACAGATTATGTCACAAGGTGCACATGGGGTACCATCAATCTTTATTGACGACGCCGAACTAGAGATGGTAGACCATTTTACATATCTAGGATCAGTGGTAAATAACAAATTATTCCTAGATCAGGAAATCAACATCCGGATTGGTAAGGCAGCAACAACAATGAACAGGTTAAGAAAAAGAGTCTGGGAGAACAGGAAGCTTACTGCCAAAACAAAAGTCCTTGTCTATCAAGCCTGTGTCCTTAGCACTCTTCTCTATGGCAGTGAAACATGGACAACTTACTCACACCAAGAGAAAAATTTAAACAGCTTTCATATGCAGTTTCTGCAAAGAATTCTTGGTATTAAGTGGCAAGACAAAATCACAAATACTGAAGTATTGGAAAGATCAGGTTGTGTGACGGTTTATTCCATGCTCTGTCTTCGTAGACTTAGATGGATAGGACATCTTAGGAGGATGGATGATGGTAGAATACCAAAGGACATCTTTTTTGGTGAATTACAGATGAGTAAGAGATCTCAGGGTTAGTCTGTACTACGATACAAAGATGTGTGTAAGCGGGACATGATTGATACAGGCATTGATAATGCACACTGGGAGCAAGTCGCCGCTGAACGTGTTGCATGGAGGGCAAACATCAGAAATGAAATAAAGTCAAAGGAGAAAATTATTGCAGATAAGTCACACACCGAGCGTTTGAGACGTAAGATGGTGCATGATGGTGGAAATGACCACGTGTTCACATGCACCCACTATGAACGGACATTTACAGCGCAAATTGGCCTTATCAGTCACATGTTATACCGCCATAGGTAAAAGTTATTATGCCTTTTTAAAGCACAAACTATCGTCTGTCAAGACGGCAAGGTGCCAATGAATATCTGCATTCTCCAATGCTTGTTCTAAATTTGGTTTAACAATTAGCAAAAAGAAGACACAGATTATGTCACAAGGTGCACATGGGGTACCATCAATCTTTATTGACGACGCTGAACTAGAGATGGTAGACCATTTTACATATCTAGGATCAGTGGTAAATAGCAAATTATCCCTAGATCAGGAAATCAACATCCGGATTGGTAAGGCAGCAACAACAATGAACAGGTTAAGAAAAAGAGTGTGGGAGAGCAGGAAGCTTACTGCCAAAACAAAAGTCCTTGTCTATCAATAGTAGAAATATAATATAAATATTATAGAAATATAATAAAATATGATAGTAGAAATGACCACGTGTTCACATGCACCCACTGTGAACGAACATTTACAGCGCAAATTGGCCTTATCAGTCACATTCGCTACCGCCATAGTTAAAAGTTATTATGCCTTTTTAAAGCACAAACTATCGTCTGTCAAGACGGCAAGGTGCCAATGAGAATGGGAGCTAGAGGACTCCTCATGGCCACAATTTGGTGGTACAATTTTTTTAAAGAAAGATGAATTTAATATAAGATGTGCACAGCAGTACAGCAGTAATAATTTCTTGAATTTGAATGTAGGTAGGCCTAACTGTTGTTTCTTTTCTTTTGTGTGATCACAGATGAGGCCCACTGTTTCTTCAATGGAAACGTCAGTGAAAATAAAGGCAATATAAATTGACACCACATGCTTTAGTTTAAGATCAATGGTATTCAGTAGTTTAACCAGTTCAAGTGAATCTTGTAATATTAAGGGGTTGAATTACTGTCACCCTGGTTTAGCAGTTTCTGCAAGCCATTTCACCATCCTGTTTTGGACAGAGTTGAGCATAGATTAAATTGGTCTCAGTAGTACCCCAGGCTTGTGCAATTTAGTAAGGCATAAAGTTGGGGGGTTTATGAGCCCCATGGAATGACTAACTATGCAGATGCCTCACTGATGAATTTACTATCTAAAATTGACTGGATCTCTTTCCTCACTTGAACATCCAATTCCTCATGGTTGCTGGCTTTAGGATCAAAATAAAATTTGGTTGGATTCAATAAAATGTCTTCCATTTTGTTGGAAGTATCAAAGATCCTGAGATGATTGTTGTGAATATCTTGGATTGCCAGAGTAACTTAACAATGAAGAGAAGCATGGGAAAACATTGTGACAACTGGAAAGATCAGTGGGAAAATAGACATGGGCAGACCAAGAGAGATGATGCTGGATGGACTGTATGATGACATTGAGAAATATTATCAGCAGAGTTGATCCTGAACAGTGACCAAGATCTGAGGAGATACATGAACACCTATGGTAGTTGGCAGGGCACATGATGATGATGCAGTCTCATATGTTTCTTCAGATTACAATTATGAGTAAAAGCACCACCACAAACATCACACTTGTACGGTTTCTCTCCTGTATGCGTTCTCTCATGTTGCTTCAGATTGCTAGCTATAGTAAAAGAAGCACCACAAGAATCACACTTGAAAGGTTTCTCTCCTGTATGCGTTCTCTCATGTTGCTTCAGACTGCTAGCTACAGTAAAAGAAGCACCACAAGCATTACACGTGTAAGGTTTCTCTCCTGTATGTGTTCTCATGTGGAACTTCAAATTGCCAAGTTGAGTAAAAGAAGCACCACAAGCATCACACTTGAAAGGTTTCTCTCCTGTATGTGTTCTCTTATGTTTCCTCAGACTGTCAGTTGCAGTAAAAGAAGCACCACAAACATCACACATGTAAGGTTTCTCTCCTGTATGTGTTCTCTTATGTTTCCTCAGACTGTCAGTTAAAGTAAAAGAAGCACCACAAACATCACACATGTAAGGTTTCTCTCCTGTATGTGTTCTCTTATGTTTCCTCAGACTGTCTATTTTAATAAAAGAAGCACCACAAACATCACACTTGTAAGGTTTCTCTCCTGTATGTGTTCTCTTATGTTTCCTCAGACTGTCTATTTTAATAAAAGAAGCACCACAAACATCACACATGTAAGGTTTCTCTCCTGTATGCGTTCTCTTGTGGGCCTTCAAATTGCCAGCTTGAGTAAAAGAAGCACCACAAGCATCACACTTGAAAGGTTTCTCTCCTGTATGTGTTCTCTTATGTTTCCTCAGACTGTCAGTTGCAGAAAAAGAAGTACCACAAACATCACACATGTAAGGTTTCTCTCCTGTATGTGTTCTCATGTGGAACTTCAAATTGCCAGCTTTAGTAAAAGAAGCACCACAATCATCACACTTGACAGGTTTCTCTCCTGTATGTGTTCTCTTATGTTTCCTCAGACTGTCAGTTGTAGTAAAAGAAGCACCACAAACATCACACATGTAAGGTTTCTCTCCTGTATGTGTTCTCATGTGGAACTTCAAACTGCCAAGTTGAGTAAAAGAAGCACCACAAGCATCACACTTGAAAGGTTTCTCTCCTGTATGTGTTCTCTTGTGGACCTTCAAATTACCAGCTATAGTAAAAGAAGCACCACAAGCATCACACATGTAAGGTTTCTCTCCTGTATGTGTTCTCATGTGGAACTTCAAACTGCCAGCTTGAACAAAAGAAACACTGCAAATATCACACTTGTAGGGCTTTTCTCCTGTATGTTTTCTCTTGTGAATCTTCAGTTGTCCAGCTTGAGTAAAAGAAGAACCACACCGATCACACTTGAAAGGTTTCTCTCCTGTATGTGTTCTCTTATGTTTCTTCAGACTGCCAGCTTTAGTAAAAGCACCACCACAAACATCACACTTGTAAGGTTTCTCTCCTATATGTGTTCTTCTATGTATCCTTAGATTGCCAGCTTGAGTAAAAGAAGCACCACAAGCATCACACTTGTAAGGTTTCTCTCCTGTAAGTGTTCTCTCATGATTCATGTTCTTCTGACACACTAGATGTTCATCTTGAATTAAAAGACCATCCCATTCATTACATTTGTTCTGTGTATGTTTTTCTTGTCTTTCCTTATCTTGCCTCTGACAACTCTCAATCACAGAGGACACATTTTCTGATATTTGACAACAACTGTCATGTTTTACTGATGCCTCACAATTGTTCTCAACCATTCTTGATTCTGAGTAGCTGTCCCCTGCCATTTCTTCAATGATGCTATCCCCAACTATGTCTACCATTTGATTGAATCTGTGGCTCCTGCCCTCACATGGAACATCTGATAGTTCTTGTGTTACAACCTTCATGTCTATGCTGCCATGAGTCCACTGTTGTGAATATTCTTGTATGGAGATGTAAGGACTACTTGGAGACCATGAGTGTGTTTCTGAAACACACCAAAGTAAATAATTAATATTCTCATGAATATACAAGAATTTATTATGAACAGATGTGTCGCTTAAAAGTCGCTTAAAAGTCGACAGGGTCGACTTCATTGCACCGAGTTTTTATTCCATATGGCTCGGTCTCTTTCCGCAGCACGGAAAGCGTCGCACAAAGCACGAACTCCGTAGCTTTTAGCGATGACCCATGGGAGTCTCCGAAACATTTAACTCGTAAACCGAAGGTCGCGGCCCGGAATCGAACCCACAACCTTCGGCTCACGAGTCAAATGGCTTGACCAATTCGCCACAGAGACTCCCGAACAGATGTGTATGTGTAATCAAGCAGGCACACATTGCAGCTATAGACAATCAATTTCAAGTGAACAAAAGATTGGGAAGAGGAATGATTCATGTGCTCATGTATGATGTAGGCTGATGTATGATCTAAGCTGATGTATGATCTAGGCTGATGTATGATATAAGTTCATGATGATCTAGGCTGATGTATGATATAAGCTGATGTATAATCTAGGCTGATGTATGATGTGAGCTCAGGTATGATCAAAGATAGGTGATGTGACAGTGTAAATGTAAATTAAGAGAGGAACAGGTACTGCATGTTTAATTTATTACTGACATTTGTCAGTTCTTAAACATATGAAAGCTGGCATTCCCCTGGTGCAGATAACATCACAACTGAAATTATTAAAGCTTTAGAAGAATATGGAATAGATCAAGTCACCAGACTGCTGAACACATTATATCATACCGGAGATATACTTTCTAAATTATGTAACTCTGTATTTATTGCAATCCCAAAGAAATCAGGAGCCTTGGAATGTGATCAACATAGAACAATTAGTATAATGAGTCACATCACAAAGATTTTGCTATGAAT
Source organism: Cepaea hortensis (assembly GCA_963921405.1). NCBI lineage: Eukaryota > Metazoa > Mollusca > Gastropoda > Stylommatophora > Helicidae > Cepaea > Cepaea hortensis. The sequence goes on along the minus strand of OY992876.1, from coordinate 506,136,778 downwards.
TATCATGCAAAGAGTGAGAAAGAAACAACAACCTGAAATAAGGGAAGAACAATGTGGGTTTGTAGAAGGAAAGGGTACAGTAAATGCTGTGTATATGCTGCGAACAGTTATCGAACGTGCTATAGAAGTAAACAAGCATATACATCTTTGGTTTATTGACTACACAAAGGCTCTTGATAGAGTTAGACATGTCAGCATGGTGGATATGCTTGCAGATCTACACATTGATGGGAAAGACATTAGACTTATAAAAAACATATATTGGAAACAACAAGCTGCCATAAGGATTGATAACAAAGTGAGACAATATCAGCCTATTAAGAGAGGTGTTAGGCAGGGATGTGTAATGTCTCCAGATCTTTTTTCCCTATACAGTGAAAATATTTTCAGAAATGTAGAAGATATAAATGGAATCAGCATTGGTGGAAGAAACATCAATAACATGAGATATGCAGATGATACAGTATTGATTGCAGACAATGAGCAGGATCTGCAACAATTAGTAGATGCAGTTGTTGCACACAGTGAACAACTGGGGTTAGAATTAAATTGTAAAATGACACAGATTATGGTCATCACTAGGAAGAACAACATACCACAATGTAATATACAAGTAAATTGGAATATTCTTCAACAAGTGAATCAGTACAATTATCTCAGAACAGTCATAACATCTGATGGGAGATGCCTTGAAGAGATTAGAACAAGAATCGCCATGGCGAAAGTAGCCTTTAGCAAGATGAAAAACATTCTGACCAATAAAAAGATGTCAACTGAAATGAGAAAAAGAGTGTTGAGGGGCTACATAGAGCCTGTTCTTTTGTATGGATGTGAAACTTGGATAATGAGCAGTCAAGCTGAAAAACATCTGATGGCTGATGAAATGTGGTTTCTGAGGGAAATGCAAAGAATACCATGGACAGACAGAAAAATCAGTGACAAAGTACTACACAAGACAAATGAAAATCGTAAATTGATTAGAGAAATTAGACAGATAGTCAACATTTTTTGGACATGTTATGAGAAGAAATGGATTGGAGAACTTAGTGACAACTGGCAAGATCGAAGGGAACATACCAAGGGGAAGACCGAGAAGAAAATACCTGGATGGCTTGGCCACATGGCATGGTCAAGACAGGAACACTGAGCTGATCCATGACGCTGGTGATCGAGTGAAATGGCGAGTCATGACCGCCCACGCTTTCAGGCATGGCACATGATTGATTGATTGATTTGTCACTTGTGAAGTCTATTGTTAAGTACAGTTATCTCTAAACTATTTATAACAAGCAATATTCATATTTCATTGTAGTCACAATTAACAGTGTTAACCTCCTGCCTAAAGCTAACATGTATGGTGCAACTTGAGGTGTAATATTTAAAAAAAAAAAAAAAAATTAAGTTGCATGTCCTTCACAGGACGTAGCAGTCATCCCCAGCATCTTCGCTGTTCGTGATTCCTGGGTTAATTTTACGTTCAGTAGTTTACCATTGCTTTCTGAACAACTGGCTCCTATACCTTTTTCGAAAAAACCGGCACCGCTGTGCTTCGAACCCGGGTATACGGGCCCACAAACCGCGTTTGGAAGACCTTAGCCACAGAAACCGGTGGTGTTATATTAAAGTTCAACATAAAAAGTTAGTAGCATATCCTTTACAGGACATAGCAGTCAACCCCAGCATTTTTGGGCTGTTCATGATTCCTGGCAAGTTTACGTTCAGTAGTTTGCCATTGCTTTGTGAACGGCCGGCGCCCATACCATTTCATTAAAAAAAAAAAAACAACGTAAGGGGGTCTGCTGCCAAATGGCCCACAGCTGAGTTTGGAATGTGGGTATGCAAGATAACGAACTGCACCCGTAACCCCTTCACCACGGACTTTGCACATATTAAAGACAACAACCCAAGTTGGCATGTCAGAACAGATCACTTCAAGTAGAATGGCAGGGAAACATTCAATGTGGGGTTGCATGTCTCAGACAAAAGCATGGGATGTGACAAATATTTCTCATTGTAACTCATTGTTACTGTTCCTCATCTACTGCAGTGCACTGAACTCCAAGAGGTGTTTCCTTCCTATTAGGCTAGCAGAAACACCAGTTATTTAGATTAAACTTTTTGAGGACAAGGTTATGAAACCACTGTTCATTGGCTGATGCTCACTGACTAGACTCATACATTCATCATTATCATGTGCCTTGTGTAAGCACCCATATCTCTCCACAGATCTCAGTCCCTGGTGTTGAGAATCAAATCTGCTGATGATATCCCACCTTGCCACTGTCTCAGTCCATCCAGCATGCCACTGTCTCAGTCCATCCAGCATGCCACTGTCTCAGTCCATCCAGCGTGCAATCATCACAGTGTTTTCCAATGCCCCTCTTCTCACTACATGACTAAAGAATGCTTGTCTCCTTCTCGCAATATTCGTCTCATCATCCTCATCTCTGTTGCTTCTAAGCTGTTCTGAATTTGTTCATGTTCCATGATTCACTGCCATACAGTAAGGCAGGTTCTATATAACTGTGACATTGTCAACGAATCCGCATAATTTTGTTTATCTAGGGATAGATCTGCCCTAAAAAGTTATGTAAAGTTGTATGCTTTTATAGATATATATGTATGGATTATGTATGATATCCATTGTTTGGTGTAGGTATATATATATATATATATATATATATATATATATATATATATATATATATATATATATATATATATATATAAAAAACAGAGTGTATGTTTGTTTGTTTGTGGGTTTGGATGCGTTCGATAACGGTACATCCGATTGAGATGAAATTTTCTACACGTCTTCCTTTCATTCCTGTGCAACCGACTATAATAATTTCTTAATGTAAAATCTTCGACTTATTTAATAACATTTACTTTTCCATTTTCATTATATAATGTCTATATAGCAGGGGCACTTCACTCTAGAAAAGTTATTTCAAGGGGCATAACTTTTAATAACATTTCTATATACTTTATAGTCATATTGTTGGACTTACCTGCACTATTGTTAAACTCTTTGTCTATAGTTATTTTTAGGCATATGAGTTATATTAAATAATGATATAATCTTTAAGGTATTTTTAAAGTTTGCATAAAAATAATGCATTATGCATAACATTTTAACCCATCTTTTTCTGCTTACAAAACTTATCAACTGTCATGTCGGTGATTAAAAACAGTTTTCATTAAAAGCCCCACCAGGGACTGGGTGAAGCCGGGCCGGGACAGACAGACAGACAGACAATCGGTAACGGGAACGGGAGCTTATATGACTACTTATATGAATTAAATGAGATGCTCCACACCAGGAGCCAGGCGATGCCGGGCAGGGTCAGACAGACAGACAGACAGACAGTCGGGAACGGGAGAGCTTATATGACTACTTATATTAATTAATGCTCTGGTGGTGCACCAGGGACTGGGTGAAGCCGGGCCAGGTCAGACAGACAGACAAACAAGCAGACAGACAGACTGATAGATAGATAGATCCCCTCCAGGGCCTGGGCGAAGCCGGGCCGGGTCAGCTAGTTATATATAAAAGTTAGTGACTCGCAGATCGCTCAATGGGTTAGCTTAGTTGGTGTCAGTCGCACGTCTGCTGTCAACCTAAACGGGAGCAGATTCAGATCTTGTAAAGTATTGTCTTCACGGTGCTTGCCAGGGCCTGACAACGATACAACTGAAATCTGCAGTGACTCTCAATATAAGGTAATTGCAATAGTACTTAGTATGTTTTTTTACCAAGCCGCAGTCCGCCAAAATAAATATTACCATTGCATTGTGGTTTTCGTCCGATCTCATGAATAATGTAGTAGCATTATTGATTGCGTCGAGTATGAATCTAGGTCAAGGCCCAGTGTTAACTGCATGCGTTATAACGGCACTAGCACAATATTATGTGTAGATTAGGATTATAGCCCAATCCTTTATATAGGCACCATGTTACGGAATATACATAATACTTGTGTTGTTAACATTCACATTTATTTGTTCAAGATGTAGAAGTACTAGGAAATTAAGACTGCTAGTTTGGAGTGTCCTTTTGTCAATCTGGAAAAATTATGCTTAACCCTTTAATGGGCAAATCGTCCATTTACGCCCGGACCCCGGTACAAGCAGACCGTCTGAAACCGCCTGTTACTATTATGCATTGTAAAACCACAATCTCTCGGCTTTCCGATACTTCCTACGGCTACTTTCACTTTCGCTGATAGATTTTTTGGGGTTTTTACGCTTAGTGTTTCCAAATAAATTTCGGCGATTCTTCAAGTGATAGCCGAGATGAGCTAGGTTCAATTTAAGTGACATTAAAGGGCACGAAGTTGACTATTAATCAGAGCTATATATCAGTGAAAAGCGTTACTTTGCATTAGCAGTCGTGAGTCGGACTTTAAAGAAAGTGATTGATTCTGAAAACGTGTTTGTAAATTGCCGTATAGATTACTGAAAATAACAAACAATATGCTGTATTTCATAAAAATTTGTGTTCATATATGGATTGCCGGCAACAATCACGTGAGTAACATATTCTACATGCTTTTCCCTTCATTGTGTTGTTTATTTAACTAAAATTGGTTGACTAACACCTTATTGTGAACTGAGTAGTAAGATTTCCACTAACACTGCAGACTAAACTTCGAAAGTTGTGTTTGGATATTCCATTTAAATTGGAAACTTACAAAGAACCACAAATTCTATACATACTTCTAGTGTCAAAAGGCTGAAAGTACAAAGAAGAATCCTGAATGTGCTCCATTAGCTACGTGACAGTGAAAAAAAAAAAAAACCATGGATGCTAATATGCTGCAACATATGAATGTACATTTCATGGCATTGTACTGTATTGCCAACAGTTACAGACCCTACACTGATTTTAAAGGCTTGATTGCATTGTTAACCAACTTAAAGTGATTGATTCAGAGAAGTTTTTTGTTTTTTTTTAAATTGTAGATAATTTATTTCATATATTGCCTCATATCTTCATGAAGATTTGATACTAAAATACAGGAAAACCACATGTCAGTATCTTACTTGATGGACATGCAGACAGATCTGATGATGAGGGGCTGAAACTATACATTCATTTGATCAGAGAAGGGAAAGTGGAGGAAACATTTCTTTCTATTGTGCCATTGAAAGATGCAACAAGTGCTGGCTACTTTAAAGATCTAGAGATGTTTGAATATCTTAATTGATCTCACAATGATAATTTTGACTGGGCCTCCGATAAAGGACATTTAATGGCACATTTCAAAATATGTAGCTTTATCTGAGATTGATTTATATTTTGTTTAGTCAGTGATAAAAAAAATATGCTGGCTCCTTGATTTATATTTTGTTTAGTCAGTGATAAAAAAAATATGCTGGCTCCTGGAAAATGGTTTGGCTCCTGAATTATGTTTAAATTTTCCACCTGTCGCCATTCCTACTTTGTCATTAAATGTTTGTAATTCCACTTCACTATTGCTTGTTTTTGTTGCCTACAGTTGTATAATATTTATCTCTTGGTTTGCTTTGAATATGACAATAATAACTATCTGATTTAATCAAACATTAATTGATTTAGCGGTTTTCTCATCAAAACATTAGCCCAACTTTTTTCTGTATGTATTACCTCCTGAACAAATTTTTGTGTGTTTGTCTGTTATTACTTTATCAGATTTCCTCCACCTCATCTCACTCATGCCAAGAATATTAATTTCAAATTTGTTATTTCGTTTATTACATTATGTAACTTTCCTATCTCAACTATGTCCTGACATTCCACATTCTTATTTTAAACTTGCCTTGGGAAGATAATGTGGTGGTTTTCACTTGCTTTCCATATTCACACAGGGGTCTTTCACCTCTGCCCTTGACAGCAATTTCCAATTGTCAGGACAAGAGAGTGCCCTGCTCTGCTCAACTGCAGGGTTGTGCACTGATCCCAGTGGATACTTGGTCACATCTATGATCTTATTTTTCCCAGTGTCTGAGTAGATTTACATTCTGCTATTGTGTTGATTTTGATGATATAATGCTGTGACAATTCAGTAAGCAATGGGAAACTCCTAAATGTAGAATTATCTAGTAAATCACAAACAGCCAATAAATGCTGGGGTTGATTGCAACATCCTGTCAAGAATATTCAACTAACTGCTACGTTATTTTGTACTTAATCTTACCTTGACCTATACAGACTTCAGGTTGTTCTATCTTGACACCTTCTGGTAGTTTACTCTCCATCTTATGTCCACAGTCAGTCTGAAAGGATTTGTAAGTTACATTTGTAGGCAAACAAACTATATAAAATGAATTTGATATTTGGTTTTTCAAGATGATTAATGATACAAAATACCTTATGATTACTTCAAGCTATGATTTCTGATATGTTATTCCTCAAGTCCCGTTTAAGAATTTGAGTTTGGGAACCTATTACAGTGTAATGATATTAGTTTCTCAGGATAAAAATAACATAACAATGCATGACAGCTTTATGGAAAATCCTTATTACTTGTGCCACACATCATACACACATTAAAGTTGATGTAATACCTCCTTTGTAGTATCATTTTTCCTCCTTCCATACGTCCAATAATAAATCTTCAATTGGACAGAAAAACAAGAACATCTTGTCATCAATGTTCCCTCTCAACTGTTGCTTAGGGGCAAGAATTTTTACATTGTTAACTTCTAACATGAAAGTTGTAAGCATGCCTACATTTGACAATTAAGCACATGTGGTCCCAATATTGTCCGATTGTGCACTGAATCTTGAGGATCTGGATTTTGTTAATGACATTGCCGTCTTGTCCAACACATTGAAATGAGATGCAAGATTTAGCTAAGTGCATTAGATGGGAGGTCACAACAATTAAGTCAAATAATTTGTAGGGAAAGATAAAGATAAAGATTAGAATAAATCAACCAAATGATAACCTGATCTCCCTTGGTGAAACCTCACTTCAAGAGACAGAATTATAGTATAATTTATACACCTATTTGGGTAGCAATGTTGAAATAGATGGGTCAACATATACAGATATTAAAATAAGAATGAAAGAGGCAAGAGGAACTTTCACAGCAATTGGACATTTGTGGAAGCCAAAGAAATTAAACAACAGATTGTTCAGGTAAAACATTAAAACAGTACTACTTTATGGATCAGAAACGTGGAGAAGACATACAATGATTAGAATAAACTACAAACATTCAATAATTGTTGATTGGGCAAAATAGGTTGATTAAGATGGTATGACAGAGAACTAAGCAAATACAAGTGTATCAAGAAGGAATAGCAGATGCTGTACTGCACTGACATACTCTGAGAACACCTGAGAATTGTTTTTGTTTTGTTGTTGTTGCTTTGTTTATTTTGTTTTGCTGTGTTTGCGTTCACTCGCTTTGCATGTGGATTAGCTTTTCCTATTACCAGTGCCCCTCACCATCAAGTGAACCTACTCCGACTTCAGAGGTACTTGTAACTTACATTCCCAGTCAAAGACGATAGATCAACATTTTAGTCCAACGGTCCGGTGTATGGGTTGAACCCTTTACCTCGACATTAGCACACCAAATGTTTAAGAATGTGCGTTCCTATCCATTCTGCCATGCGGACCTCCCCTGAGAACTGTATCACATGAAAAGCCTTTGTCCAGAATTGACAGGGCAAATGAAATAAAGGAAGACCTGAACACACAAGGAGAAGAGAGTTAGAGACAGAAATGAATAATATCAGGAGGACATGGGCAGCTGCATGAGATAGCTAAAGATAGAATGGCTTGGGTTGAATTGATTGATGGCCCATACCAAATTGAGGATAAAGTGAGAAAGAAAAGATTTTGATCAAATCCAATGTGGTAAGTCCCGAAATATCATAAAATATATCAGGCAAAAGACATTTAATCTTTTACCTTGGCACAAAAGACTTCCTGTCTAGGTCTGTGTCCATGGATTCCCACATTCTTTTTACAAAAGTCGATCAACCGGCAGTAGAATTTATTTGTAAATAAGGAGCCGGAGGACATAATTATTTCACAATCAAATAATAATATATCTATATCTATAAAACAGACTGTATGTGTGTGGTTGGCTATGTATAGGATGCGTTCGATAACGGTACATCCGATTGAGATGAAATTTTTTACACGTCTTCCTTTCATTCCTGTACAACCGACTGTAATAGTTTCTTAGTGTAAAATCGGCTACTTAATAACATTTAATATTTCATTATATAATTTCTATATAGCAGGGGGACTTCACTCTAGAAAAGTTATTTCAAGGGGCATAACTTTTAATAAAATTTCTATATACTTTATAGTCATATTGTTGGACTTACTTGCACTATTGTTAAACTCTTTCTCTATAGTTATTTACAGGCATATGAGTTATAATAAATAATGATATAATCTTTAAGGCATTTTCAAAGTTTTCATAAAAATAATGCATAATGCATTAACCCATCTTTTTATGCTTAAAGAAGTTAACTACAGTCATGTATGTGATTAAAAACAGTTTTCATTAAAAATAATGGATGGTGTGTGGAAGGACATTCTTTTAAGTTACTGTGCGCCAGGAGCTGGGCGAAACCACGCCGGGTCAAATAGATAGACAGACAGACAGACAGTCGGGAACGGGAGCTTATTTGACTACTTATATGAATTAAATGAGATGCTCCCCACCAGGGACTGGGTGAAGCCGGGCCGGGTCAGACAGACAGACAGATAGACAAACAAACAAGCAGACAGACAGATAGTCGGGAACATGAGCTTATATGACTACGTATATGAATTAAATGAGATGCTCCCCACCAGGGACTGGGTGAAGCCGGGCCGGGTCAGACAGACAGATAGGCAGACAGACAGACAGTCGGGAACGGGAGCTTATATGACTACTTATATGAATTAAATGAGATGCTCCCCACCTGGGACTGGGTGAAGCCGGGCCGGGTCAGCCAGACAAACAAGCAGACAGACAGACAGACTGATAGATAGATAGATCCCCTCCAGGGCCTGGGCGAAGCTGGGCCGGGTCAGCTAGTCAATTATAATTGACTTTTTTTCTTCCATTTTATTTTTCAAACAATTAGTGAAGTGTCATGAAGCTATCTACAGACACTTGATGGGAGGTCACAACAACTAGGTCTACAATTCATAGGTGAAAGTTGAAGATAATAAGAATAAACATAAATGATAACCTGATCTCCCATAGTGAATAATAATAGATTAAAGGTGGCTTAAAAGTTGACAGGGTCGACTTCATTGCATCGGGTTATTCCCATATGGCTCAATTTTGTTCCATAGCACAAAAAGCTTCGCACAAAGCATGAACTCCATAGCTCCAGCGACGACCCTCAGGAGTGTCCGAAAATGCACTCGTGAACCAAAGGAAGTGGCCTGGAATTGAACCACAACCTTCTGAGCCCAAGTCAGACATCTTGACCACTTTGCCACAGAGACACCCGAATAATAATAATAGATAAGAGAAGTAAACAGATTTGTCTAGTTCTCTTCATGAGTTCCCGTATTGAAACCTCACTTCGTGAAGTGTAATCATACCATACATATATTTACGTTCAAATGTAGACAAAGACGGGGGAACACATGATATAGATATATTAAAATAAGCATATAAAAGGAACTTCTATAGCACTAAAAGATGTTTCAGCTCTAACGTTAGTGACATCATTACTGCTGTATGTATCAGAAACATGGAGAATCTCTAAACCAATGACTAATGGACTACAAACATGCATTCATTGGTGGTTGTGTAAAACAAATGGCATGGCATAATCCATTTGTGGAGTTCACGAAAAAAGCTAAAATACAATTGAACCAAGTAGTGAGGAAAAGACATTGGTACTAGGTAAGACACAACAGATTGAGATTGAGAAAACCTGAAAGTAATAATTACATTTGTTCGCATATCCTTTACAGGACATCGCTGTCAACATCAGCATCTTTCAGCTGATTGTTGATTTCTTGGCAAGATTACGCTCAGTAATTTGCCATTGCTTTCTGAGCGACCAGCTCACATACCCCGTAAGTTATTGATGCAGAGAGAACTGCTACCAATTCTCGCCCACGTCACGTTACTCACGAGAGTATACGGGATTATGGAGAAAGTCGCTAACCCATAGGCCAGGGAAACCAGCAATAATTATATTATAAAGTAATATTTATTATAAAGTAATGGATTGAGACGGTGGCATAGAGGAATACTATCAGCAGAGTTGATCCAGAACACCAACGATCAAGATCTGTGGAGAGCCATGTACACCTACGCCAGTTGGCAGGGCACTTGATGATGATGATTTTAAAGTATAACAAGAAAATCTATTTGTCCATACCCACAGTACAAATGAAACATATTTATATATTTCTAATTTTATATTAGTAATAGACTAAATGCCGGTCTCTCTGGCAAAGAGGTTACACCACTTTCTCCGTCATCCCAAATATCATGCAGAGTCTCGTAGCGGGCGAGAACTGGAAGCGGTTCTACCCTCGCTGGTAATTTGTGGGATAACTGAGCCAGCCTTAGAACCAAACTTAAAACATATTAAAGGCATTTATAATAATATTAATAATATAATTATAATTAAATTCGAATTATAATAATTATTTTATATTAAATATTATAATTTATAGTAGCAAGTTAAATCGTGCCGCGACCAGAAATGCAAACCGAAATCATGTACAGAATCATATATCCATGATTTACCGTGTCTCTCAGTTTGCGCTAGTTCATACTATGCATTCTTTTGACGTCATTTATTCATATCTCACGTGACAATAACACACGTCATCATGGGCTTTCCAGGAAAGGTTTGCATAATATTCCGTGCACAGCGATTGTGTCAAAGACTGAAACAGGAGGCAGGAAGCCTGCCTCATGATAGAACACCACCGGGACGTGGGGTCAACCTCAGACAGATTAGAGGGAACAGAGTGCCCGGGATCAGGGCAGGATAGATGATAGAAAAGGGGGACTATTAACTAGTCCTCACACGGAGGCGTTGACCAGATAGTTAGCACTACTGGTCACGACAGAATCACGCCTGCGTGATAGCCACGATTGGCACTCAACCAAAGACAGCTAATAGAAGCGTGCTAACTGACCTAGCACGCAAAGAGCCGAAGGACGCATGAAGGTCCTTCCGCGTGGCGTGTAGCGACGCGAGTGAAGGAAGTCAGACTGGGGACTGACTCTGTAGTGTTCACATCGTGTAGAATAGAGATAGTTTTCGTATAGCCTAGTAGATAGAGATTAGCCATAGGGTTTAGGAAAACTAGTGATAGAGAATATTGTGACTTTATGTGTGATCAGATAGCGACTGTTTTGTAATTGTAAAGAGCCAACGGCAATAAAATGTACCATTTCATTCCTCGCACACGACTTGCAAGTTTCTTGTATGGTGTGGGAGAAGTAATCCGATGATGCCTGAAACATGAGTTGTTGACAGGCAATAGGATTAAATGTGGTGTCAGAAGTGTGGCTTGAACCTGAGTTCAAGCTATAACACTTACCCACGGCTCTAGACTAGGTTTACGGATAGGATATTACAAAGATTAAATGTTTAATTTGTGTCAGTGACGATGACGAATGCAGACTAGATCGAGTTGCCAGCAGAATTGTGCCTATCGTGATGAAATAATGTTTATTTGTGCTTATTAGAATGTTATATATTTAAATAATGTGTTTTTCAAAGTTGTAAGTATTCATATTATGTTCTTCTTTCATTTATTTATGTAATTATTTATTTTTTTTTGAATAATTGTCAAAAATGATTCATGGCGGAGCAATACAGAGGTCAGCGACAGTATTGATTTTTGCAAGCTAAAAATAGCGCTGCGCCTGTGACGTGGCACGATTGACAAGCAGTTGGGCCTCGCCACTTGGAATCAGCATTTCAGTGTTTACAAACTGCCAAGCTGCGGCCTGCCTGAATCTTTACGATGTATTAACTATTATTTGTTTATTTAAGTTAGAAAATGAATATATTTATTTATTTACACATTATTATTATATTTATATTTATTTAAAAGCAGTTATTGAATTTTTTTTTCGTACTTTTCTATTTGTTTACCGTCACGAGGGCACTACTTTCGGCTATGCAAATTAGATTTGGTCTGCACCATACTTCCATAGATTAAACTAGGTTAGTAACGAAAGACATATTACTGTAGAACGAAGACAGGACATTGACATTAAATATTAAGTAATCGATATTCTGTTTGTTCGTGGGCATGTCAGTATCATTGTACCAATTTGTCAAAAATCTATTTTTCGTTTACGAGTTGTTAATTGTTGCTCTGTAAACCAGGGTGAACAACAGCTGATAGATAACGTGAGTTATGCCGATGTGCCAAACAAGGTGACCTGATTAGAAAACTCGTGTGTATTCCGGGGTGCCAAACAACGGGACCGGTGTTGCTGACGTGTTGTTCCTTGTTCTCGGGAACATTAAGATGAGTAAAACCTACGTTTTTGGCATGCATTGTGATTAATAGTGCATCTCTTTTTCAGCGTGTATTGTATGAACAGACTTTGTGCTCTAATTTTTTGGAGAATACAATTTTCCAGATTGTAAACAAAGAGTACAATTTGTAGTGCTCAGATATTAAATAACATAGCATATTAAAGAAAAATAACTGAGTGAAGCAGTCAGTTCAGGTCAACGCGAGCCAATTACCCAACAACATGGCTACTCTAGCTGACTTCATTAAAGCAGGCAAAGAATTGCAATACACAGGTAAAGAGCTAGAACAATATGCGGATCAAAAATTTAAAGAAGCAAAGGATGCAGAGAGAGATGAACGCGCACAGGAAAGACAACACCAGATACAACTAGCTGAGATAACAAAACAAAAAGAAGTGCAAATTAAGCAACAACAATTAGAGCATGATAAGAATGTTAAGCAACAACAATTAGAACATAAGGAATTTAAGCAAAAGCAATTAGATCAGGAGAGAGATTTAAAGCAAAAAGAGATAGATGAAATGGCAAGAGTTAAGGAAAAACAAATACAAGTAGAATCAGAGACACAGTTAAAGATGAAAGAGATGGATGTAGACTCACACGCAGAGATCTCTGCCACTAAACTTAAAAGTCAACAAGAAGAAAATAAATTCAACAAATACAAGAATATTATCAAACCATATTGTAAAGACGATTCAATATCTGCTTGGACAGAAAATGTCGAGTATCAGTTTAAATATCACCAAGTTCCTTTAGAGATGTGGGCTATGATTTATATGAAGAACCTGAGTGGTGAGCCCCTTAAAGTGATAGAATCTATACCAACCGATCTTAGATCTGACTACCAATACATCCGTGATAGGATTATGCAACACTTTTTACTTGATGCCCCTGGGTATCAGGTTCAGTTCTCAAATTTAAAACCTAAACCTACTGAGACTTTCATTGACTACGTCTCAAATGTTCAAAGTGTACTAAATAGGTGGCTTAAAGCGGCTAACATAGGAAAAGAGTTTGATAGATTGAAAAATTTAATAACTATGGATAAAGTAATATCCACGATACCATCCTCTTTTGCTAAATTTTTGCAGCAGTCAGACATTGAAACCATAGAACAGTTTGAAAAGAAAGGGTCTGCATATTTTTCTTCAAACAGAAATATTTTTAAGACTTCAAATGACTCTGAAATAGTTTCCTTTGTAAAAGATCAATCTAAAAACTATCAGAGCAATAGAAAACCATTTAATAAATTTGACAAGAAAGATAGAACAATTTCAAAATGTATCCACTGTCAACTTTTACATGACACTTATTCAATGTGTGACAAATCGCCAAGTTATCCGGCACATCTTGAAAATGTTATTAAGAAGCAACAGAACAAAAGATCTGCATACCGGCGTGCCATCAAATGTTTTTTTTTTCCCAGCTACGGCCATTATTCAAATAAGTGCCTGGGCCGCCAACGTATGAAAGCCAACAATGCTATTTTACTTGATACATCTTCTGATAGTGGTAGTGAGACTGAGTGTGATGTTGAAAATGAATTACCTGTTAACCAAACGGAAGAGGTGTGTTGTGTAAACGATATGTTAAGTTTTGACAGTTGTGAGCGATGTCACCAATTTCATGCTGACGGAAAATTAGAATGTGGACATACAGTTCCATTCTCATCTGAGAGTGTGAATGCAGCCTTAGCCTCCAGAGGCAATTTAGAGTTCCACAATGCAATGGTCAATGATAGACCATGCCAATGTTTGCTGGACAGCGGTAGTACCCTTATTGGTCTCAGAAAGGAACTGGTGAGTCAAGAGGATTATACAGGTGACTCTGTCAAATGCCTAACCTTTTCGGGTAACATTGAAATTTACCCTTTGGCCAAAGCCCGTATTAACACTCCTTTCCTTTCGGGTACATTTACTTGTGCCGTACTTGACAACCCTTGTACTGATTTAATTCTGGGTTGCTTACCCCAACTAAATCAATGTACTAGCGATGAAATAACTGCATGGAACCAACTGAATGCAGTTAATGCAACAACCAGAGCAGACACTATAAAACATCAAGACACGCTACAAGATGAGAGACTACTGGTGCTTTCTCCATCTAGCACTGATGATACCAACAGACAAAAATTCATAGAACAGCAGAAAGCTGATCCTAGTTTGTCTCCTTATTTAAAAGTATTGAAAGAACGAGCCAAAGTGACAAAGAACTCATCATGGTTCTTCAGATTAAATAATGGCATCCTTACTAGATATTATACTACTGGTAACCATGAGATTCAGCAAACGGTGTTACCTGTACAACATCGCCTAACTGTGCTAAAGATTGCACATGAGTCACCGTTTGCTGGCCATCTTGCATATGACAAAACCAGGGCCAGAATTCAGGCTCATTTTTATTGGCCAGGTTTTTGCAATGATATTAAATTATTTTGTCGTTCGTGTAATGTCTGTCAACAGTTAGTACGAAAGGGTAAACATGCTACAGCTGAAGTACAACCTTCTACACTGGCTTCTAGGCCATTTGAGAGTGTGGCGGTAGATATTGTTGGACCCCTGAATCAGGTGTCCAGCAAAGGAAATCGCTTCATATTAACGATGGTCGACCTATGTATAAGGTGGGTTGAGGCAGAAGCTTTGAAGTACATCACCTCCAAAGATGTTGCCAATGTATTTCTACACCTGTTCTCACGATTCGGATTTCCACGGACCATTTTATCCGATCGTGGAACTCAATTCATATCGGCTGCAACGCAAGCCCTTACAAAAATGTTAGGGATTAAACAACATTTCACGACAGCGTACCATCCAGCCAGCAATGGGATAGTAGAAAAAATTAATGGAGATCTTAAGCATATGCTGGCTAAGGTAACAGCAGAAAACCCAGCTGATTGGGATACACTGTTACCAACAGTGCTGTTCGCCTATCGGGAGATTCCCCATTCAAGCACGGGTTTCTCACCGTTTGAATTAGTGTACGGGGCTAACCCACGTGGACCCCTAACCATTTATCATCAGGCAATAACGAATTCTATTCAAATTCCCGAACCAAAAACACCTTATGAAATGGTGACTGAGACACGAGATAAAATCATGAAATCGTGTATTATAGCTAAGGCAGCTTTGGAGAGGAAGGGTCAAATCTACCGCCAATATGCCAACAAAGGGGCGAGAACAATTGAACTTGAACCAGATCAAGACATACTTCTCTTGCTTCCTGACAAACGAAATTTATTATTGACTTCATGGCAAGGGCCATTCAAGGTGGTACGTAAAATTTCAGATGTTGACTATGAAATATCAATAAACGGACACTTAAAGATATTCCATGTCAACATGTTGAAACCTTACTATTCACGACAAGAGACAGAAGTAGAGACAGGCGAACACAGTGCACCCACACCTAGTGATCAGACGACAGACATACACAACGCAACTACACTAGTTAGCGAGACTGGCATATCCGGCGAGCATACACTTAGTGAGAATACAGAATACACACTTAGCACCACCACCGTACTGAATCAGGTAGACGACGACGGAATGGAACTACCAGTTCCTATTGTAGACAAGACTGCTACATTAGATAGCATACAGATAGAACAGGGACTACCAGACAGTCAACGACGACAATTAGTAGAATTAGTGATGGAATACAAAGACATATTCTCTGAAATTCCAGGTAGGACGG
Organism: Cepaea hortensis; assembly: GCA_963921405.1. Taxonomy (NCBI): domain Eukaryota; kingdom Metazoa; phylum Mollusca; class Gastropoda; order Stylommatophora; family Helicidae; genus Cepaea; species Cepaea hortensis. Next base: position 506,120,610 of record OY992876.1, on the reverse strand, counting down.
ACAGAATCGAACACTCCATTCTTCTTTCGGACTCTAAGCCTATTAAATGCAGGCCGTACTCAATCCCACTAAGCTATAGGGAAAATCTAAATAAGGAAATTCTGAATTTAGAGTCTAGTGGGCTCATCCAGAAATCCACCTCTGAGTACTCTTTTCCAATTGTTCTAGTTAAGAAGAAAGATTCTACAATTCGTCTGTGCGTGGACTATCGAAAGCTCAACAACGTCACCAAGATCGACGCAGAGCCAATTCCTTCCTGCGAAGATCTTATTCTTGACATGTCCACCTCCAAAATCTTTTCTAAATTAGATCTCACTAAGGGATATTGGCAGGCCCCTATGCAGTCTCAATCCATCCATCTTACTGCTTTTTCAACACCTTTAGGACTTTACGAGTGGCGTTTTCTTCCTTTCGGACTTCGAAACGCTCCTGCCACTTTCGTACGCTTAACTAGAGATCTACTTCATGGAGTGACGAATACAGTGACCTATATAGATGATATATGTGTCCATACTGATGACTGGACAACACACCTACTGAAACTGAGACATGTCTTTAATAGGTTGTGACTCTTCGGGCTCACTGTCAAACCGAGCAAAGTCGAATTGGGCCTAAAAGAAATTGATTTTTTGGGTCATGTCATTTCTCAAGGTCAACTAAAGACTGACCAGAAAATTATTACCAAAATTATGAATCTGACCATGCCTACCACCAAGAAACAGGTCAGAAGCCTTTTGGGGTTAGTGAATTACTATAGTAAATTTATTCCAAATTTAGCGGAGATTACAAGTGTATTTTCCAATGTTTTAAAAGCTTCTGTAAAATTGGATGGCAAAGATGCATTATTAATTTCTGCATTGTCAAAATTGAAAATCTTGTTTAGTAATGTTCCAATCCTCCGCTTGCCTAATCCGAGGCTCGTTTATTATCTTAGGACAGATGCCAGCAGGATCTCCATCGCTGCAGTACTAGGCCAATTTTATAAGGGCATCTTCCATCCGATTTGCTACGTGAGCCGTAAGATCACACCCACCGAGTCCAGATATTCCATATCCGAGTTGGAAGCCTTAAGCGTCATCTATGCGGTGAGAAAGCTGCATCGATTTCTGTCGGGTGTGCACTTCATTGTCCAGACTGACAACTCCCCAATAACGGTCATACAGAGTGGTGTACATCGAAATGACCGAATATAAAGGTGGTCGCTAATACTACAAAATTACACCTTTAGTATAGAGCATATTAAGGGGAAAGATAACATCTTGGCTGATACCTTTAGTCGACCATCTGATGTAGCAATACCAGAAATTTCCACATAAGAGTGTAGAGTAATAGATGTTAATTTAGTACAGTCAAATATTCTATGTGAAATATGTTAGAAATACATGGATATTATGTGCTGAACTAAGTACCAAAAACATTGACCTGCTATGTGTCCGTAGACATCAAAAGTAAGAACTTTACTCTGGGAACAAATATATCACCTTGTGAACTAGGACAGCTTATTACTTGCTAAGCTCCATATATGTTCCAGTGAATTAGTTGTCTTAAACAGAGAAAAACAGTGTCAGATGATTATATACATACAGACACGAAAACAGTGGTCTACTTTACAAACGAACTCTACAGGTGCAATACCCATAGAACAAATATGACTGTGTAATGGATTTCAAATACCCAGAACAATTGTATAGATATTATGCCAATGAAAGCATGTTTCTGAACATTAATGGCAACGACTAACCTGAGGTATTTAAAGACCATGTATATATAAACTTAATGTGATATGTATCATAATGTTTTAATATAGTGATAAAATATAGATAGATTATGTCATTTTAATTTATATTTAGAGTTAGACAATATAATATTTTTCATTTTCTTTTGGTAGATAGAATATGAATTTACATATTTATTTAGCTTTAAAAGTAGATTAGGATAGTAATTTAAACATGACAACTAATTATAAGAAGTTTAGATATAAATAGTATCATTCAGTTTATTATATTTCACTTTGTTTCATTTCATTTGATTTCATTCCATCTTAACCAATCCATTTAACAAACGTTATCATTTAGTAGCATGATTAGGTTACACCATAATAGAATAGAAATATTATACACTTAAAGATACATCATTTACACCATATAGAATAAGAATATCAATCATATAGTTTGTTTCATTTAAAAACATTAGTTAGAATATGTTATATTTCACATCACCCATTTTAGAAAGGGACGTAACTTATTACATTTCACATTACCCATTTCACAAAGGGACATAACTCATCTCACATCAATTTCATTTCACATAGGTAAATTACATCCCTTAAATTAGATAAATATTAGGAGTAATGTAAGCTTATTTTAGGATTAATATGACAGATAGATTAAAATAAGCAACACATTAAATGTATATTTATAGAACTAGTATTAGTATGTCAGTATTTAGAGTAATATTTCTGTAGAATACAGTGGGTAAGAATACCAGGGTACAAACCATTAACCCTTTTTTCTTACATGTAAATATGTTGTAAATACTTGACGTGTGCAACGGTTGATGCACAGTCATTAGGCTCAACTCTGTCAAACTGAGCCAAACTTGTACAGTGTCACTCCAAGGTTTTTAAATAACTATGAGGGTAAAAGATGCGTGACAAAAATGAGAGTGAAAGTTATGTGACAGAAATGAAGGTAAAAGATGTGTGACAAAGGTGAGGGTGAAAGATGTGTGACAAAAGTGAGGGTAAAAGAGGTGTGACAGAAATGAGGGTAACAGATGTGTGCCAATAGTGAGGGTAAAAGAAGTGTGACAGAAATGAGGATGAAAGATGTGTGACAGAAATGAGGGTAAAAGATGTGTGCCAATAGTGAGGGTAAAAGAAGTGTGACACAAAGGAAGGTGAAAGATGTGTGACAGAAGTGTGAAAGTGAGAACAAATGTAAAATATACAGGAGAGAGTGAGAACAGTCAGCGGATTTTTTCTGCCGCTCAACAGGACTTTTTATTTTTGTTGCCGTCAAATGTTGGTTTCAATGTTGGAAATGTGTTGTAATGAATATATTTTGTGTAGTTTAGTTTAGGATCTTAGTGAAAGTATTTTGAGTCTCATAAGACAGAAACGTAGTCACAGATTTGTAGTATACACATGTTTGTGACCACAGTTAAATGAATTATGGCACTTGAAAAACTAACTTACATACACATGATAGTTAGATACACATGTTAGAGGGTAGATTATACATTTAATTACATCCAAACACACAAACAACCAGAAAAACAAACATATAAATTGCATACACTTTTATTAGATCAAAGGGAGATAACTCCGGGTCAGGGGACATAATAGACAACGAAACACTAACTTAACAGTGAAATATGACTTTACACGCGGAAGCGAGATAGGTAAAGCCTGTCGCTCACAGCTTGTGTAATGGTTGTTTAATATTATATGGGGGACATGAAGCAATTCATGTGTTGACCTTCAGAAAGTCAACTTTGTATGGGTAGTGAGTTAATTTACTATTTGAGGGCAGGTCTTATAAGACAACGGTCCGGTTCAGACATACCTCTAATTAATATAATATTGCGATTGAGAAGAGGGCTCACGCCAACCAGACAAGTTTGTGGCGATTGCCAGTAGCCAAGTAAAGTAATACTACATTGTGACATTAGTCAGTAGGTCTATTGAGTAGCCCAAAGCCAGGTTATCTACAGTCTTTGACAAAAATTAGACACACTAATTTTTTAGAAACCTCTTGCGTCACAACCAATGAGTCAAAGTTGATGACGCAACACAGGAGGGGAGGGTGTGTGTCAAAGACTGAAACAGGAGGCAGGAAGCCTGCCTCATGATAGAACACCACCGGGACGTGGGGTCAACCTCAGACAGATTAGAGGGAACAGAGTGCCCGGGATCAGGGCAGGATAGATGATAGAAAAGGGGGACTATTAACTAGTCCTCACACGGAGGCGTTGACCAGATAGTTAGCACTACTGGTCACGACAGAATCACGCCTGCGTGATAGCCACGATTGGCACTCAACCAAAGACAGCTAATAGAAGCGTGCTAACTGACCTAGCACGCAAAGAGCCGAAGGACGCATGAAGGTCCTTCCGCGTGGCGTGTAGCGACGCGAGTGAAGGAAGTCAGACTGGGGACTGACTCTGTAGTGTTCACATCGTGTAGAATAGAGATAGTTTTCGTATAGCCTAGTAGATAGAGATTAGCTATAGGGTTTAGGAAAACTAGTGATAGAGAATATTGTGACTTTATGTGTGATCAGATAGCGACTGTTTTGTAATTGTAAAGAGCCAACGGCAATAAAATGTACCATTTCATTCCTCGCACACGACTTGCAAGTTTCTTGTATGGTGTGGGAGAAGTAATCCGATGATGCCTGAAACATGAGTTGTTGACAGATTGGTTGACATCATCGTAACCTTTTATATAAATAAGAATATATTTCATACTTACCATAATTAATTTGTTTTTGGTGTTGCTTTTAGAATTAATTCAATTATAGACGCATTTGTGAATTCTGCATACTTCTTCTTCTTCTGCGTTCATCCAGAGTTTTTTTTTTCCGGATGTGATTGCATTGTGCCTGTTTACAGCAGAGCTGCATTCTTGCGCCGTTAGGCTGACACATCAGACTTCTGTGGGCATTTGTTGGCCTGGTTAACCTTCCCAGGGTCAGAATTCTGCATCCAATTTTAAAATAACTGGAAAGTTTCATCGCTTTAATCGCTTGCAGGGTGGATGTAAACAACATTTTATGCGAAGATGTTGCTTGCTTGCTCGTGTTCGTTGGCTTGAGCTCCAACGCAAAGTCCTGTATGTCGGATGAAGTCATCCTGTTGTCCAACATCAGTGTGATGTCATACAGGACTTGAGGTTTGCGTGAGTATCCGTTGTCCCATGTCTGGCTTATTGGTGTGCAGACTGGTGGATCCTCGCCGTACAGGCAGACACTCTCCGACTTCGGAGATTGTCAATTTTTATGAAATACAGCATATTGTTTGTTATTTTCAGTAATCTATAAGGCAATTTACAAACACGTTTTCAGAATCAATCACTTTCTTTAAAGTCCGACTCACGACTGCTAATGCAAAGTAACGCTTTTCACTGATATATAGCTCTGATTAATAGTCAACTTCGTGCCCTTTAATGTCACTTAAATTGAACCTAGCTCATCTCGGCTATCACTTGAAGAATCGCCGAAATTTATTTGGAAACACTAAGCGTAAAAACCCCAAAAAAGCTATCAGCGAAAGCAAAAGTAGCCGTAGGAAGTATCGGAAAGCCGAGAGATTGCGGTTTTACAATGCATAATAGTAACAGGCGGTTTCAGACGGTCTGCTTGTACCGGGGTCCGGGCGTAAATGGACGATTTGCCCATTAAAAGGTTAAGCATAATTTTTCCAGATTGACAAAAGGACACTCCAAACTAGCAGTCTTAATTTCCTAGTACTTCTACATCTTGAACAAATAAATGTGAATGTTAACAACACAAGTATTATGTATATTCCGTAACATGGTGCCTATATAAAGGATTGGGCTATAATCCTAATCTACACATAATATTGTGCTAGTGCCGTTATAACGCATGCAGTTAACACTGGGCCTTGACCTAGATTCATACTCAACGCAATCAATAATGCTACTACATTATTCATGACATCGGACGAAAACCACAACGCAATGGTAATATTTATTTTGGCGGACTGCGGCTTGGTAAAAAAACATACTAAGTACTATTGCAATTACCTTATATTGAGAGTCACTGCAGATTTCAGTTGTATCGTTGTCAGGCCCTGGCAAGCACCGTGAAGACAATACTTTACAAGATCTGAATCTGCTCCCGTTTAGGTTGACAGCAGCCGTGCGACTGACACCAACTAAGCTAACCCGTTGAGTTTCATATTCCACTCAACACTCAAATTTCTAGTGCTTCACGGAGAAAGCCACTTTCCTGTGATACTCTGGTTGAGTGATGTCCTACGTGATTGGGAACATTTTGTTCACTCAACCGATCATTCACTCGATTATTAGAGAAATGTCTCAAAGAGACGAATTTCTACAGGTTCCCCCAAATTATAAATAGCCTGCACGGGAAACAACTCTGCTAACCCCGGCTGATAAGGGATTCCCCGGTGTGAAGACACGTTTATTGGGTCATACTGTTACAATATGCTCGTCTGTTTGCATAGTAGGTTATTATTTGACATATGAACAAGATAATTCAGTGTTATTTCGATTTTTGACAAATACAACTATAATGTGAGTTATGAGACTATACATTTTTTGCTTTAATCAAAATTAACTATTAATTAATCATTGAGTTTTGAAAGGTTAACTATTAAATTTAAATTAATCGTTACCAGCCTTTATATGTATATATATATATACTAGCTGACCCGGCCCGGCTTCGCCCAGGCCCTGGAGGGGATCTATCTATCTATCAGTCTGTCTGTCTGCTTGTTTGTCTGTCTGTCTGGCTGACCCGGCCCGGCTTCACCCAGTCCCTGGTGCACCACCAGAGCATTAATTAATATAAGTAGTCATATAAGCTCCCGTTCCCGACTATCTGTCTGTCTGACCCTGCCCGGCATCGCCTGGCTCCTGGTGTGAAGCATCTCATTTAATTCATATAAGTAGTCATATAAGCTCCCGTTCCCGTTACCGACTATCTGTCTGTCTGTCTGTCTGTCTGACCCTGCCCGGCATCGCCTGGCTCCTGGTGTGGAGCATCTCATTTAATTCATATAAGTAGTCATATAAGCTCCCGTTCCCGTTACCGACTGTCTGTCTGTCTGTCTGCCCCTGCCCGGCATCGCCTGGCTCCTGGTGTGGAGCATCTCATTTAATTCATATAAGTAGTCATATAAGCTCCCGTTCCCGTTCCCGTTACCGACTGTCTGTCTGTCTGTCCCGGCCCGGCTTCAACCAGTCCCTGGTGGGGCTTTTAATGAAAACTGTTTTTAATCACCGACATGACAGTTGATAAGTTTTGTAAGCAGAAAAAGATGGGTTAAAATGTTATGCATGATGCATTATTTTTATGCAAACTTTAAAAATACCTTAAAGATTATATCATTATTTAATATAACTCATATGCCTAAAAATAACTATAGACAAAGAGTTTAACAATAGTGCAGGTAAGTCCAACAATATGACTATAAAGTATATAGAAATGTTATTAAAATTTATGCCCCTTGAAATAACTTTTCTAGAGTGAAGTGCCCCTGCTATATAGACATTATATAATGAAAATGGAAAAGTAAATGTTATTAAATAAGTCGAAGATTTTACATTAAGAAATTATTATAGTCGGTTGCACAGGAATGAAAGGAAGACGTGTAGAAAATTTCATCTCAATTGGATGTACCGTTATCGAACGCATCCAAATCCACAAACCCACAAACAAACACTCTGTTTTATATATATATATATATATATATATATATATATATATATATATATATATATATATATATATATATATATATATATATATATAACTTTTTAGGGCAGATCTATCCCTAGATAAACAAAATTATGCGGATTCGTTGACAATGTCACAGTTATATAGAACCTGCCTTACTGTATGGCAGTGAATCATGGAACATGAACAAATTCAGAACAGCTTAGAAGCAACAGAGATGAGGATGATGAGACGAATATTGCGAGAAGGAGACAAGCATTCTTTAGTCATGTAGTGAGAAGAGGGGCATTGGAAAACACTGTGATGATTGCACGCTGGATGGACTGAGACAGTGGCATGCTGGATGGACTGAGACAGTGGCATGCTGGATGGATTGAGACAGTGGCATGCTGGATGGACTGAGACAGTGACATGCTGGATGGACTGAGACAGTGACATGCTGGATGGACTGAGACAGTGGCAAGGTGGGATATCATCAGCAGATTTGATTCTCAACACCAGGGACTGAGATCTGTGGAGAGATATGGGTGCTTACACAAGTCAGTGAGCATCAGCCAATGAACAGTGGTTTCATAACCTTGTCCTCAAAAAGTTTAATCTAAATAACTGGTGTTTCTGCTAGCCTAATAGGAAGGAAACACCTCTTGGAGTTCAGTGCACTGCAGTAGATGAGGAACAGTAACAATGAGTTACAATGAGAAATATTTGTCACATCCCATGCTTTTGTCTGAGACATGCAACCCCACATTGAATGTTTCCCTGCCATTCTACTTGAAGTGATCTGTTCTGACATGCCAACTTGGGTTGTTGTCTTTAATATGTGCAAAGTCCGTGGTGAAGGGGTTACGGGTGCAGTTCGTTATCTTGCATACCCACATTCCAAACTCAGCTGTGGGCCATTTGGCAGCAGACCCCCTTACGTTGTTTTTTTTTTTTTAATGAAATGGTATGGGCGCCGGCCGTTCACAAAGCAATGGCAAACTACTGAACGTAAACTTGCCAGGAATCATGAACAGCCCAAAAATGCTGGGGTTGACTGCTATGTCCTGTAAAGGATATGCTACTAACTTTTTATGTTGAACTTTAATATAACACCACCGGTTTCTGTGGCTAAGGTCTTCCAAATGCGGTTTGTGAGCCCGTATACCCGGGTTCGAAGCACAGCGGTGCCGGTTTTTTCGAAAAAGGTATAGGAGCCAGTTGTTCAGAAAGCAATGGTAAACTACTGAGCGTAAAATTAACCCAGGAATCACGAACAGCGAAGATGCTGGGGATGACTGCTACGTCCTGTGAAGGACATGCAACTTAATTTTTTTTTTTTTAAATATTACACCTCAAGTTGCACCATACATGTTAGCTTTAGGCAGGAGGTTAACACTGTTAATTGTGACTACAATGAAATATGAATATTGCGACCAGCTCACATACCCCGTACGTTATTGATGCAGAGAGAACTGCTACCAATTCTCGCCCACGTCACGTTACTCACGAGAGTATACGGGATTATGGAGAAAGTCGCTAACCCATAGGCCAGGGAAACCAGCAATAATTATATTATAAAGTAATATTTATTACAAAGTAATGGATTGAGACGGTGGCATAGAGGAATACTATCAGCAGAGTTGATCCAGAACACCAACGATCAAGATCTGTGGAGAGCCATGTACACCTACGCCAGTTGGCAGGGCACTTGATGATGATGATTTTAAAGTATAACAAGAAAATCTATTTGTCCATACCCACAGTACAAATGAAACATATTTATATATTTCTAATTTTATATTAGTAATAGACTAAATGCCGGTCTCTCTGGCAGAGAGGTTACACCACTTTCTCCGTCATCCCAAATATCATGCAGAGTCTCGTAGCGGGCGAGAACTGGAAGCGGTTCTACCCTCGCTGGTAATTTGTGGGATAACTGAGCCAGCCTTAGAACCAAACTTAAAACATATTAAAGGCATTTATAATAATATTAATAATATAATTATAATTAAATTCGAATTATAATAATTATTTTATATTAAATATTATAATTTATAGTAGCAAGTTCCATCGTGCCGCGACCAGAAATGCAAACCGAAATCATGTACAGAATCATATAGCCATGATTTACCGTGTCTCTCAGTTTGCGCTAGTTCATACTATGCATTCTTTTGACGTCATTTATTCATATCTCACGTGACAATAACACACGTCATCATGGGCTTTCCAGGAAAGGTTTGCATAATATTCCGTGCACAGCGATTGGTTGACATCATCGTAACCTTTTATATAAATAAGAATATATTTCATACTTACCGTAATTAATTTGTTTTTGGTGTTGCTTTTAGAATTAATTCAATTATAGACGCATTTGTGAATTCTGCATACTTCTTCTTCTGCGTTCATCCAGAGTTTTTTTTCTGGATGTGATTGCATTGTGCCTGTTTACAGCAGAGCTGCATTCTTGCGCCGTTAGGCTGACACATCAGACTTCTGCGGGCATTTGTTGGCCTGGTTAACCTTCCCAGGGTCAGAATTCTGCATACAATTTTAAAATAACTGGAAAGTTTCATCGCTTTAATCGCTTGCAGGGTGGATGTAAACAACATTTTATGCGAAGATGTTGCTTGCTTGCTCGTGTTCGTTTGCTTGAGCTCCAACGCAAAGTCCTGTATGTCGGATGAAGTCATCCTGTTGTCCAACATCAGTGTGATGTCATACAGGACTTGAGGTTTGCGTGAGTATCCGTTGTCCCATGTCTGGCTTATTGGTGTGCAGACTGGTGGATCCTCGCCGTACAGGCAGACACTCTCCGACTTCGGAGGAATCGGCGATCCTACTGACTTTAGCCAGGACCCCGAAGGGACCTGTTGCCCAGGACGCATTAATAGGTCTTGGCCAGTATATAACCCGGCCCTGGTGCCGTGGAAACACCTCTGCGTCCCTGCGAAGATGTGTTTTTGTTCTTTGCGCATATATATTGGACTGGCATGTGCACTTTGTAACACTATTCTGATGTTCCTTATAGGATTAATTCAATTATAGATGTAGTTTTAAATTCTGCATACAGTTTTAAATATATCTGGAAAGTTTCATCACTTTAATCGCGTGCAGGGTGGATGTAAACAACATTTTCGGCGAAGCGTGTCTTTGTAAATGGGGAAACACAAGGCCATGTGCCATGGCGACTGCGCATGCGCATACTGATCGGGATGGCATGTACACTTTCACTTTTCAACACTCAAAATGTGCAATTTGAGCTACTAAAGTTAAAGAGAACACAAGTTTAAAGATTATTAATAATTTATTTGTATACTTGTACTATCTTTTAATCAATTAACACGACAGAACATATTTTTGAAGTCAGTTTTCATAATCCGCCTATGACCCGTTTGGTTGAGACCAACCTCGCACGCGGAGAAAAATGGAAATGGCGGGCTGAACCGTAATTAATTTTTTTTTCTGGCACTTTCAATAGAAAACCATCAATTGTAGATGGATCTTCGAATTCTGCATCAAATTTTTCAAAATTCTTGGAAAGTTTCATCGCTAAACTTGCTTTAGTTGTGGTTAAAAAACAGGTGAAGATGTTACGATCATGAAACCCAAAACGGCGGCTTGACTATATAAAAATCTTTGTGGAACAGTCATTGTGTCCTCGCTAGCGTAGTCGTAAGCATTCCGCCTGTCACGTGGGAGACTGGCGTTCTGTTCCCGGTTGGGTATTTTTTTGTTTTTTTAAATTTTTCACAAAATTATTAGGTGATATAATAGAAACTATTAAACATTGTGAACTAAAATATTATATAGAACTAAGAACCTGGAAGTTTGTGAATAAAGTGTGCTCTATGGATCTGTGCGAGCTGCCGTCTGCTGGGGAGCACATCCCACAGAAGCAGCCGAATGATTGCGTATCGGAATCGATGAATCCAATAGATGTCTTTGTTTAATGTGAATTTTAATTGCCATATAAAATATCGCCCCTGAATCAGCATAGTTTCATCGCTAAACTTGCTTGAATTGTGGTTGAAAAACAGATTTTCTGCGAAAATGTGACTTTGTGAATTGGAAACCCACGAGTCATGGCGGCCGCCGCATATCGATTGCGCTACACTTTTCAACACACAAAACATGTGATTTGACCTACTAAAGTTAAATAGAACACAAGTTTAAAGATTATTAATAATTTATTTGTATACTTGTACTATTTTTTAATCATTTAACAAATAACATGACGGAACATGTTTTTGAAGTCAGTTTTCATATGACCGTTTGAAGCCATCTCGCACGCACACCCGCTGGTGGAGGTAATCGGGCACACTGGAGAGTTCCACTTACAGGTGAATAAAATAGCATGAGAAATTGCAACTCGTCTCACCTTCACAAACATGTGAATATCTTCACTTAGAAGTGACATACAGGCATCATTGAGGTACTATTAGATTGTGAATTTCAAGGCCTATCTAATGTGGCGGTCTCATTTATAAATACTCAAATTTTAAATCGTGATAGGGCTTGCTATTTATAGTATAAATTACAACATCCGACTATAGTATAGTATATATTAAATTATATAGTATATACTAGTTTTTACTAGCTAGCTGAAGCTGCCCCACCAACTAACTCGCCTCCTCTCAGTGTAGATCTACAATAAAATAACAAGCATACAGTTTCTCAAAGTATCTACTGCTCGTAGTCAATATTTAATTTCAACAAAATGTGAAACAACTATTTACCTCTGATATTCAACATCAAAGCAAAAAGAAATGCTTAAGCACGTTGCAATCTGCTGGTCAACACGATCAAGCCGCCATGTTCCCAACAATACCGGAAGTTAATAGTGATAAAAACTTCTGCTAGTCTTGATTTGTTTGAATTTTCGAATTAAAATATCATGATCTACCATATCAAAGGCCTTTGTAAAGTCTACGAATACTGCTCCACAAATGTTGCCATTATTAATACAAAGATGCCAGTTATCGGTCCATATTTAGGTCGAAAACAAGATTGACTGTCAATTTTTAGATCATTGTTAATTAAATGGTGTAATGTATGTGTTTTTCTAATGGCTTTGATAGCGACGATAGTAAGGAAATAGGTCTATAATTTCCCAAGACGCTATTATCAGTTAAGCCATTTTTAAGTAGAGGATAAACTTTAGCAATTTTAAAGGCAGATGGAAAGTAGTTTTTGGACAGACACTGGTTATATATGAACGTCAAGGACTCACTAATAACTGGTGCAGCACAGTGAAGAATTTTATTACTGATACCATCTAGGCTTCTGAATTTGTTGCTTTGAGATTTGAGAGATATTTATATACTTCTGCAACAGACATCAAGGTAATATCAGGGGGAATATTTCTAGAGCAATTCTCTTCGCAGAATGATGACAGTGAGCTTAAATTACAAGCTGAGTCTGGTATTGAGGACTTTAGATTCTCTATTTCTGATTGAAAGAAGCAACTGAAATCCTCGCATGTTATAATAGTGCTCGGTATTGCTGATCCTGAAGAGTGTTTCTTGTTGGTTAGCGAGTTAATAGCCTTCCATATATTTGTGTTATTTGATTTCTCTACAATCAATTGTTTGAAGTGATCTTTCTTTATCCTACGAATTTCATATTTAACTTTCTTTCTTTGTCTGTGGTTATTGATAAAAATCTGTATTTTTGTGCGCTGTATCCCGCTCTCTCATGATTTCGAGAACTTCACTAGTCACCCATGGAGATTTATGTTGATTCTTCACTCGAACGTCTTTAACTGGCACATGTTTATCAAACACCCTGTAGACTGTCTTTGTCCAGTAAGCTAGTGCATCATCCGGATCAGGAAGTTGGTAAACATGTTCAAGTGCTGCATTTTTTAAGTCGTCTAAAAATAAACTTTGGTTTAGAGGTGTTCTTCTTCTTCCTCTTCTTTAGCTTTCCGAGCCATTGAGGTTCTTTGCTGCAAATACAATCCATCTCAATTCGTCTCTCTGGTGGACCTTCTCTTGCCAGTCGTTGATTCCAAGTGCTTGTAGGTCTGTACATGTATTATCTCTCCACCATCTTCTTGATCTACCTCGGGGTCTACGGTCATTTATTTCCTGAGTGTAAACGAGTTTTGTTTCATTATTATCTTCCATTCTTTCTATATGCCCCAGCCATTGTAGTCTATTAGTCTTCATGATACCAGTGATTAGCGGGGACTTAAACAGATCATAAATGTCTTTGTTACTTCTTTTCCACTCTCCACTTTGTGTATCCCTAATGGGTCCCCCCAGGGTGTCAGGCATTGGTAGCACCTTTGGTAAGGATGACTCTCATGTCCTTTTCAGGACCCATCCCCCACTGGTGCAAGCCTGACACCCAGCTCGTGCCTGTGGCTCCTAGCAGCTTTCAGCATGCGACAGCGGCCACCCCCCGGGCAACAGCTGTGAGAGGCTGGCTAAACCAGGCATGGGTATCCGATTTGGTGTCAACCAAGAGGTAAACTAGGGTATGACAATCCAGCATGTGAAGACAGGATCCGGCAGACTGCGCGGAAGAAATCATTCCTGATTCAACGGGCAAGACGGCGTTTACCTGCAAAGCGTTGTGGAACACAATGAGCATGGCAAGGCACGTACAGCGCCCTGGTCATCCACTGCACCTGTATTCGTCTCCAGTCATCTCGACTTGTCTTGCCACTGGACTCAGATGGACTCAGGCGAGAGAGTGAGGTCGACGAATTGCGCAACTCTTCCTCACTTTAATCCAAGTCATCGCGCAAGTCATTCTTCATCCAACGTCATATATCAACTCTACTGATGAAAAATCAGATTCGCTGGGCTGGTCACTTGACTCGCATGCCAGATCACAGGCTCCCTAAACGAATTTTTTACAGCGAACTGCGTTGTGGTAAACGCTCCCAAGGTGGCCAAAGGAAACGCTTTAAAGACACTCTGAAAATTTCACTTAAGGCTTTTGGAATTCATCATGACACCTGGGAGGCTGCAGCCAGAGACCGAAATTCGTGGCGTGCATCATTACGCAAGGGTGCAGTCATATGTGAGGCAACCAGGACTGCAAGAGCTGTGAAGAAAAGGCAGGACAGAAAATCCACTGCAGGAAATCCTCCTCCAGAAACGTCAAACATTCCTTGCCCACATTGTCAAAGAACATTTCGAGCCAAAATAGGCCTTATCAGCCATCTTAGAACCCACGGCTCCATACCTTCAACCCCACTGGATGAAATGAATGGTCATCATCATTCTTGATGGACAAACAACAACAACAACAATGGGTCTAAAGATGCGTCTTAAAATTTTGTTCTCAAAGGTTTGTAACAAGGCTTCGTCTCCTTTCGTTGTACTCCAGGTTTCAGAGCCATACAGCACAACTGGTCTGATCAGTGTTTTGTATATTGTGATTGTGGTGTTACGAGATAGCGCCTTTGATTTTAGTAGATGTTGTAGTGCATAGTATATCTTATTTCCAGAGTTGATTCTAGTTTGTATTTCTTCCCTTATGATGTTGGAGCAGTTGAAGATTGTACCCAGGTATTTGTATGTTTCCGTTCTTTTAATGGTCATATTATCTATTTGTATGTGGCCAGAGTTTTTAGCCATTCCGTCTCTTGAAATTACCATATATTCTGTCTTTTCTTGGTTGATAACCAGCCCCATCTGTTGGGCTTTTTCCTTTAAGTGAGTCAATATTTCCAATGTCTTTTGTTCACTTTGCCCTATAATATCTATATAATCTGCATAACCAAGCAGCTTGGATGTTCCTCCAATATCACATTCCTCCTTTATCTTCCTTACAACTTTCTCTAGAGCCAGATTGAATAGTAGCGGCGATAGTGCATCACCCTGTTTCAAGCCAGATGTTATTTGGAAGGGGTCTGATTTCCTGCCTTTATATGTTACTATATTATAGGTATCTTCCATGCATAGTCTGGTCATGTTGATTAACTTCCTTGGTATTCCAAATTCCTGCATAGCATTCCATAGAGGTGTTAGATTTCTTAATTTGATGATTAAGTGTTTATTTTTAGGAGTTTTGAACCCAGTTTTCGACCATGTACAACATATTGGGTAATGGTCACTAACTGCACTAACAGGAACAGAAAATTCGATAATATATTAACTGGACAAGTAATAATATATATATGATCAATTATAGTTGATGAGGTGTCTGTAACCCTTGTTGGACGGTTTATTAGTTGTTTGAAATCGTAAGTGTCCAGGATTTTACACTGACTTGACCAATATTGACGATGTTAAAAAAACGGCTGTGATTGATGCCGAACTCAATCGTCTTAACATTGATATTGCTGGCCTGCAGGAGACTCGCCTCGCTGTGGAAGGGTCACTCAGGGAAAACAATTACACCTTTTTCTGGAAGGGTAGAGGGCAGGCAGAAAAAAGGCAACACGGTGTGGGCTTTGCAGTGAAGAATTCGCTACTGGGAATGATTGAAATTCCAGCAGGAGGAAATGAAAGACTATTATCCCTGCGCTTGGCAACCTCTTGTGGGTTTGCCACCATTATTACTGCATATGCACCGACACCCGATTCCTCTGATGATGTGAAGGATTCGTTCTATGAAGAGTTAGACTCCGTGATCAAGGCAGTTCCAAAATCTGACTACATTTATATGCTCGGTGATTTCAATGCTCGTGTGGGCAAGGACTCGAGTTCATGGCCAGTGTGCCTTAGAAAATACAACATCGGTCGCATGAATGAAAATGGGCAAAGGCTGCTGGAGCATTGCACCAGTAATGACCTATGTATTACAAACTCCTTTTTTAAAACAAAAGAGATGCGTAAGGTCACATGGAAACATCCAAGATCCGGCCATTGGCACCAGCTGGACTTCATCATCACACGGGGACAGTATCTGAACCATATATCATTGACTCGAAGTTACCACAGTGCTGACTGTGATACGGATCATTCTTTAGTTGTTGCAAGGGTTAGACTGAGACCAAAGAGAATCTATACAGCTAAACACAAATCTAGCCCCAGGATTAATATTATTAACACTCACGATCCTGAAAAGTGCTTTCAGTTTCAACAGCAACTTGAAGACGCTTTCACTGATACACCAGAAAATTGTACAGTAAATGAAAAGTGGGGTCAAATTAAGGAAACTCTTTATAAAACTGCCGTCGGGGTTTACGGCACTGTAGATCATAAGAGGCATGACTGGTTTGCGGCAAACAGCGAGACTCTGCAGCCCTTGATTGATAAGAAGAAGAAAGCTCTCTTAAGAAACAAGGACAGACCAACGCGTAACACTCTGAGTGAGCTAAAGCAAGCTAGGAAGGATGTGCAAAAGGCTGCCAGGCAGTGTGCAAATGATTATTGGATCAAGTTATGTGAGTCCATTCAAATCGCAAGTGATAAGGGAAACATAAGAAGCATGTATGAAGGAATAAAGAAAGCCTGTAGTCCAGTAATCAAAAGAAGTGCACCATTGAAAACCTTGACTGGAGAAATCATCACTGATAAGAAACAGCAGATGGACAGATGGGTAGAGCACTTTTTGGAGCTTTACTCAGAATGGGTCGTAACTGCAGCATCATCTGCAAAAAGCAACTCTCTGATCGGTACCCTCCTAATTTTGGTCTTGGCCTTCAATCTCTGAGCATTGTAAAGGCCGCCACCTGAGCGTGAGTGAATGTATATACCACCATCCTGACATGAAAGGCATATTTCAGTAGAAGTGAAAAGTATATTCCAAAGAGGGTGGGAGCTAGTACACAACCTTACTTAACTCCACTCTTGATTTCAAATTCTCCAGAAGTTGCATCATCAAACTTGATTATACCATTCATGCCTGTGTGGAACGATTCCACAATGGACAGAAGAGTTGGTGGGCAGCCAATCTTCTTTAGTGCCTTGAACAGACCCTCACGACAGACCAAATCAAATGTCTTTGTGAAGTCGATGAAGGCAATAAAGTGGTTGATTCTGTTCACGGCATTTTTCTTGCATTTGTCGCAATGAGAATATCATATCAATGGTAGACCGGTTCTGTCGAAAGCCACACTGTGATTCGGGGTAGACTTGATCTTCTAGGACTTGAAGTCTGCGCAGAACAATTCTGGCAAATACTTTTCCAACAATACACAGAAGTGAGATACCCCTATAGTTGTTGCAGTCGCTCCGATCGCCTTTGTTCTTGTACAGTGTTATGATGCTTGAATCTTTGAAATCCTGTGGGACTTGTCCTTCTCGCCAGCATAGCTCTATTAGCTGGTGGATCTGTAGAGTGAGTGTGTCTTTCCCACTCCTGATAACCTCTATTGGAATCCCATCCTTACCTGGAACTTTGCCAGATGCAAGTTCATTTATAGCACACTTAACTTCTGTTATGGTGGGAAGTGTGTCCAGGTGGTCAAGAGTTGGTAGAGCCTCTATGGCGTTGAGGGCATCATCCGCTAGTTTGGTCTCACTTGAGTAAAGCTCCAAATAGTGCTCTACCCATCTGTCCATCTGCTGTTTCTTATCAGTGATGATTTCTCCAGTCAAGGTTTTCAATGGTGCACTTCTTTTGATCACTGGACCACAGGCTTTCTTTATTCCTTCATACATGCTTCTTATGTTTCCCTTATCACTTGCGATTTGAATGGACTCACATAACTTGATCCAATAATCATTTGCACACTGCCTGGCAGCCTTTTGCACATCCTTCCTAGCTTGCCTTAGCTCACTCAGAGTGTTACGCGTTGGTCTTTCCTTGTTTCTTAAGAGAGCTTTCTTCTTCTTATCAATCAAGGGCTGCAGAGTCTCGCTGTTGGCCGCAAACCAGTCCTGCCTCTTATGATCCACAGTGCCGTAAACCCCTACGGCAGTTTTATAAAGAGTTTCCTTAATTTGACCCCACTTTTCATTTACTGTACAATTTTCTGGTGTATCAGTGAAAGCGTCTTCAAGTTGCTGTTGAAACTGAAAGCACTTTTCAGGATCGTGAGTGTTAATAATATTAATCCTGGGGCTAGATTTGTGTTTAGCTGTGTAGATTCTCTTTGGTCTCAGTCTAACCCTTGCAACAACTAAAGAATGATCCGTATCACAGTCGGCACTGTGGTAACTTCGAGCCAATGATATATGGTTCAGATGTTGTCTCCGTGTGATGATGAAGTCCAGCTGGTGCCAATGGCCGGATCTTGGATGTTTCCATGTGACCTTATGCATCTCTTTTGTTTTAAAAAAGGAGTTTGTAATACATAGGTCATTACTGGTGCAATGCTCCAGCAGCCTTTGCCCATTTTCATTTCGACTTTCGACATAATTTTCCAACGACTAAACTAAACTATACAATCAACAAGTGTTATAGATATAGTCAGGTCAGGTGTCGATGTATTGATTTCTCTGATTGGCTGTGTTGGTTTGCTTGTATCGGCGTGTTACTGGGCACTGTATTGCACTATGTGTATTTTTTTTTTCACGCGTAGTATCGATATTGTCTATGGTGGCGCTGTTGTATTTGAAACCATGTAGTGTCAGCACTATTGTAGGTAGAAACAACAGCTTAATAATGCATTTCTCTTTTGATGGTGTATAGTTAGTTAGTTAGTCGACAGATCATCCTCGCTGCACATCGAACCATTCAGTCCATAAGTGCTCGGATCCCCTCCTCAGCAAATCCCGCAGCGTGTAGCGGCTAACGACGCCAGTTCTATGTTGGTTTATCAATCTTCTTTGGCTTCCTGCGTAGTGTTCTTGTTTGGCCACACCTCTTTTAATTTGATGCTCTAGCAGTCTGGCCATTGTTGTAGATTCACAGTCATCACTTGGTTCTCGCAAAAGTCTCACATCACGTAGAGCATTCAGAATGTCAGCCTGGTCCATGGCGCGTCCGCCCTCCACAGTAGCCTCACCTGCGAGCTTGTCAGCCCGCTCATTTCCTTGTACTCCCGCATGCCCTGGCACGAAGATGAAACTAATCTTTGCCAGCCGAGACCGCTTCAGAGGCAGCAACCATTCTCTTCGGATCGACCCCTCCTCTATCCTCTTGATCATGTTCATTGAGTCGCTAAGGAAACAAGCCCTGGTGAATGTCTGTGTCTCGAGCCATGTTATTGCTTTACTTACTGCCATGACTTCCATGGTCAGGCTACTTGTGGTTTCAGTGAAAGCACCAGAGTCCTCCTTCACAATTCTCCCTCCGGCCCGAGCTGTAAAGGCCCATGAGCTTCTCACATGTCGGACGACCGACCCATCTGTGTAGATGATCGCGTCACCGTCTAGCGAATTCTCGAAAATCAACGCTTGTACTTCAGCCTCAACAGCAGCCGGATTTTCTTGTCTGCATTTTCTATCTAATTGGATGCAAACTGAAAAGGATGTGCAGAAGTCTGTTGGCACTTGCACCCACTCCTCGCCAGGTTCTAAGTCCTCAAGTGAACACACCTGTTGAAGAATGTCTTCGGCTTGACCCATCCACGACCGTCCTCTTTTTAACCTGCTGCCCTTCACCTTCCTAATTTCACTATGCAGTGGATGTTGTGTGTTTGCGTTAATTCTGAGGTAGGCGCGTGCCCTGCAAACTTGTATTCTCTCTTCAATGGTTGGAAAATCAAGAAGGTAGCGCATCGCCCTGCATGCTGTATCTCTTGTACATCCAAGAATAATGCGCATAGCTTCATTCTGTATCCTTTCCATCCTTTCTATCTGCTTATGGCTGAGAGTCAAGATTGCCATTGCATACTCCAAAACAGACATGACCAGCCCCTCGTACAGAAGACATAGATGGCGCTGCTCACAGTTTGCTGCCGCCATCACCCGCATCGCTGCCAAACCCCGCTTGGCCTTTGTTATCACCTGGTCTATGTGCACATTATAAGCAAGGCTTCGATCAAACCGTATCCCCAGGTAATTCATTGCCTGCGTTCTTTCCACCGTCTCTGAACACAGCATTACAGTTGGTGTTGGATTGTTGACAATATGATTATTCAACGAGAACCAAGTCACTGTTGCCTTTGTTGGGTTAACCATTGCCCCAGCTTCATCACACCAAGTACTTATGCGATTGAGTTCGGTTTGTAGTTCCCCAGCAACCTCCTCTCTATCCTTACCCTGACGATACACTAAAACATCATCGGCATATGACAATGTCCTGCCAGGTCCAGTGATCTGCTCACTGATGGTGTATATGGAAAAGAAGTGACCGTTGTTTATAAGGGTAGGGTTACGGGTCATATAGTTTCAAATTTAAAAAAAAAAAATAAAAACAATATAAAACATAAATGTTGATATATAAAAATAAAGAAACAAGTGGGGGGAAATGCCGGTGATGTTAGGGACATCCTGCAAAGGACATGCAACTAACTTGTAACTCTCCGTGTAGTGTTTTATTTGAAAAACAAAGTGTGGGTATCTCTGTATTGCTCATAGGTAAAGATAGCTTAGCTTAGTTGGTGCTGGCTGTAGTGACCGCTGATTGTCAAAAGCGGCACGGATCACTTAGTGTCAAACAGCAAGAACTTAAACGCGAAAGTGAAAAAAAACGCAAGGATGTAAATAACATCGAAAAGCTTCTACAGGCATTACACAGAACTGGAGGCAAAAATACCGAATAAAAAGTCCTTATAAGGACTGCAATTAGTCAAGCCAAATAAGCCAGGAGCCTTCAATAAACAAAAGAAACTTAGTGTCATGAGAAATGTTGTAATCAATAGCTGCATCTTTTTATCGAGGCGTTGAAGTGTGGCGGGTTAATTGATTAAACATACTGTTATTGTTTGTCATAAATCGATTACAAGCATTCAAGGGTTCTTATCAAAACAACAGCATTAACGTTTCTGTGCCTGCTTTAGATGTTTTTAGGTTATGCCTGTGTGTATGTAGTAATTGTATGAGTATTCTTCTTGATCTTAGATTTACATAAATGACTAAGCAATACCAATAGTACGAGTAATATTGAAAGTAATAGAAATTCAAGCGACATTATCAGGAAAAGTATAGGTAACAGCAAATAGTAATAATAGTCAGCATCATCAAGAGGCATTTCGCCTGGCGTGGCGATCATACCTCACCTCACATTGCGGTCACCGACGGTATGGATCAATGCATGTGTTGACTCACTCTACTGGAATCCCAATTAACACCATTATCTTCTCGCCACCTGATCTCTTCTCCCTATGTTGCGAAGTAATAATGAGAGAGATCAAAGAGAAGCCAGGAGTAATAATCAGAGGATATAATATAAACAATAAACGCTATGCAGATGACACAGTATTGGTGGCGGATAATGCAACAGACCTACAACTATTGTTGAACATTGTAGTAACAGAGAGTGCACAAAAGGACTCTCCTTGAATATCAAGAAAACAGTAACAATGGTGATATCAAAGAAAATGGGGACACCAAAATGTGACATAGAAATAGAAGGAGAAATTCTCAACCAAGTGGATTATTTTAAATATCTAGGGGCACTTATAACATCAGATGGAAGATGTAAAACAGAGATTAATTCCCACTATAGAAAATTATTGAAAATTAACTGGACAGCCAAAATGAGAGATTTTGAGGGAAGCTGAGTCACAAAGACAACTTACAACAAACATCAGAAAGAATAAGTCATATTTGTTGGCCACATTATGAGAAGATAAACATTTGAACATCTTGTGACAACCGGATAGATTTTGGGAAAGAGAGATAGAGGAAGACAGCGTGAGAACATTCTTGGTAGTCTTGTGTCATGGCATGAAAGGGAGACAATACGGGAATGTATCCATACCATTGGAGATTGCAAGTTGTGGAGAGGCATGATTGCTCACACCAGGCGGCAAGGCACTTGATGATGAACTACACATTGAATAATTCTATGTTGTCTTCATATTATTTATTCACTGTCCATGTTTCTCTATACAATCATGTAGAGTCTAGGTTATGTAGATCTGTGAACATCTATTAGTGATAGCTAGGATAGGACAGGTGAATAAATGGCTGTGACAATATAAAGTTAATATATGATGTATCACTCAGTTCTGAGAGAATCATGTTAGGTGAGTGATGCTTGGAAGGAACACCGGGCATGCATCAAACAAACAACCTTCTGAGCACAAGGCATATGGCTTGACCACCTCACCACGGAAACCTACAACAAACCAACCAACATTCATAATCAACAATGAAGACATCTAAAATGTCAACAACTGTGAATATTGTCTCTCCATTATAGTCCTAGCGAGTCATGATTTCAATACAACTAGTCTGATACCCTCGTGGAGTCAGTGGGTTCAGTTAGTGAGGTGCAGTCTCACAACTCCCAGACATACAGAGTCACCGGTTCTTCTTCTTCATACACCTTCAGATAACCTTCAACCTGAATATATATACAGGCAGCTGCAGTCGACCTGAGGTGGATGACCTCACCATAGTACACCCTCAGATGTCAACCTGAATATATATACAGGCAGCCACAGTCGCCCTGAGGTGGATGGCCTCACAATAGTTTGGCTTCAAATGGAGCAGGTGAAAGCCAGAATGATTTTCTCTTTTCTGTCTATAAAGCTTTGTGTTGATTTTGATGTTATGAGGTGTCTGCCATTCAGAAAGCAAAGGCAAACCATTGAACATATAATTTCCTAGTAAGTCACAAACGGCCAATAAATGCTGGGGTTGATTGCAACGTCATGTAAAGGATATGCAACCAGCTGTTTAGTTTACTACCCACGCTCTGTGGCCAAAGGGTTACGGACGCAGTTTATTATCCCGCATTCCAAACAAAGGTGCCTGCGATTTGGCAGCAGACGCCTTGCATTGGTTTTGTTTTCTCTAAACATGTCACTTCCAGTTGTTTCCCTTGACATACCACCTCAGATTGTTTCCTCTTAGCATCTCACTCCAGTTGCTTCCCTTGACATGCGACATCAAATTATTTCCCCTCCCCTCAAGTTGTACCACAGATGTTTGTTTCAGACAAAGAGGGAAACACGCCTGTTTATGACTGATGACATGCCAACATTATGTGTTACTATAATTGGTTTGGATATAATAGGACTTAAAACATAGACCCAACAAGTGAAATCAAATCAAATCAAATCAAATCAACTTTATTAGGGTCACAAATTGGGCGCGCAGGCCCGTCTTACATTCGGCCCTTCCAATCACTCGTCTTTCGTTCATCAAGAGCATTATACATTTACATAGGAAGATAAAATAAACATTGTGAAATGAATGTTGTAAACATAAACAAGGCTAATTACCATGTTATGAAGCCCATCTCCCACCTATCCATACATCACCCCACCCACACAACACCCCACCTACCCACACACACGCGCACCAAGGGACACATACACACTCCCACCTACCGACACACACGCACACCAAGGGACACATACATACCCCACCAACCGATCCATCCCCCACCCACACACACTGCCCTCACCTGATCCCTCAACCAAAACACACTCGCCACCCACAAACATTCCCCCACCAACCCACACATCCCACGCCCATCCACATACACATACTACCCCACACATCCTCTCCCCACCCACACCTCAAACCACCCATCTCCCAGCCACATCTCCATCGACAACATATTCCCCACCCATGCACACAATCCCCCACCAACCCACACATCGCACATCCACTCACACATTCCCAAACCATACACACACATCCCCACCAACTGACATGTCCCTACCCCCACCCCACACACACACATCTCTCTAACCACCCATACATCCCCAATCCACTAACACACACCCCACCACCCACACATACAACTTCCACCCACCCACACATGCCTTAACCTAATCCCCCACCACACAATCCCCCACCCGCACATCACATACACCTCCTATCATGCACTATTCCCAACCCACGCACCACAAACACACACATATCCCTCACCAACACATCCCCACTTACACACCACACACATATCCCCCACCCAGATACCACACAATATTCCCACCCACACCCACACAGATACCCTTACCCATCCACCCCACATACCCCCACTCACACAACACAAAAACAAAACAAAACACAAAAATCCCCCACCCACACACACATACCTCACCCACACAATATCCCCAACCAACACACCACACACCTCTCCCCACCCACACACGCATTCCCTACCCGTCCACCAACACACACTCACTCACGCATACATTCTCCACTACGCACCCACACAAACATCTCTCGATCACAATACCCCTACCCCACACACATCCTCCACCCACTCACACATCCCACCCCGACACATACAACTCCCTCACCCACTTACACATCCCTAAGCCACTCACTCACACACCCCCACCCACACATTCCCCATCCAAACGCACACATCTCCCACCAACACTCCCCCACATACTTCCCCCAACCACCACAATCCCCTACTCACCCATACATATACCCCATTCATACGCACATTCCCCGCACCCATCACACACATCCCCCACACCACACACTATCCTCCACCCATACCTCCACAAACATACCCTCCACCCACACATCATTCACACAGCCCCCACCAACACACCGCACAAATATCTCAAACCCACACACCATACACTTCTCCTCACCCACCCTTGCATCCCCAATCCACCCAACACAATCCCCTAACCACACAACCCCGCCTCCTACACATACTTCCTCAAACCGTCCACACATCTCCACCCACATAAACACACATCCCCTGCATCCGTCCCATACACATATCCTCCACCCATACACACATCCCCCACACCCATTCCAACACCCCTACTTTCACCCCCACACATCCATCCACACATCCCACCAACACCCACAAATACCACTACCCACCAAAACCAACACACCCCAACCCATCCAAACGCATACCCCCACCCACACACCCCCCACCCACTACCCACACATATCCCCACACTCACACATATCCTCCACATACACTCACACTTCCTCACATCTAGACACATACAAAATGTCTCACGATAGTATTGAAACTAGTATGAAGAAACTCTCACACTTTACTCACACATATACACTGACACTTGTCATGAGCAGTCTCATAAAAATGTTAAAAGTGAAGAATGTGAAGAATGTGAAGAATGTGAAGAATGTCAGAGATGGCTTTAACATGCAGCATCTGTTATATGGCGGACATGTTAGTGCAGTTGATAAGGTACTACGCTGATAATGTCATGAGATTTGTTGGATGCACGTATGACGGGTGTGTTCATCACCTGTTAACAGAGGAAAGATTGACTCTTCATTTTAGACACTAATTGATTTAAATAGACAAACCAGCTGAAGGCAAGGAGAAGCCATCAATATGCATCCCTAACACGTTTGACAAACAACATAGCAAGTAACAGTATTGTCCACTAGGGAACGCGATGTGTATCAGCTGAATTCAGGCTCTCGTCATGGCACTGAATTAAACACAAATGCCAACTGGCTCCAGTAGAGTCATGAAGTGTTCATGCCATGAGCACAGCTGGCAACTTAAAGAATGTCAAGCCAGAAATATAAAGACTGAACATGAACATTTTAGCGTGGCTGATCAATAGTAGCTGTATGGACTATGCTTCAGTTCAAAGCGAGCGAACACAAAAAGTAAAGCAAAAACCGTAAACAGTAAGAAGAAAGAAATATATATAATGAGAACAGGAAGATACATTGCATGCTGCATATGTAAACAATAGATAAACTACAAACAGCAAAAAGAAAGTTATAAATAATAATGAGAAAAGGAATATAGACTAAATGCTACATATGTAAACACCATAACAATAAGGTTTCTCATGTATTGTTCATGTAGTTTGTGACCTGGGGATACACCAAAACTTCAAATGCTCTACCTGTTTTATATATGCTATTTACTGCCAATGTAATTAATATATAAACACAATATAACACATTTCACAGGTTTCTAGCCCACATGTATTAAGTTAGGGTATTTCAGATCTCTATCATGAATAAAGCTAGCTTCGTGGCTTAGAGGTTATGACTTTTCTCCGTAATCTTGTATACTCTCGTCGGTAACGTGATGACGGTGAGAATCAGCAGTGGTTCGGATCGCATCAGTAACTTACGGGATATGAGAGCCAGCCGCTCAGAAAGCAATGACAAACTACTGAGCGTAATCTTGCCAAGAAATCAACAATCAGCTGAAAGATGCTGGTGTTGACAGCGATGTCCTGTAAAGGATATGCACAAAAAGAAAAAAAAAATATTATGAATAAAAGAAGCATTATAACTGTCATCATTTGTAACATTGCCTTTCTTTATGTGTTTTCTTGTGGTGTTTCAAATAACCAGTTTATGTTGACTAAACTAATGTCAAACTAACAATTAGATGCAAGCTTTTAAGGATGCATATATGAAATAAACACTAGTGCATCAGCTTTAAGAATTAAAACTCAGTCTTCTGAAGGATTTCCAATGAACAATCTCACTATTGTTCATCATCCGTCATGTATATCATTTTATAAGCAATTATGGCTGTTCATTTCTATCGAGACATACATTCAGCTTCTGCAAAACGTTCTCAAAATAAAACTGAATTCACTATTGTGACATTGGGCTTCAGAAAAATTAAAAACAAACTTTCTCAACACATTTAAATATCCCTTTTATTCTTATCATTTAGTCAGATCAGAGGCCAAGATAACAGCTGTCATTTCCCAAGATATACAACAGCTTGAAAAATATTATCCTGCAACAAATAAATAACACTGCAAGTTATGTTGTCTGTCATTACCACTTCAAAGAAGAAATTCCTTTACTATTATCACCACCTTAGTAAGTGGAAAAAAAAGAAGACATTTTTAGTCAGTCTTTGGTCACAGAGCCACCCAGTTTTATCATAATCAACATAGAACAAAAGAAGAAGAAGAAGCATAATCAACAAACTGTATTTACTGTGGAAATGTCAACAGCTTTACTATTATTAATAACTAGCTGACCCGGCCCGGCTTCGCCCAGGCCCTGGAAGGGATCTATCTATCTATCAGTCTGTCTGTCTGCTTGTCTGTCTGTCTGTCTGGCTGACCCGTCCCGGCTTCACAAAGTCCCTGGTGGGGAACATCTCATTTAATTCATATAAGTAGTCATATAAGCTCTCCCGTTCCCGACTATCTGTCTGTCTGTCTATCTGTCTGTCTGACCCGGCTTCACCCAGTCCCTGGTGGGGAGCATCTCATTTAATTCATATACGTAGTCATATAACCTCTCCCGTTCCCGACTATCTGTTTGTCTGTCTATCTGTCTGTCCCGGCCCGGCTTCACCCAGTCCCTGGTGGGGAGCATCTCATTTAATTCATATACGTAGTCATATAAGCTCTCCCGTTCTCGACTGTCTGTTTGTCTGTCTGACCCGGCTTCACCCAGTCCCTGGTGGGGAGCATGCCATTTAATTCATTCATATAAGTAGTCAAATAAGCTTCCGTTCCCGACTATCTGTCTGTCTGTCTATCTATCTGACCCGGCGTGGTTTCGCCGGTAAACAGTAACTTAAAAGAATGTCCTTCCACACACCATTCATTATTTTTAATGAAAACTGTTTTTAATCACCGACATGACAGTTGATAAGTTCTGTAAGCAGAAAAAGATGGGTTACAATGTTATGCATTATGCATTATTTTTATGCAAACTTTGAAAATACCTTAAAGATTATATCATTATTTATTATAACTCATATGCCTGAAAATAACTATAGACAAAGAGTTTAACAATAGTGCAAGTAAGTCCAACAATATGACTATAAAGTATATAGAAATGTTGTTAAAAGTTATGCCCCTTGAAATAACTTTTCTAGAGTGAAGTCCCCCTGCTATATAGACATTATATAATGAAAATGAAAAAGTAAATGTTATTAAATAAGTAGAAGATTTTACACTAAGAAACTATTATAGTCGGTTGCACAGGAATGAAAGGAAGACGTGTAGAAAATTTCATCTCAATCGGATGTACCGTTATCGAACGCATCCAATACATAAATACCCACAAACATACACTCTGTTTTATAGATATAGATGATGTATTACATTAATGTCTTACAAAGAATAGCAATTTCTAGTTTATTACACAAGAGCACACAACTCGGGGTATTTCATCACTAGTTAAACCAAGTTAGCTAAACAAGTTAACCCAGTGAATTGTGAAATAAGATAAACCAAACTATGATTCTTGCCAACGCGCCTTTAGGGATGCGTGTAAGCGGCGTTGACAATTATCATAAAACGTGCGTTAAAACAGTGAAATAACGTCTGTTTCTGAATTGTAAACTGGCATCATATAACACTTTATTTTATCAACAATAACTGTCCAGTTTGGCGACATCGGCACTCTGGCCATTAAACACATTGCACGTTAGCCCCGGAAAACTAGTTATTATATATTATAACAACTACTTACGCCTGCCCCGCTTCACGTGACCTCAGGCTATTACAGGCGGTCAACTTCCCGCACACTACACAGCTGGACCTGGTGGTCGAATTGTCATGTCCGCCGCCTGGTCGCGGTGGTGACTTTAGCAGCCATCATCACCCGCTTTAAAGATGTAGAATGACTTGCTTCCCTGCCATTAATCTCTCCAGACACTCGATGGCTGCACTCTTGGCTCTATTTTCCGTTTCCCGATCTGTTTCTCATGGCGCCAGCTCCCGACTGACCCTCTTTGTTCGTGGGTCCTTCTCCATGCTTCTGATCACGTGGCCTTCGCCTTGGTCTCCCATTGGTTACTATCTTCAGCCGTCTACCGATGTATCCTTTTCCTCCGGCTCCCTGTAATTAATCATCCCTCTTGTCTAATTATTATATGTTACTGATAACCTGCTATTATGTCCACCTGACTCATGGCATATGCCTCTCCCAATTTCAAAAATGTTCTAACATTTTTGGGTCCCACCTTTCTCTACACCTGACATGAGTCTCCATTAGTCACACATGCCTGTCTTACTCCTGCATGCCTTAGAGCTTGCTTATCAGTTTTAATTCATATCACTCTTGTGCTACCTCGATCTTCTATTCTACATCACACCAGATATAATTATCTGTATGTTGGACACGATTTATTCGTCTCTTTCCCAGTAGACATCATGTGGCCTCAGCCCCCTTTGCATTTGGCAGGTTGAGGGCCAACATCATATGAGCCCCAATGCCCCACCCCGGACATTCCCATATGGTTCCTCATTCATACCTCGGTATGAGCAACTGGCACCCTTCTCCAAGCCCTTACGCCCTGGGTGCAAGAACGTGTGTATTACAGAAGTCTTGCTCATCTCTTTAAGCTTTTGAATTGCTCACGAGTAATATATGCTACGACTGTGGATCTCTTTGGTGCTTATGACTCTCTGACTCTTGTGTTGGTCTTGTCAAGATGTGTGTGAGGTAGGTTGCCATATGTTATTCTTCTCTCTGGACTTCGCTTGTGATCTTTGACTGATTCTATTCTCTTCCTTTATCTTCTCTATTTGTTCCTGATATTCTTCCTAATGCCTTTTACTATGTACTCTTACCAATACCATGCTACTTATGTGCATCTAACTTCATGCCAATGTATTTTATGTTAAAATAATTATCGTTCTACTCCTCTTTCATCTTCATTCGTACTATGGTCTCTCTCTCTCTCCCTCTCTCTCTCTTATCCATTCGCATGAATGCATTTCATTTGTATTCATATTCACCCTCTCATTCTCTTCGTAGACATTCTTTCGCTCAACTATTTTTAGTTGTACTCTTATGGCACATGAAAACAATGTTGCATAAATTATTTATCTCATATCTACATGCATCTCTCAAACCTACCACTTTGTCATTCTAACCTGCATGACATATAATATTGCAATCACATGTACTATCACTATTAAAATTTGAAGATTTACCTACCCTTTGAATATGGGTGTATCATCGATAACTGAATACAAATCAGTGTACATCAATGATTTCAGTATCATGTTGATGTATTAAAACTCTCATTTACTCTTTCATTCCATTGTATCTCTTTTGTTCCCTGCTGGTTCATGTATTAGCTAGTTTCTTCTTGTATCTCTCTTAGCCTATTAGTGCCACATCTCTGACATATAGTGGTTTTCTACCCACTGTGTCCTTCTTTTATTTAGCTGATGTGCCTTCTTGTTGTTCTCTCTATGACTCTCTCATTTCTCTTTACCATCACTTCATTCTACTTATTCTGTGGGGAATGCATGATGGTCTTCTCTCCAGGTAATCGTATTACAATAGACCTTATTACAATAGGGTACAAGGTGTAATCAATAATGGTACAATCTTAGGTATGATAATGTGACTGATGTTCATATGAATATAGCAATGCATTGATGTTTCTGTTTGTACCTATATACCAATAAAGTGATGTTTCCATTTATAAGTATGTTTTATGAGTTTCTTTTATTCAATTTTGATGAATGATGATAATTATTACTTCCTTAGTTGGCTGTGGCTGGTATCTGTCTTCTTTGACTGTTGCCTCCCTTCTTCTGGTACCACTAGTGTATCTTCTGCTCTTCAGGCTATCATTCTTCCTTAGAATTTGGTTATCTCGGCCCCATTAGCCAACTGCTACAGCTACGTCAACCAGTCCCATCTCATCTACTTAACAGGTACTGGTACATCACCTTAGGTGTGTGTGACATTCTTTCTTTCACTCTACCCCTTTCACGCTGAAATTAGCAACAACCTCGGATGTGTGTGTGTGTGTGTGTGTGTGTGTGTGTGTATTACAATGACATATCTTAAGCTGCTTCCATTGACTTGTTGTTATCCTGGTCAGTGCTCCAGAGTGATAATTTGTTTAGGCACCTTGTATGCGACCTGTCTTTTCAGTTGACAGTATGGCATGGTGTACTGTCAGCATGCAATTCATATTCAGAACACATTATTTTATTATCATTTTATTGCTTTTGCCATGCCTGATGAAATGAGCAGGTGTGACATTTTATTGCTCATGTCATGGTAAAAATCCATCATTCTAATTGTACCCTTTGCCCAAACTATAGATGTAGTAATTGTTGCTGTTTTTACATCTCATGACTTTACCACCTATTATGTCAATACCATCAACATTATAATTATCAAGACATTCATTCTGCTAACACCACTATCTCTATACTAAACCATATACCTAGCATTTATACAATCTATACAGTATGTACAATATACATGTCACAAGATAAGAGTGTTTCAAGTTGATACATGTGAAGTTATGTTGGAAGTGACACTGATCCTTAACATTTATTTCATTTTGTGTTGTATCAATACCTTCACACAAATTCCGCTATGTCTCCTTCATATGCAGTATTGTAAAATGATATGCGTCTTCTTGCGTGAAATATGTTGTTATTGGTTTAAACTTATCTATTTGTTGTGTCTTTTCTTTTCTCTCCTCATCTGTTAGTCCTATGCTTTTCTAATACTTATTCCAATTCCTTATTTTGATATCTCTTGTTCACTTATTGATTTGGTCTTCTGGGACTTTTTCTTGTTGCCACTGTACTAATAAAGCATTTGTGACAGTGTAATGTACCTGTGTCATCTTTGGGGGAATTTCATTCTCCCAATTTGGTTTTGTGTAATTTGCAACATCTGTTAGTTTTATTTTCATTTTCTTTTCTGCTTGTTGTTTTTGTCTGTTCTTATTATTATGTGTGTAATGTTCCTCCTGAAACCTATAATTAGTTTTACTGTTGCTGTACTTTCATTGAAGTCTGGGCAACCCATTCTTAAAGTTTTCCACACTAAAGGTAACTTTCTCCTGTTAATCTTCAGTCAAATCAGACTTAAACGGTAGTGTATCCCATGTCAGTTCTTCTTGTGTCAATTGTGTTGGTTGCACACCATTCTTATCCGGCAGCTGCCCATCCCCAATATGTCTTATCACCGGGCGGTGTTCTGTGTTCCGTCACTTTCCTAGCGTTGACCTTTTGTTTTTGGTTTATTACATATTCGTTGTATGTCTGGTAAATGTCTGTCCCTATGTCTGATGCCTTGTCTTCTACTTTACTCGTCTTGTCTTCTGTTGGGACAGTCCAAGCTGCATAGTTACATTACTCTATCTGTACTTCTTCTTTTCCCCATTTCTGTATATCCTGGGGTGTGCATTCTTTGACATCAGGAATGTTGCCCAAGATTAGTTCTGTTGTCGGATGCGGCAACACTGCTGCTGTTACCCGCCCTTTGAAGTACGGGCAATTAATGTCCGTGCACGCTACTCTATACTGTTGTAGTGCACCCCCAAATAACCTACACGTCACTCTCTTGTCTGTGTAGTCTTCGTCTCTTATCATTTTCCGGTCTACACCCACAATCGAGGTCCCTGTGTCTCTGACCATTTTCACTATTAGTCCTTTAACTAACGCTGGTCGCACGTCCAACCTTCCGTTTTTTATGTAAGTTGAGTTGGCTTCCAGTATGTACACCTTGCTGTCATCCTGACTGTCATATATGTGTGTTGCATTTGTGTCCTGTTGTTCGTCTTCGTCATTGCTGGACATGGCGTATGCCATGTTGGTGTCTTCATTAAGCTTTCTCAGACTACACGCCCTTGCCAAGTGTCCATAGCTTCTACACAACAAGCATTTTAGACTGTCTCTATAGTTTGCGTACCTATTGTTTCTTCTGACCGACATGTTCTTGAGGTATGACTTGTACTCAGAATTTCGTCGCACATTTCCAACGACCCGTGTTGACGACCACAATATTTACATTCCCTTACTGGCCCAGTTTGAGCTACGTCCGCTTGTCTCAGTGGGACTGGTGTATCTCTAGTCATTGGTTGATATTTACTCTTGGGTCTGTATGACTGCCTTCGATCAGAGAACCTGGCAGCTGCTCCTACCATAAGTTCTGGTTGTGCCCCCTCTGCAAAAACCTCCCTGTGGGCATTAAAGAATGCCTCGCCCTTGAACTCCATTTCAGATATTGTGGTGCACTCATTCTCGATCAGGAACGTTGCCATGGCGTCTGGCACGCTGAGATGAGTTTATCTCTCAGCATCAAGTCTCTGAGCTTGTTGAAATCATTGCTTACATTAGCTGCCTTCAACCACTTGTCATACAGTGACTGTGTTGTGGATACACAATCCACGAAGGTCTGGTTAGCTTTTGGAGTTAAAGCTCTATATTCCGTTCTAAGACCCGACTCATCTAAACTGAAATGTGCCAAGACTCTTTCCTTCACATAGTTGTAATCAGTTCGCAGATGTTCTGGGATGACCTCTACTATCTTCAGCGGCTCAAGGGCCAAATGCTTATTGAAGAGGATCGCCCACTCTTCGACTGGCTCCTTGTAGTGGTTCATCAATACTTCAAAGTTGGTAACCCATGCGGAGATGAAATCCCCCTGTGCAAAGTTACTGATGATACCTTGATATCTTCGAATGGGGTCCAATGCTTTGGCTGCCAATTTAGTCTTCGCAAATTCTGTCTCTCATTGATTACTATCTTCAGCCTCTACTGGTGTATCCTTTTCCCCTGGCTCCCTGTAATTAATCATCACTCTTACTGTCTAATGTATCTATGTTACTGATAACCTGCTATTATGTCCACCCAACTCATGGCATTCTACACCAAACAAGAACACAAACACAAAGCAAACAAATGTTACACTTATTCATGAAAACCTAAGACAGCTCAGTCGGCATCACTGTTTCCCTGTCAGACTGTGGCTGTAACAGTTGCCAAAGTACATGTGATAGGCTAGTGTGCCAATATTATTTTGTTGGCTTCCAATGAGTTGTGATAGTCATCATTATTTGTAAATGTACAGGCTGAAACTATGGGCACCCCTACACAATTGTATGTACATAGTATATACACAATAGAGAACTGGTTTATACTGGTCGTTAGGGCAGGGAAGACCAACCAGAAGTCACTGTGGCAAAGTTGTCAAGCTGTCTGCCTCTGGTTCCAAAGTGTGATTCCAAAATTTCTGAATATAGGTGGCTTACTGGCGATGGCTTTTCTTCACAATTCAAGTTTGCATGCTTCCATTTCCAGGAGCCCACAACTTTCTGCCAAACGGTTAGTAACAATATAACAATCAACATCATCAAAAGAGCTCAGTGTTTCAGGGCTAAACCATTCGAACAGAAATTTTGGAAGCACTGTGCCAACATTGATAAATAACCCAAAGCCAGTGGTTATCTCAGTTAAGGCTCCATTTATATCTTGTGCCCATATCCGTGGTAGAAATAATAAACATTAATAATTCTCATAAATACTGTGCCTGTATAGCCAGGCGGGCCAGTATTGACATAATATATAGGAATAGTGCACAATTGAACTTATTCTCTAACTGCAGTGGTACATTTACATCTGTCCGTCATTTTCCAGCTCATAGTAATCATGCCTTAACAATCTCGCTCTTCCATGCAATATTTATCAACCATCAGTGCGATGTCCTGCCAGTTTGTAACTCATCTTGCTTCCGTGAATCGAATCGTGCTGCCTCCTAGCTGTCAGCCCAAGGTCTGTCTGTTGTTGCTGTTGACTACTTCTGTGACGTTTCTTCCTTCTCACGTCACTTCTCTCGTTTCTCCTATCTTTTGGTTGGAGATTGTTCTACAATTCCTTTATGATGTCATTTCATCTGACCTGCTACTTGGCAGGTTTCAGCTGACATTTTGATGCAGCAAAGTCTGCCTGTGATATCAGCTAGGGTTTTGGCCAGTGGGTTTTCCTTTGGATCTGCTTTTTCCTGCTTTTCCGTTTGTCAGTGTTGGCGCCCAGCTCATCTGTTTTGAGTGGATGTAGTCCTTTGAAGGGCTCATCCTTTGGTTTATTTGCTTTGTTTCCTGTTTTGATGTTTCTCTGTGCCTGAACAATGAGCAGTGCTGCCATCCGAAAGACTGCCACATCTTCAGGTAGTTTGGTTCATTCAAATATCTCTTTGTAATCTTTGGGAGTCTCCGTGGTGAAGTGGTCAAGCCATTTGACTCAGGCTCCGAAGGTTGTGTGTTTGATTCCGAGCCGCATCCTTCGGTTCACGAGTTAAATTTTTCGGAGACTCCTGTGGGTCGTCGCTAACGCTATGGAGTTTGTGCTTTGTGCTATGCTTTCCACGCTGCAGAAAGAGGCCGAGCCATATGGGATAAAACCTGGTGCAATGAAGTCAACCCTGTCAAATTTTAGGCGACTTTTTTGTAATCTTTGATAAATTTATCTCTATGCTTTTGTCATCTTTCTGAGTGAAATCTGGTTTACACTTGAATGTATTGGTCAGTGTGAATGGGTTGCTGGTTTCAGCTTGCGGTTTCTCTGTGGAATTTCGGCATTGGCTTCAGCTTGAGGTTTCTCAGTTGTCTTTGGTGTGGCTGTTGGCTTGTTTTGGATTAGCTCCCTGTTGATTTTTAGCTCGGTACGGTGTGGAGCTTTTTCTGTCCGGGGCAAAAAGAAAAAAGAACCTGCACAGTTCGTGGTGACTACACTAGCCATGCGGCCTTAATTCCTCAGGCTCAAGACCCCCTGCCCTACACCCCAAGGTGCTAAAGGCAGTAAATGACAGTTTGTTTGTTTCTCTTTCTGTGTAAATCGCTTGCAGTATGTCTTATTGTTCTTTCTTTGTCTAAGCCATGCCTTCAACATCTTGCTGGATGCTGCGCTGGATTTCTTTCATTTCTTCCAGAAGTCTTGTGTTGCTGCAGGTGTCTTGTTCTTGGTTTTCATTAGTTGGCTTCTGTGTCAGGAGTTTGTTGATTTGTTTCATTAGATCAGCTATCTGGTCTTGAAGCTGGTTTTTGTCATCTCGTGAAATGTGTGTGGCTGTCTCGCACCACTATCCTGCTTCCTTGAATGGTGTGTTTGTTGTTACGGCTAGTCTTATGGCGTCTCTGTGTCTTTGGAGGCATGGGCAGCCCAGGTATTTTGTTCTGTTTGCCAAGGCAGTTTACAAACTTTCTATTATCGTTAGACTTCTAAAAGTCCTTGTCCTGTTTGGCCAGCAGACATTTGTTGAAAGTATGGTCTTCGGTGCAGTATTGACAAATGTTTTTCTTGATGCGACAAATTGTTTTACTGTGACAGGCCATCTGGTACCATACATCCGGTCTATTAATCCACTGACAGCCCTACGCGTGTCAGTCTTTCCAAACAAGGGATTCAGATAAGTACCTTTAATTAGTTGAATATTGTCATAGTGTGTTTCACGTAGGTTTGTATTTGTTTGTCCTGTGCTGACAAAGGCTTTTTGTGCAACATCCAATTTCTCTTGTAGTCGTGTGTTAGTAAAGCTCACAATCTACCTCTTGTTGTTTTGGGCGATTCATTCATCTGGCACAGCGAGCTGTGTAATTCTAACAATGAAGCATTCATGCTTTTGTTATTTCCAGTTTTTCATCACTATGGTCATCTGCCGCATGTCAGTTTTTTTTACTGTGATGTCTTTCTCGTCCGTCTGTTTTAGGGAAGTCTTTGATCTTGTTTGCTGTGGGTTGTCACAGTGGTCGCTTTATGTGTGGCTTCTGGAAGTTTTCCTTCTTTCAGCTGTGATGGTGGTACATTGATACAGCTAGTAGACAGATTCTTGCTCTCCCCCCCCCCCCCCCAACTTCTTGGCGTCGGTAGCGGCTTCTTTGCTTCTATTCTTGAACATTGGGCATCTTCTAGTTTTAGGCTTGGAGCGTGTCATCATTCTCTCATCCCTCGTATCTGATGTCTTAAACAGTTAGGTCACACGATCTCCATATGGCATGCATTCACAGATGATGATTACTGTTTCTTCCATGGGAATGTCAATGAAAATAGAGGCAATATCCATCGATGCCACATGCTTTAGTTTAAGGTCAATAGTATCCTTTAGTTTGACTAGTTCAAATAACTATTTTAATATTACGGGTTTGAATGATTGTCACATGGTTTAGCAATTTCTGCAAGCTATTTCACCATCCTGTGTTGGACAGAATTGAGTATAGATTAAATTAATCTCAGTGGTACCCTAGGCTTGTGCAATTTAGGAAGGCCACACAGTTGGGGGTTTATGAGCCCTGTGGAATGAGTAACTGCAATCACCTCACTGATGAATTTACTATCTAAAAGTGACTGAAAAACTTTCCTCACCTTTGTATCCAATTCCTCAGGGTTGCTGGCTATAGGATCTAAGTAAAATTTGGCTGGAGTCGATAAAATGTCTTCAATTTTGTTGTAAGCATCAAATACGTGATTCCCCGGGAAGGTTAACCCGGTCAACAAATGCTCGCAGAAGTCGGATGTGTCGGCCTAATGGCGCAAGAACGTAGCTCTGCTGTAAACAGGCACAATGCAATCATGCCCGAAAAAAAAAAAACGAAGAAGAAGAAATACGTGATTCTTGAGATGGTTGTTGTGGATAGCTTGGATTGTCAGAGTAACTTAATAATGATTGCCAGGAAGAGGCTAATGAAAGTAGAACATTATATACAACTATCAGAAAGAGACAATAGCACACTTTAACATTGTGATGAGAAGAGAAGCATGGGAAAGCATTGTGACGACTAGAAAGATCAATGGATAAAGACACATGGGCAGACCAAGAGATGATGCTGGATGGACTTATGGTGACATTGAGAGATTGGAGTCAATCCTTAATAGGGACCAAGATCTGAGGAGATACATACACACCTATGGTAGTTGGCAGGACAAATGATGATGATGATGATGATGATGATGATGCAGTCGCATATGTCTCTCAGATTCATCATCATCAAGTGCCGTGCCGGCTGGCGTAGGCGTTCATGGCTCTCCATAGATCTCGGTCTTTGGTTTTCTGGATCAACTCTGGTGCTGATATTCCTCCATGCCACCGTCTCAATCCATCCAGCATCACTTCTCTTGGTCTACCTCTGCCTCTCTTCCCCTCGATCTTTCCAGTTGTTACGATGTTCTCCAATGCCTCTCTTCTCATCACATGACCGAGGAAAGCTGTTTGTCTCTGTCTTATTGTTGTATATAATGTTCTAGTTTCGTTAGCCTGTTTCAGGCATTCGTCGTTAGTTACTCTGGCAGTCCAAGGAATTCGCAACATTCGTCTCAGGAACCACATCTCTGTTGCTTCTAATTTCTTCTTAATTTGTTCATTTACATTCCAAGATTCACTGCCATACAGCAAAACTGGTTCTACATAGCATTTCAGCACTCGCTTTCTTACATTCAGTGATAGTGACTTATTGCATAAGATACTCTTCATTTTCTTTTGCCTGCCCTATTCTGCTCCTAATCTCTGTTGTACATCTTCCATCTGATGTTATAAATGCCCCTAGGTATCTAAAATTATCAACTTGGTTAAGGATTTTCCCTTCTATTTCTATGTCACATTTTGGTGTCACCATTTTCTTTGATATTACCATTGTTACTGTTTTCTTGATATTCAAGGAGAGTCCTTTCCTTGCACTCTCTGTTACTACAACGTCTAATAATTGTTGTAGGTCTGTTGAATTATCCGCCACCAATACTGTGTCATCTGCATAGCGTATATTATTTATATTATAACCTCCAACTAGTATTCCTGGCATCTCTTTGATCCCTCTCATTATTACTTCGCTATAAAGGGAGAAAAGCTCTGGTGACAAGACACACCCTTGTCGTACTCCTAGCTTTATCTGTTCGTAACTACCCTCTTTATTTCCCATTTTAATTGCTGCTACTTGGTTCCAGTAAATATTCTTTATTATTCTTAAATCTTTTCCATCAGTGTTGATATCTTCCAACATTTTAATCAGTTCATCATGTTTTACTTTATCAAATGCCTTAGTATAATCTATGAAGCACAAATATATGTCTCTCTGTTTCTCTATTGACCTTTCTATTAGTGTCCGTAATGTATAAATTGCATTGTTTGTGCCCTTTCCTTCCACAAATTCATACTGTTCTTCACTAATTTCCATTTTTATTTTCTTTTTGGTTCTTCTCATTATGATTCTGAGTAGAAGCTTAGTGATATGGTTTATAAGGTTAATTGTACGAAAATCTTCACAATCAATTGCTCCTGGTCTTTTTGGTATAGCTATAAATACAGATTTCAGCATATCACTGGGTAAATATCCACTGCTGTAAATATCATTCAACATTTTGGTTAATATATCTACTCCAAATTCTCCCAATACTTCTAATTCTTCTATTGTGATTTCATCTGGCCCAACTGTTTTTCCTTTCTTCATACGTTTCATAGCGTCAGCGACTTCTTCTTTCAGAATAGGTGGACCTTCTAAGTTACGATCTTCTGTTAATTCTTCCCTTTCTCCTCCATATAATTCTCTTATATACTCATTCCACCTCTTCATTATAGCATCTTCCTCTAATATTATCTTTCCTGTTTTTGATTTCAAACACCCTGTATTTATTCTTATTTTTCTTCCTGTAAGCTCACTGATTTGTCTGTGCATATTTTTTGTATCTTTAATGGAATTTAATTCAATTTTTTTGCATTGCTCGTTTAACCAACTTTCTTTAGCCTTCCCACATTTATCTTTTTGTTTGTCATTTTTACTCTGTTTTCTTTTGTCCATCAGTTTTAAGATATCTTCATTCATCCATTTTTTCTTAGCTATTTTGCCTCTCTCCGGTAATACTTCTTTGCTAGTTTGATGAATGGAGTCCCTTAACATTTCCCATTGTTCATCTATACTCTGTATTTTAGTTATTGCATTGTACCTATTTTTCACAGTCACTCTGTATTGTTCTTGCATTTCTTTATCTATTTTCAGAACCTCTTTATTAAGTCGCATGTTCTTAACCATTTTTTTCCCTCTCTTTAATCTTACTTTTATTTGTCCACATAGTGGTACATGATCACTATTACAGTCAGCACCAGGCATTGTCTTTACATTCATTAAAGCATTTCTAAATCTTTTATTAATTAGTATGCAGTCAATTTGGTTGCGTATTTTCTTATCAGGGCTTATCCATGTGTACAGTCGTCTTTTATGGTGTTTAAACCATGTGTTTCCAATTATCATATCATTGATATTTGCCCATTCTATTAGCTTTTCCCCTCTTTCATTTCTTGTACCTAAACCATAATTCACCACTACATCCTCCATTTTTCCCTTTCCTACTTTTGCATTACAATCACCAAGTATTATCTTTATTTCTTGTGATCCAATTTGAGCCATCGCCATTTCTATTTCGTCGTAAAAGTGTTGTATTTCTTCATCACTACTGCTTGCTGTTGGTGCATATATATGTATAATATTTATGTCTATTGGTTTGCCTTTGATTTTTACCATAATAACTCTATCTGAAATACACCAGTATCCATTAATTGACTTGGCTGTTTTTTCGTCTAATATTATTCCTACACCTTTTTCATGTGTATCCCCTCCAGAATAAATTATTGTGTGATTGTCAGCTATAATTTTGCCCGATCCCTTCCATTTCATCTCACTAACGCCTAGTATATTCATTTTCATGCTATCCATCTCTCTTAGAACATTGGTCAACTTTCCTAGCTCATTTAATGTCCTAACATTCCATGTTCCTACTCTAAATTTATTTATTTTAGTTAAGATTTTGCCATCAGTAGCTGGATGACGGTCTGGTGTCACCTGTGGCTCATGACTGTCCCTACCGGACGAGGATGCCCCAAGACAGCCATTAACGTCCTTCACTAACTTTGATATATGTTTTGCCATGAAGTCTTGGGAAGATAATGTGGTGGTTTGCCCTTGGCTTCCACATTCACATGGTGGTCTTTTTACCTCTGCCTTTGACAGCCATTTCCGACTGTAAGGACAAGTGAGTGCCCTGCTCTGCTCAGCTGCAGAGTTGTCCACTTATTCCGGTGGATACTCGGTCCCCAGAGCTGTGTTAGCCACACCGTAGTGTGTTTCCATCCTCTACCGCGGGGAGGTGCAGTTGGGATTTTCCCTTCATAAAGTTATGGTCTCTGACCAAAACTCTCCAGTACTTTTGAAGCACCACAAACATCACACTTGTAAAGTTTCTTTTCTGTATGTGTTCTCTTATGTTTCTTCAGATTGCCAGCTACAGTAAAAGAAGCATCACAACCATCACACTAGTAAGGTTTCTCTCCTGTATGTGTTCTCTTGTGGTATTTAAAACTGCTATCTTGAGTAAAAGAAACACCACAGACATCACACATGTAAGGTCTCTCTCCTGTCTGCTTTCTCTTACGTTTCTTCAAACTGCCGACTTCAGTAACAGAAGCACCACCAATATCACACTTGTAAGGCTTCTCTTCTGTATGTGTTCTCTCACGTTCCTTCAGGCTGCTGGCTTCAATAAAAGAAGCACCTCAATCATCACACTTGTAAGGTTTCTCTCCTGTATGTGTT
Organism: Cepaea hortensis; assembly: GCA_963921405.1. Lineage (NCBI taxonomy): Eukaryota > Metazoa > Mollusca > Gastropoda > Stylommatophora > Helicidae > Cepaea > Cepaea hortensis. The sequence continues at coordinate 506,078,983 of OY992876.1, read as the reverse complement.
CTCTTATGTCTCTTCAAATGGCCAGCTTGAGTAAAAGAAGCACTACAAACATTACACTTGTAAGGTTTTTCTCCTGTATGTGTTCTCATGTGAGTCTTCAGGCCGCCAGCTTGAGTAAAAGAAGCACTACAAACATTACACTTGTAAGGTTTTTCTCCTGTATGTGTTCTCATGTGAGTCTTCAGGCCGCCAGCTTGAGTAAAAGAAGCACTACAAACACCACACTTGTAAGGTTTCTCTCCTGTATGTGTTTTCTTGTGGTATCTCAAACTACAAACATAAGTAAAAGAAGCACCACAAACATCACACTTGTAAGGTTTCTCTCCTGTATGTGTTCTCTTGTGTTTCTTCAGATCACCAGCTTGAGCAAAAGAAGCACCACAAACATCACACTTGTAAGGTTTTTCTCCTGAATGTGTTTTCTTGTGTTTCTTCAGACTGTAAGCTTGAGTAAAAGAAGCACCACAAACATCACACTTGTCAAGTTTCTCTCCTGTATGTGTTCTCCTGTGAGTCTTCAGTCTGTCTGCTCGTGTAAAAGAAGCACCACAAACATCACACTTGTAAGGTTTTTCTCCTGTATGTATTCTCATGTGAGTCTTCAAATTGTCAGATTGAGTAAAAGAAGCACCACAAACATCACACTTGTCAAGTTTCTCTCCTGTATGTGTTCTCCTGTGAGTCTTCAGTCTGTCTGCTCGAGTAAAAGAAGCACCACAAACATCACACTTGTAAGGTTTTTCTCCTGTATGTATTCTCATGTGAGTCTTCAAATTGTCAGATTGAGTAAAAGAAGCACCACAAACATCACACTTGTAAGGTTTCTCTCCTGTATGTGTTCTCTCATGTTTCTTCAGATTGCCAGCTTCTGTAAAAGAAGCACCACAAACATCACATATGTAAGGCTTCTCTCCTGTATGTGTTCTCTTATGTTTCTTCAGATTACCGGCTAGGGTAAAAGAAGCACCACAAACATCACAATTGTAAGGTTTCTTTCCTGTAAGTATTCTCTTGTGATTCATGTTCTTTTGGCACTCGAGATGGTAATCTTCAAACAAAAGTCTATCCGATTTATTACATTTGTTTGGCATCCCTTCAGTATGTGTTCTCTTATATATGTCTGCACAAATATTTGGACTAGAAACATCAGACAAGTCTCCTGTGTGAGTTCTTTGAGAGCTATAACTGACATAATCAAAAATGTCATCAAGAGACTTTGCAAAACTCTGTGAAAGTTTTTTTTGTGTTTCCTTATTTTGCTGCTGACAATTCTCAATAGCCAGAGATAGTTTATTTTTTGCATCGATCATAGAAGACATATTTTCTGACATCTGACAACAACTGTCATGTTTTACTGATGCCTTACAAATGTTCTCAGCCATTCTTGATTCTGAGTTGCTGTCCCTTGTCATTTCTTGAACGATGCTACCCCCAGCTATGTCTAACATTTTACTGAAGCTGTCACTCCTGTCCTCACACAGAACATCTGATAGTTCTTGTTTCACAACCTTCATGTCTATGCTGTCATATGGCCACTTTTGTGAATGCTCTTGTATGTAGTGGTAAGGACTCCATGGAGACCAAGCGTATATTTCTGAAACACACCAAAGTAAATCATTAATATCCTCATGAATATACCAGGTATGTATGTCAGGTCTTAGTCAGATATGACTGAGCTACCGTATAACAGTAGATGGCATTACCTGCTTACTGTTAGCGCCAAACGTTGGGCGGCGCTTACCAAACCCGGCACCCCACATTGTGCCAACGGCTTCGGGCGAAAGAGCGCAATTGGGAGGGTACAAGACTTACCCTGGTGCGAGGAAATGCAACCTAAAGACAAAATGTCATGGCAGGGCAGACCAGGCCCTAAGCCTTGGTTGGCAGCTGGTCTAGGATCAAAGCTCCGACAGGCGGACAGTTAGACATTGCTTCGCTGATCCGGCAGTTTCTGCAGCTTGTCTTGTTCCAGATGTAGAGGTTACCTTTCCTCTGGAGTGAACTAGGCAGGCCGAGAGAGGGATCAAGCTGCATGGGCAACACATGATCTCTATATTTTAGCCCAGGCTTTGTGATATGGAGAAGCAATAACTCCATCCCTGGTCTTAACCGGTCTCGGAATCAAAGCGAGAGGCAACTGTTATGGGTTGTAAGTCCCTGTCAATTGGCGTAGACATGGGGCACCATGCGTTGCCTCTGACGGTGGGAGACACCTACAGGTGTCACTGATCAGCTATCGCCTGCCTCAAGCTGGAAAGCCCCCGGCCAATTGGGTGCTGCCTGCTTCAATGGGTGCTTGGGGCTAGGACAAAATCTGAATCGCAGGCTGTAAAACCAATGCACCAGGTACAAATAAAAAGAAAAATAGAAACCTCAAGCTATGGCTTGCAACCTGGAACGTGAGAACCATGTGTCCAGGATTTTCCAATGCTTGACCAATATTGACGTTGTGAGAAAAACGGCTGTGATTGATGCCGAACTCAATCGTCTTAACATTGATATTGCTGGCCTGCAGGAGACTTGCCTTGCTGAGGAAGGGTCACTCAGGGAAAACAATTACACTTTTTTTTTGGAAGGGTAGAGGGCAGGCAGAAAAAAGGCAACACAGTGTGGGCTTTGCAGTGAAGAATTCGCTAGGAAGGAAATGAAAGACTATTATCCCTGCACTTGGCAACCTCTTGTTGTTTTGCCACCATTATTACTGCATATGCACCGACACTCGATTCCTCTGATGATGTGAAGGATTCGTTCTATGAGGAGTTAAACTCCATGATCAAGGCAGTTCCAAAATCTGACTACATTTATATGCTCGGTGATTTCAATGCTCATGTGGGCAAGGACTCAAGTTCATGGCCAGTATGCCTTGGAAAATATAACATCGGTCGCATGAATGAAAATGGGCAAAGGCTGCTGGAGCATTGCACCAGTAATGACCTATGTATTACAAACTCCTTTTTTAAAACATAAGAGCTGCATAAGGTCACATGGAAACACCCAAGATCCGGCCATTGGCACCAGCTGGACTTTATCATCACATGGAGACATCTGAACCATATATCATTGACTCGAAGTTACCACAGTGCTGACTGTGATACGGATCATTTTTTGGTTGTTGCAAGGGTTAGACTGAGACCAAAGAGAATCTACACAGCTAAACACAAATCTAGCCCCAGGATTAATATTATTAACACTCATGATCCTGAAAAGTGCTTTCAGTTTCAACAGCAACTTGAAGACGCTTTCACTGATACACCAGAAAATTGTACAGTAAATGAAAAGTGGGGTCAACTTAAGGAAACTCTTTATAAAACTGCTGTAGGGGTTTACGGTACTGTAGATCATCAGAGGCAGGACTGGTTTGCAGCAAACAGCCAGACTCTGCAGCCCTTGATTGATAAGAAGAAGAAAGCTCTCTTAAGAAACAAGGAAAGACCAACATGTAACACTCTGAGTGAGATAAAGCAAGCTAGGAAGGATGCACAAAAGGCTGCCAGGCAGTGTGCAAATGATTATTGGATCAAGTTATGTGAGTCCATTCAAATCGCAAGTGATAAGGGAAACATAAGAAGCATGTATAAAGGAATAAAGAAAGCCTGTGGTCCAGTGATAAACAGAAGTGCACCATTGAAAACCTTGACTGGAGAAATCATCACTGATAAGAAACAGCAGATGGACAGATGGTAGAGCACTATTTGGAGCTTTACTCTAGTGAGACCAAACTAGCATATGATGCCCTCAACGCCATAGAGGCTCTACCAACTCTTGACCACCTGGACACACTTCCCACCATAACAGAAGTTAAGTGTGCTATAAATGAACTTGCATTTGGCAAGGCTCCAGGTAAGGATGAGATTCCAATAGAGGTTATCAGGAGTGGGCAAGACACACTCACTCTACAGATCCACCAGCTAATAGAGCTATGCTGGCGAGAAGGACAAGTCCCACAGGATTTCAAAGATTCAAGCATCATAACACTGTACAAGAACAAGGGTGATCGGAGCGACTGCAACAACTATAGGGGTGTCTCACTTCTGTGTATTGTTGGAAAAGTATTTGCCAGAATTGTTCTGCGCAGACTTCAAGTCCTAGGAGATCAAGTCTACCCTGAATCACAGTGTGGCTTTCGACAGAACCAGTCTACCATTGATATGATATTCTCATTGCGACAATTGCAAGAAAAATGTTGTGAAAAGAATCAACCACTGTTTATTGCCTTCATCGACCTCACAAAGGCATTTGATTTGGTCAGTCGTGAGGGTCTGTTTAAGGCACTAAAGAAGATTGGCTTCTTACTGGATTGGACTACTTTTTTATTTTTACGTTACACAATGTATACCATATTTTCATCACCATTTTCCGTTTCCCATTTTTTTCCAATTTTGAATGTTCTTGTGAGGATGCTCACGATAGTCGACATTGCATACGTGTGAAAAGTGTGGGAGTTTATTCATATTAGTTTTAGTGATTATGTGAGGCAACGTGTATGTGTGTGGATGGATGGTTGTGTCTATGTGTGTGTGTTTATATGTGTGGATGTATGTGTGTGTGCATGTCGTATGTGGGTATGGATGTATATGTGTGTGTATGTGTGTGTGCTTGTGTGTCTGTGTATGTTTGTACATGTGTTAAGGTGTACATTCATGTGTGTTTATATGTATGTGTTGTGTATATGTCTGTGTGCTCATGTATGTATGTGTATATGTTTGTGTGTAAGTGTGCATGCATGCAGTGTATGCGAAGGAGCATGTATTCATGTGTTATGTGAGTACCTATGCATAAGTATGTGTATGCGGGTGTGGATGTGTGTGTATGTGCGTGGGTATATGTGTATATTTGCATGTGTATGTTGTTTGTGGGTGTGTGTGTGTAGTGTGTGTGAGAGGAGAGAGAGAGAGAGAGAGAGAGAGAGAGAGAGAGAGAGAGAGAGAGAGAGACAGAGACAGAGAGAGAGAGAAAGACAGACAGACAAACAGAGACAGAGAGAGAGTTGTGCACACGCATGTCATCCATATTTTTTGTGTATTCTCATTTTCATATTATCATTTTGAATGCCACTTGATTTTAACATGCATAGAATGAACACATGTAAATTACTGTAGAGTGAGTGAGAGAGTTAGTGAGTGTGAGTGAGAGAGAGTGAATGAGTGTGAGAGTGTGTGTATGTCTGAGAGAGAGAGAGAGAGAGAGAGAGAGAGAGAGAGAGAGAGAGCACACATGTCATGTAACATGCTATTCCACTTGATTTTAACATGCATAGAATGAACACATGTAAATTACTGTAGAGTGAGTGAGAGAGTTAGTGAGTGTGAGTGAGAGAGAGAGAGTGAATGAGTGTGAGAGTGTGTGTATGTCTGAGAGAGAGAGAGAGAGAGAGAGAGAGAGAGAGAGAGAGAGAGAGAGAGAGAGAGAGCACACATGTCATGTAACATGCTATTCCATATTTTTATGTATTCTCATCTTTCATATTACAAGGTATTATTGTGTATACCTCTTGATTTTATTATGTATAATATAATCGCATGCACACTACTGTAGAGTGAGTGAGAGAGTTAGTGTGAGTGAGTAAGGGAGTGTGAGTGTGTGTGTCTGTGTGTGTATATATTTATATGTGTGGGTGTGTGTGTGTGTGTAAGAAAAGAGAGAGAGATAGAGAGCGAGCGAGAGAGAAAGAGAGAGAGAGAGAGAAGGAGAGAGAGAGAGAGAGAGAGAGAGAGAGAGAGAGAGAGAGAGAGAGAGAGAGAGAGAGAGAGTTGAATTGCATCACTAATTTTTAAGTTACAAAATGTATATGTACAATTCTTATCCATTTCATTTACACACACGCATCTTTCCCGCCCAGATGCGTCAGGATGTCAACACAGGTCTGATGCTCCAGAAATATTTACTTCTTTTTGTCAGTCATCCATTTTATAGGTATGTAACAAGGATTTATTTCTTTGACAGTGACAGGTAAGTAAACTACAAGTGTGAATAGAGGCAATAAAGTAGCAAACATGGCACAAAAATGCCATAGAAGCCTCGTGTTATTACAAAAATATTATCCCCAGCTCAGAAAAATTACCCGGCCAAGGTGTTAATCGATCTGGTCTCTAGGCCAGTGTTTTTCAACCTTTCTGCTGGAGCAGATCCTTATGCAAATGTTTACGTTGCTCAATGTACAATGCTCCAAGTGTCTGTCCTACTTTATGTAATAAACCAGGTGGGCAGAATTGTTGCATTTAGGCAATTTCGGTCTCTTTCGGCAGAACCCCTTGCTGCCACTTACGAAACCCCGGGAGAAGACCTCTGCTCTAAGCTGTTTATTTAGGCCGGCTCTATTTATATATTTGGCAAATCTTATTATGAGATATATTCTATTACCAAATGTATCTATAAACTTTATATGTACCTTTGCTGAGCTTTAGATTCACCAGTGACCCCTAGTCCTCTGCTTTTGTTGTGTTTCAATAGGATTTTAATTATGTTTCTTCTTCTGCTTCTTCTTCTTCTGTGTTCTTCCAGAGTTTTTGTTCTGACGTGATTGTGTTGTGCCTGTTTACAGCAGAGCTGCATTCTTGCACCATTAGGCCAACACATCTGACTTCCGCGGGCATTTGTTGACCGGGTTAACCTTCGCGGTAATTATGTTTCTAATGTAAAGGCTTTTTCATTTTCAGATCCCGTGTGCTTCACCCTTCATTATAGCTACCAAGAAAAGAAAAGTGGAAGCAGAGTGTCACGTTTTCAATGAAGAATGGGGAGTAAAGTACTTCTTTGAGGAAACAAAGGACCAGAAAACCAGTTGCATAATATGCAGCAAAAGTGTTACTGTTTTGAAAGAGTACAAACTTCAGCGTCATTACGAAACAAAACATCTATCAACATGTTCAAAGTTTTCTGGAAAGTTACGCTCTGAAAAATAAGAGCCAATGAAACGTGATTTAGAAACACAAAGAAATCTCTTCATGAGAAAGTTTGCTCAAAAATTAATCAGTCACTCATACAAGTAACAAAATAATGCATAAGATGACAAAAAGGAAAACTGTTTACTGATGGCAAATTCATCAAAGAGTGTGTGATGGAAGCAGCAAATGACTTGTGTCCTGAGAAAGCCAATTTGTTTGGAACTACTTTCCGCAAGTTCAGTTGTGTGAAAAACAGAAGAACTTAGAGAGAACATAGTGCTACAGATACGCGAGAAAACTAGGAACCTGTTGTGGTATTCTCTAGCACTGGACGAGTCTACTAATCTTTCAAGTATGTCACAACTTCTCGTGCTAATTCATGGTGTCAATTTAGACTTTCAGATAATGAAAGAGTTGGCATCCGTTTGCAGCATGCATGGAACAACTGGAAAAAACATTTTCATAACTTTTGCAAGACTATAACCTTCAGTGGAATCAGCTTTGAGGTGTTACAGTTGATGGAAGAAAAAACATGGCTGGAGCGTGGAAGGGTCTGGTGGGGCAGATCAAGACAGTTGGAAGATTTGCAAATTCTGGGCACTCTGTAAGCACTCTGTGTGAAAGACTTAGATATTTCTTGTGTACTGAAACCACTCATTTCTGCTGAACTTCACTCAGGGACATGCACTCAATCACCATCAGTTCCAGGCTTTTCTTGAAGACATTGATTCTGAATTCTGTGAGCTATGATTTGACTCATGGCATTACACTGGCCGGGCCGAGAGACAAAAAAAATTGGGCATCAATTTTTGTTATTTTCTAATTTCCTGTTATGGTGATATTTATGGTGATTTATTTTTTTTAATGAATATTCTATAATTTAATAATACAAATAAACTCTAGTCAAATTAACAGTTAAGTTATCTGTAATCTACTAGTAACGCTTGATAATACTTTTTATAATTCTGAAAAGACAAGAATTTGTGTATTATCTTATTTTAAGTGTTAACCATATATATATGCATCCTAATACATTTCACTTTACTTTATTTCTTGTGATTTTGTTTGAGATATCGCTATTCAGGGATAGGAAAATCTAGGTGCCCGGTCACCATGACATCTGAAAATGTTTACCTGATGCCTGAATTTTTTTACATTCTTGCTCTTGTAGCAGATCTTCTTTGATGTAGCATCAGTGCTGTAACAGATGCTGTTGCATTGAAGATAGTGTTTCTAAATTCCCTCAGCTGCACAAATTTCAGCAATCGTGGCTAGAACTGCTACCACTGCTGCACTATGAAGAAACAATTGCAAAGTGAGCAGTAAGTTTTCCACCAACACTGCAGACCAAAATTTGAAAGTTGTGTTTGGATGTTTGGGACAATTTAAATTGGAAACTTACAAAGCACCACAAATCCTATATGCACTTCAAGTGTCAGAAGGCTGAAAGTACAAAGAAGAATCTTGAATTTTCTCCTTTAGCAAAGTGAGAGGGAGAAAAAAAAATGGACGCTAATATGCTGCAACATATGAATATACATTTCATGGCATTGTATTGTATTGCCAACAGTTATTGCCTACACTGATTTTGAAGGTTTGGTTGCATTGTTAACCAAGTTTACTGTTATTGATTGAGAGAAGTTTACACACACACACAAATGCACTGTATAGAATTTATTTCATATATTGCCTCATATCTTCATGAAGATTTGATACTGAAATAAAGGAAAACCATATGTCAGTATCTTACTTGATCATGAGGGGCTGAAACTATATATTCATTTGATCAGAGAAGGGAAAGTGGAGGAGACATTTCTTTCTATTGTGCCATTGGAAGATGCAACAAGTGCTGGCTACTTTAAAGCTCTAGAGACATGTGAATAACCAAAGTGTTCTCATAGAGATACCTTTGGCTGGGCTTCCAATAAAAGACATTTGATGGCCCATGTCAAAATATGTAGCTTTATCTGAGATTGATTTATAGTTTTCCTAGCCTGTGTTAAAAAAAAAATGCTAGCTCCTTGGATAAGGCCTGGCTCCTGAATCATGCTTAAATTCTCCATCCATCGCCATTTCTACTTTGTCATAAAATGTTTGTATTTCGACTTCACTACTGCTTGTTTTTGTTGTCTACACTTGTATAATATTTATCTCTTGGTTTGCTTTGAATTGGAAAATAATAACTATTTGATTTAATCAAATAAACATTAACTGATTTAGCTGTTTCCTCACCAAACATTAGTCTTACTCCTTTTCTGTTTGTATTAACTCCTGAACAAATGTTTGTGTGTTTGTCTGTTATTACTTTACCAGATCTCCTCCACTTCATCTCACTCATGCCAAGGATATTAATTTCACATTTTCCATTTCTTCTTTTTTACATTATGTAACTTTCCTATCTCAACTATGTCCTAACATTCCACATTCTTATTTTAAACTTGCCTTGGGAAGATAATGTGGTGGTTTTCCCTTGCTTTCCATATTCACACAGGGGTCTTTCACCTCTGTCTTGATGACAATTTCCTATTGTCAGGACAAGAGAGTGCCCTGCTCTGCTCAACTGTAGAGTTGTGCACTGATCCCTGTGGATACTTGGTCACACCTATGATCTTATTTTTCCCAGTGTCTGAGTAGATTTACATTCTGCTATTGTGTTGACGTTGATGGTATAATGATTTGACAATTCAGAAAGCAATGGCAAACTCTAAATATAGAATTATATAGTAAATCACAAACAGCCAATAAATGTTAGGGTTGATTGCAACATCCTGTAAAGAATATTCCACTGTTACAGTATATTGCACTTAATCTTACCTTGACCTTCAGGTTGTTCTATCTTGACACTTGATGGTAGTTTACTCTCCATCTTATGTCTATAGTCAGTCTGAAAGGATTTGTAAGTTACATTTGTATGCAAACATAAACTATATAAATGAATTTGATATTTTGTTTTTCAAGATGATTAATGATACAAAATGTCTTATGATTACTTCAAGCCATGATTTCTGATATGTTATTCCTCAAGTCCTATTTAAGAATTTGAGTTTGGGAACCTATTACAGTGTAATGATATCAGTTTCTCAGGATAAAAATAACATAACAATGGATGGCAGCTTTATGGAAAATCATTATTACTTGTGCCTAGGTCTGTGTCCATGGATTCCCACATTCTTTTTACAAAAGTCGACCAACCGGCTTATTAAGTAGAATTTATTTGTAAATAAGGAGCTGAAGGACATAATTATTTCACAAACAAATAATAATATATCAACTATAATTGACTTTTTTTCTTCCATTTTATTTTTCAAACAATTAGGGATGTCATGAAACTATCTAAAGACACTTGATGGGAGGTCACAACAACTAGGTCTACAATTCATAGGTGAAAGTTGAAGATAATAAGAATAAACATAACAAATGATAACCTGATCTCCCATAGTGAATAATAATAGATTAAAGGTGGCTTAAAAGTCAACAGGGTCGACTTCATTGCATCGGGTTATTCCCATATGGCTCAATTTTGTTCCATAGCACAAAAAGCTTTGCACAAAGCATGAACTCCGTAGCTCCAGCGATGACCCTCAGGAGTGTCCGGAAATGCACTCGTGAACCAAAGGAAGCGGCCCGGAATTGAACACACAACCTTCTGAGCCCAAGTCAGACATCTTGACCACTTCGCCACAGAGACACCCGAATAATAATAGATAAGAGAAGTAAACAGATTTGTATAGTTCTCTCCATGAGTTCCCATATTGAAACCTCACTTCGAGAAGTGGAATCATACCATACATATATTTACGTTCAAATGTAGACAAAGACGGGGGAACACATGATATAGAGATATTAAAATAAGCATATAAAAGGAACTTCTATAGCACTAAAAGATGTTTCAGCTCTAACGTTAGTTACATCATGACTGCTGTATGTATCAGAAACATGGAGAATGTCTAAACCAATGACTAATGGACTACAAACATTCATTCATTGGTGGTTGTGTAGAACAAAGGGACTCAAGTGGTATGACATAATCAATTTGTGGAGTTCATGAAAAAAGTGAAATAAAGAAGTGAGGACAAGACACTGGTGCTAGATAAGACAACAGACTGAGATTGAGAAAACCTGAAAGTAATACTTATATTTGTTCGCATATCCTTTACAGGACATCGCTGTCAACAACAGCATCTTTCAGCAGATTGTTGATTTCTTGGCAAGATTACGCTCAGTAGTTTGCCATTGCTTTCTAAGCGACCAGCTCACATACCCTATAAGTTACTGACACAGAGCGAACCACTACCAATTCTTGCGCATGTCACGTTACTCACGAGAGTATACGAGAGTACGGAGAAAGTCGCTAACTCATAGGCCAGGGAGACCGGCAATAATTATATTATAAAGTAATATTTATTATAAAGTAATGGATTGAGACAGTGGCATAGAGGAATATCATCAGCAGAGTTGATCCAGAACACCAACGATCGAGATCTGTGGAGAAGCATGTACGCCTACGCCAGTTGGCAGGGCACTTGATGATGATGATTTTAAAGTATAACAAGAAAATCTATTTGTCCATACCCACAGTGCAAATGAAACATATTTATATATTTCTAATTTTATATTAGCAATAGTCTAATTTATAATATTTAATTAATTAATATAAATTAATAATAATATATAATATAAAAATAAACTTAAAACCTATTAAAGGCATTTATAATAATATTAATAATATAATATAATATAATTATAATTAAATTCCAATTATGATATAAAGAATGCACGTGGTAATTAATTAATATAACAACTAATTGGCAGCCATTTTTATATGCTAATTAGATATCATTACATCATATGTAATAATAGATGACATGAGCAATTAGGCTTCACTACACCGATCACAATGATGAATGGTTGCTAGGATGTTCGTTTAAACATAAACAAGCTACACTAATAAGAACATAAATTGTGATCACGTCTGCTTGACTTAGGGCCTTGAGCTAGACATGAAAACAAGATGCCCAGAGCGATCTTTTGTTTCAATTTCTGCGTTTATGGTCACGACACACCGGCACTCAATGATGCATACCTTCGCTTCTAATTGACATACATGCATCATGTTGGTACCGTTAGATTCGGTTTTTCAAGGCCTATCTTTCTGTTGTGGTCTCATTAATAAATACTTTAATTTGAAAATCATGATGAATCCTGCTATTAAAATATTATATAATAATATCATTTTTAATATAGTTATATTTTATATCAGTTATCAGTTGGGGTACAGTGAAAATATTTTCAGAAATATTGAAGATATGGAAGGAATCAACATTGGGGGATGATGCATTAATAACATTAGATATGCAGATGATACAGTCTTGATTGCAGACAATGAACAGGACCTGCAACATTTAGTAGATGCGGTTGTTACACACAGTGAACAACTAGGGTTAGAATTAAATTGTAAAAAGACACAGATTATGGCCGTCACTAGGAAGAACGAAATACCACAGTGTAATATACAAGTAAATGGGAATATTCTTCAACAAGTGAATAGGTACAATTATCTCGGAACAGTAATAACATCTGATGGGAGATGCCTTGAAGAGATTAGAACACGAATCGCCATGGCAAAAGTAGCCTTTAGCAAGATGAAAAACATACTGACCAATAAAAAAGATGTCAATTGAAACGAGAAAAAGAGTGTTGAGATGCTACATAGAACCTGTACTTTTATATGGATGTGAAGCTTGGACAATGAGCAGCCAGGCTGAAAAACATCTGATGGCTGTAGAGATGTGGTTTCTGAGGAAAATGCAAAGAATACCATGGACAGCCAGAAAGACCAATGAACAAGTCCTTCAAGAAACAAATGAAGATCGTAAACTGATTAGAGACATTAGACGTAGACAGTCACAATTTTTTGGGCATGTTATGAGAAGAAATGGATTGGAGAATTTGGTGACAACTGGTAAGATCGAGGGGAACAGACCAAGGGGAAGACCTAGAAACAAGTATCTGGATGGCTTGGCCTTGTGGCATGGTCGAGACAGAAACACAGAGCTGATCCACGACTCTGTTGATCGAGTGAGATGGCAGAACATGACCGCCCACGCTTACCGGCATGGCACATGATGGATGGATGGATGGATCAGTTGGGGTATCTTCATTGCACTCCGGACATGTCCATAGGTGCTCAGATCCTCCCCCCAGCATATGCATCAGCGTCCGGTGGCTAATAGTGCCAGTTCTGTGTTGGCTGACGAGACGCTTTTGTTTTCCCGATGTACCTCTCGCGTCTGGCCGTGCCGATAGTTATAAAAAATATATATATACTGCCCCACCAACTAACTCGCTTATTACATGCATATACAGTTTCTCAAAGCATCGACTGCGCGTAGTCCATATTAATATTTAATTTCAACAAAAAGTGAAACAACTATTTACCTCTGATATTCAACATCAAGTAGATGTTTTAAAAGAACGGTGTAACCCGCTGGTCAACACGAACAAGTCGCCATGTTTTCAACAATGCCGGAAGTTAACAGTGATTTTAAAATAACTCCGCCGCGGAACAAACACGGCAGTGGGCTTCTGACCGTCCTCCCTTCCCCGAATGTTTCGAACCATTGGACTCTTGACAGTCTCTGGGGGCGATCATGGCCGGGTCATGGCTCCGGGCGTCTTTCCCCTGCCGTGCGAGACGTTTGGTCGATTTCGTTGTCCTTGTTTGTGATTGTCCCTTCGCTGTTAACATGTCCATCTCAAGCCTCCCCTCCCTCAGTGAAAAGAGTCTGTGCAATATGTGCTCGCCCCTTAGTACCTGTGGTCGTGGGGAGCCTGCTTCATCCCCAGCCACGGCCTCTATCGCCTCCAAGTCCCGTTCACAGCACCGCACTCTATTAAGGAAACCGGTTCTTCCTTTGTTTCTGGACCCACCTCTTGGTCCCTGTCAAAAATGCTTTCAACGGCATGAAATCTATATTATTATTAACACCTAGAGAGATTCATAACACATTAAAAATAAGAATTGTCAAATGCTACGTATATTCAACGCTACTGAATGACGCGGAATCCTGGACATTGATCAGGCAACTAGAAAGTCGCACAGAAGCCCTGGAGATGTGGATATACAGACGAATAGGTCGTATTTCATGGAAACAAAAACAATCAAATGCAGATGTCCTAGAAAAACTGGGCATGAAGAGAAAGTTGATGAAAGAAATAAAGAGGAGACAAGTGAAATATTTTGGCACGTTAAAAGGCATGATACTCTTATAAAAACCATACTGGAAGGTAAGGTTGAGGGCAAGCGAGCAAGAGGTAGACAACGATACAAGTGGGAAGATAACATCAAGAGATGGACGAACATCAGCCTGACAGAATGTACAATCAAGGCAAGAGACAGACAGTGTTGGAGAACCATTGCAGCCAACCTTCATTGTGGAGACGTCACCTGATTGATTGATTGACTTGGTCCCTGCAGCTGAGTGCGACTTACGCACAATTACCGCTCTGATATGGAGGTGTATTAACAAGAGTAAGGGGAACTACAGTAAAACTTAAAAAGGCAATGAATGAATCACCAAAAAACGAGAAGTTGATTGTGAGCTTTACTAGAACACGATTACAAGAAACAAAATGGACGTTGTGGCTAAAGCCTTCGTCATCACAGAACAAACACACACAAACAGACACACAACTAAACTAAAAACTACATGAAAATATTAAGGTTACTTAGCTGAATACGTCTTGAGCATGGTAGGCAACAGTGTTACTATTCTTTGCTCCCCCATATGGGCCCTGGCAACACGTCGTAAGAGGCGACTAGGGAGGCTATGATTCCGTCGCCCTGCTACTGAGTGAAGTATGCATAAAATTTGGTGGAACTGCGGTAAAGCTGTGAAAGTTTAAACAATATATAATGACACAAAGTAGTGCAGCTTTACATAACAGAGTTACGACACATACAGAACGTTGCGGCGGTTAGCCTTCATCAGCAAACAAACACATTCACAAACACAACATACAGTCAAGGAGAATTCCTGTGACTACATTAGAAGGTGATGACAGGGCGAGAGGAACAAATGCATGGGAAAATGGAAGCAATGAAGAGAAAATGAGAATTGACAAAATGTTAATTGAAAAGAATGTTAGTCGAAGAAAATGTTTAATAGAAAAACTGTTTCTAGAGAAGAAAAAAACTGTATACTCACCTCACGTACGGACCTGTGAATGTCTACGGAAAACTCGGGTGTATTAGTATAACGGTGCTGGATGTTACGGTACAGTGAGCACATAGAAAGAAGGGGGCGGGGTAGGAGGCGTGTAAAATTGACCACGACCCCATTGTGTTGTTGGTCTGGGTGGACCGGTGTGCAGGAACACGTGTACTTACATAGACACACTTCAACAGACAAAATGCTAGTGTATGTGGACATGCAAGAAGAGAGAGAGAGGGAGAGAGAGAGAGAGAGAGAGAGAGAGAGAGAGGAGAGCGAGAGAGAGACAGACAGAGAGAGACAGAGAGAGACAAAGAGAGGAAAAGTGCCTGCGACCTACCACATGGGGTATATTGTGACCTACGAAATAGTCAGTATGGTTGCTAGTCATACAACGCGCTTCAGGAGCCCCTCGCCCAGTCCTAGAGATGTTGGGGTTGTGTAAGATCCAACCACTGGCAATGCACGTGAAGAAGGTATGCACAGAGAAGCCAGATGTAGGAGGAGAGAGAGAGGGAGAGAGAGAGTGAGAGAGAGAGCGCGAAAGGGGGAGAGAGGGGGAGAGAGAGGGAGAGAGAGGGAGAAGAGAGAGGGGGAGAGGG